>CM042674.1:44461083-44882884 GCA_023638005.1 Forsythia suspensa
TTCAAGAAGGAAATTGATAGCCCAGAATAATCTCATAGAAACAAAACGTGGGTGAGGGGCTGGTGGATCCGTTTCAGCCCTGCTATTATTGATCGATACTATGAGCTAACCCGCACGGGAATAGATCCTCTGCTTACTGAACAAGACATGCAGTCAGTGGCACAGTTCTTTTATGGTATAGAGAATGTATGGCCGTTGACCACTCACTTTAAACATGATGGTGACTCGGGAGCTGAGGGCTTTACATATTTTGTATGTACAAATATCAATCATATTACTCAGTGAATGAAATTTACCGAAGAAAGGGATCGCCTTCTTTACCATTTGGTATGGGGTCGAAAATGGATTTGGGGACAAATATCTTTGACTTTGTTCGGGAGTTGGCAACTTCAGTAGACTCCCAACGCACTATTATGTTCCCATGTCTAATAAATTGGATCTATCTGGAGGCCGGAGTGCCCGTATTTCCATTTGATGAAGTCGGCACTCCTGATGCCCCGCTCAACTCTAAGATTATTGACAATTCAGAGGCTAGGATGCGAGCAAGAGAGAACATAGCACATCATGCTCCAGTGGAACAGCCAGATGAGGAAGCTCATGATTCGGCACATCCAGCACCCCAGCCTGCCTTTGCCACTGATCCCAACCTTAGCATACAGTTTACTCAGATCCAAATATCCCTAATGGAGATTAGCATATCAGTGAACAACATGCAGAACACCTTGATAGAGGTGCAGCACACACAACATAACATGCATCAAGAGCTGCAACAAGTGAGTATGCACGTAGGTGGACTGCAGCACGAAGATGTCAACATTAGATCGGACCAGCACCCTATCTCATATGCATATGATGAAGTAAACAGAAGGATTATCCACTTTGGAAGCCGACTCGAGATGATTGATGGGATAGTCTCCCGGATATCTAAGGCCATCGACTCTTTGCGACCTTCTACTTCAGCTATACCATCCGATCAGCCAAGACCTTCTTCTCCACATTTACCCTCGGGAAGTACCTGACCTTTTCTTCTTTTATTTTTTCGCTATTTTGCTATTACATTGGGGACAATGTAATGTCTCAATTTGGGGATGGTTTAAGTATCCAGGATACTTAATTGATAAATTTTGAATTTTCTTATTATACGGGTCTGTATAACTGCAATATTTTTCTAACCAAAAAAAAACTTTGTTTATTTGTCTAGTTATTGTTGAACATCTTACCGTCAATGATGATGATATTTGTTTGAAGTTGAGTATGTTTTTAATTATAATATTAGACAACACTTTACTCGTGCTTTTACTTGAATACTTATCCATGTTAGACTAGATTAATGAAGCACGTAGCCAACTTATCACTCATTGGGAACATGAATTGAGTGTATGAGTTGATATTGTTGACTTAAGATTGGTGTGAAAAATCTCGTTCTCAAATTGTTAAAGTAGTTACCAAACTGTTTGAGAACAGTTTGGGGTGTTAAAGTTAGTATGTGTGTTTTGAGAATTTTGATGGTTTCGGTTTTCTAGGTCTCATTTTTGGTTGAATAGGTTGTATTCAAGGAAATTTAAATTGGGCACTACTCACTGCTAATAAAAATAAAATAAAATGTCTGACTTCAACAATTAAGCCTATTAGGATATTTTAAAACCTGGTGCTCTATAGTCATCTGACTTGGGAGTTATCGGTCCAAAGTTCGCTACATGGGTCACTATAAAAAAGAAAGAAAAAATTAAAATTTTACATCCTCACTTCTCTTATCACCAGTGGGACTCGAGCAATTAAGTATGTTATGGTATTTTAAAACTTGGTACCCTATGGCAATCTGATTTGTGAGTCATCGGCCCAAAGCTCGCTATATAGGTCACATAGAAAGCTTATAGGAGAGAAGTATTGCACACAAGATGTAAAACTGTGTACATTAGTTAAATAAATAAAAAGAGTTGGAAGTGCTCGGTAAGTATTGCTAGGTTAGGACCTTAGAGACTGGAGATGAGAATTTAGAAATTGCTCACAATCCTAGTTCTAGGAATACAAGATTCTAATTTTTACCACTTTATTTGAGAAAAGCACTATATTGATGAATAGGAATCAAATTCGCTAGAACACCTCAGGATTGGAGAGAAGAATTAGAAGTGTGATATTGTACGAGAGGTGTAAGGAATAAATGACTACAAAGGGTTCGAGATTATAAAAATATCAACAACATAATATTGGTTGTGGTCTAATACAAATGTAAGTTCAATAATTGGTTATTCACACATTCACAAAAGGTTGAGCATCGGATAATTAAAAATTTATTTGTTGTGTTGTTTAATATATTTCTAAAAGTGTTGCTTTATATTCGAACCTGAGGCATATGGTAAGACATTTAAAATTAACTCAATTGCTGGTAATTCACTTAGCTTAGTTTAAATTTATATTTTATTTTTATTTTTGTTCAAGGACGATCAAAGGTTTAGTTTGGGTGTGTTTCATAAGTGTATTTTGTGCACTTATTCGAACTTCTAAACCAAGCTTTTATATTTTCATGATATGAATTTTTTACTTAATTTAGTGTATTATTCTTTATATTTCAGTTTTGGACCCGTCTATAAGATATTGGAGAAGAATGGATGAAAGAGAAATAAATTGGAAGATTTTCAGAAGTACGATGATCAAATTGCACTCAATTAAAGCTTAAAGGACCAAATTGGAGGTTATGGAGTTTTGAGGAATAAAGAAGACAAAATGAAAAGTTGGAGGACTAAAGGTGCATATTTAAAAAAATCAAGCTGGGCAAGCGCCCAACAACATAAAACACCGGTAGAGAGCAAAATGGATTAATTGGGCGATCGCCCAGTGTAATTTTCCCCGTAGAAATTTTATTACCTTTTTAAGTTCTAATCCAATTAGGAAACATTTTGGCCCGCGAATTTTATAATATTTTGGAGATCTTTTGTGCACCATGATGGGACTATATATATATGAGTTATTAACTCATAATGACGAGCCGAATTTTGAGAGAAAAACAAGAGATGAAATACCAAACGGAGATTAAGATTTACTCTTTCAAGAATTCAACGAAGATCAATATCAATATCAAGATTTTATATTTTGTGTTTTCTTGTTCTCTGGGTGATGAATTATCTATTTTCTTTTTCTCTTTATTTTCTTCTTCTTAATATGCTATGCTAGATTATTTTATTATAGGATTACCATGAAGCTTATAGTTTAAATTCTTCTATTTGAAAATTTGATTTTTGACGATCTAGACCAATATAATTTTGCATAATTAATTTTGATTTATTTTCATCTATAATTAATAATGTTCTAAAAAGCCCGCCTAGGCTTGAAGTTTGGCCTCCACGCTTAGCCACGCCTCACGCTTCGCCCTCGCCTTTCCCTTGTCTTGCTCTCGCCTAAGTTTCGCTTAAGCTCAAAAAGCTTGAAGTTCGGCCTCCACACCTAACCACGCTTTACACTTTTTAGAACATTGATATACGTAGTAATTGTATAATTCTTAGGTTTATTTTACTATCGAGAGATTGAAAACAGGCTAGACATTATTTTAATTATCTTAAAGTCCGATATGTGATAGAAATATACCGCTATGCTTTATGTGATCTTTAATTATCCATAGAAACTTAATACATTCTTGTGTATTTGCATTTGTCATAGAGATATAGTCGGATCATACATATGAATATGTTTGATTTTATTCGAGAGAAATTGTTGAATTTAAGGATATTGATCGTCATAACTGATGTACTATGTTAAAGTCAAGAATCCAGATAGAGGAATTAACAACTATAAGTGGATTCGGGATCCTAGTGCTTTTATTTTCCAAAGTTAAAGTAATTCTTATTTAATTTAATATCTTGTTTATTTAAATTATAATTATTTATTATTTTTAGTTAAGATTTTAATTAGTTTAAGAAACAAACATTTAAAAGTTAAATAGATCAGGTTAAGGTTAACTTAATTGTTTAGGAGTATCTAAATTCCTATGGGTACGATATTTGGACTCAAAATCTATTATATTACTTGTGTGATTCGTACACTTGCGGAATATTAAACAATATAAATTAGCTATCAAGTAGCTTGATTAAAATATGGAATCGTTTCTTGTAACGACCATGAACTTTCTCTTATAAGCCTTTTGTCCAATGGCTTTCCATGCATCATTAGCTTATGTACTGGCCACTAGAGGTTGGGCTCCAAACTGGATTTCTTTCGCATCTCCAGCAATTCGAATCCTTAACCTCTCCCTTAATATGAACTTTTGGTGAATCTTGGTACAATTAAGGAGGGGGGAGGAGGTTGTCAATGGTTCAAATCGTTGGAGATGCGAAAGAAATTCAGTTTGAGACACAACCTCTAGTAGACAGTACATAAGCTAACGACGCACGAAATAGTCTCTGGACGAAAGGTTTGAAGGGAAAAGTCCGTGATCTTTAAAAAAACGCACATTTTTTTGTAACGACTACGAACTTTTCCCTACAAGCCTTTCACTCAAGGGCTATTCAGTGTTCCATTAGCTTACGTACTATAGGTTCCAAACTAGATTTTTATCGCGTCCTCAGTGATTTGAATCCTTGAGCAAGAAGCTTGTAGGAAAAAGTCTGTGGTCATTACAATTCATGCTAAAAGGTAAGCAAACTAAAAGTACACACAAACAATGTTAGTTTCTTGCTACATATCATGTATTAGAATTATTACACATGGATTTGATGGGACCAATTCAAACTGATTGGGTTCCAAACTAGATTTGTATCGCGTTCCCATTGATTTAAATCCCTGAGTGAGAGGCTTGTAGGAAAAAGTCTGTGGTCGTTATAGTTCATGCCAAAAGGTAAGCAAACTAAAAGTACACACAAACAATGTTAGTTTCTTGCTACATCTCATGTATTAGAATTATTACACATGGATTTGATGGGACCAATTCAAACTGAAAGTGTTGGTGGAAAAAAATATATCTATGTATGTGTGGATGACATTTCTAGCTATACTTGACTAGATTTTTTGAGACAAAGTCTGATGTGTTTGAAAGATTTAAATTTTTTTTACCTAAAATTAACAATTTGAGGGGAAAAAATTAATGAGGATTGCGTGTGATCATGGAAAGGAGTTTGAAAATGCTAGTTTTTCTACATTATGTGAAAAGTGACATATTTCATAAATTCTCTATTTCTAAAACTTTTGAACAAAACGAAGTTGTAGAAAGAAAAAATAGGTATTTTCAAGAGATGTTTAGAGTAATGTTAAATAGTAAGAAAAACTCTATTAAATTGTGGCTGAAGCTATTAGTACTACATGTTATATTTTAAATCGTGTCTCATTGTGAACATGTACCACACAAACTCACTATGAAATCTAGAAGGGAAGGAAATCGAATATCAAGTATTTCCACACTTTTGGTAGCAAGTGTTACATGTTGAATGATCAGGAACACTTGGATAAATTCGATTCAAAAAGTGATGATAGACTATTTATTGGTTATTCATAAAACAATCGAGCTTACAAAATTTACAACATGCAGATTCAAACTATGATTGAGTCAATCAACGTAAAAATTGATGACTAATGATTTTTTTCTTGTTCACACGAAATTAAAATTCAAACTTCGAAAAAAACAGGTTGGTGAAAGTCAGAACACTCACGACGATCAAGTGTCTAGTTCAGAAAGTGACAAACAGATTGAACTGCTAGAATTTGGTTCTGTTGTTTCTAACATATCTAATGCTAATGAAGAACATGAAATGAGAAGACAACCACTACCTCGATACAGAAGGCAAATCTCTTGGACAATGCACTTTCTGATTCTGGTGAAGGTATGGTGACTAGGAGTAGGCTTGGTATTGAACTTAGAAATGTTTGCTACACTTCACAGATTGAACCTAAAAATATAAATAAAGCAATTGATGATGAAAATTGGATTCTAGCCATATAGGAAGAGCTAGCTCAATTTGAAAGAAATGAAGTGTGGGATCTTGTACCTCGGCCTAAGAAAACAGATGTGATTGGTACAAAGTGGATCTTCAAAAATAAATATAACGAATATGACCACATAGTCAAGAACAAGACACACTTGGTTGCACAAGGATACACTCAAATGGAAGGAGTGGATTTTGATGAAACATTCGCACCTGTAGGTCGACTGGAATCCATTAGATGTCTACTATCTGTGACATGTCAAATGAGGTTCAAGCTCTACCAAATAGATGTCAAAAGTGCCTTTCTAAATGAGATTCTGAATGAAAATGCCTATGTTGAACAGCCTAAGGGATTTGTTGATCATTATTTTTCCGATCATGTGTTCAGACTCAAAAAAGTCTTATATGGACTAAAATAAGCTCCACGCGCTTGGTATGAATGATAACCATGTTCTTGTTGGAATAAAGATACAAGAAAGTAGGAGCTGACAAAACTTTATTCATCAAACATCACAAATCTGGATTAACAGTTGTGCAAATATATGTTGATGATATTGTGTTTGGTTCTATCTTAGAGATAAAATTTAGAGAGTTTATTACATTTATGCAAAATGAATTTGAGGTAAGTATAAATTATGAACTAAATTCTTATCAAGTTTGTAGATCAAACAGGTTGACTCGGAGATTTTTATCTCACAGGCCAAGTATGCAAGAAATCTAGTAAAGGAGTTTGGTCTGGAAAAAACCAAGTCAGTCAAAACTCCCATGGCCACATCCTTGAAAATCTCCAGAGAAGACCATGGTAAAGAGGTCAATTCTAGTTTGTACAGGAGCACGCTAGGCATTCTAATGTATATGAATGCAAATCTTTAAATACAGGAGCACGCTAGGCATTCTAATGTATATGTCCTAATACATTTTAGTTCTGCCTAGATGTATGGCCTAAGGAGCAAAATGATCTTTAGATAAAATCTCATTTCTCATTCTCTCATCATTAAGCACACACAATCGACCATGAAACACCAAAGCTTTATCCTCGGTTATCTCAAATCTTTTCCTATTTTCAGTTCTCGCACCAGCCGCAATCTTTTCTAGAAAAGAATCATCCTTTTGAGCTGTCCAAATTCTATCCCTGAATGCCAGCTTTAAAGTCAAACTTGCTATCATTGCTGATGCCAGCACTGGCGACACTAACACTTCAATCCTTAATTTCTCAAAATCATTGATCAAGTTATCTTGTTTGGTTTCAATGCAGACAACTAACCCATATTCTATCGGCTTAAAGTATCTACGACTACAGTAGCCTTACTCTGATGATACATGATAGTACATTTGTATTCCTTTAACGATTCCAACCACCGCTGTTGTTTTATGTTCATCTCCTTCTAGTGAAGAAGTACTTGAAACTCTTATGGTCAGTGTAAATCTCACACTTACTTCTATATAGGTAATGATGCCAAATTTTCAAAGCGTGAACTACGGCCGCAAGCTCAAGATCACGCGTGAGATAATTCTGCTCATACTGCTTCAACTACCTTGAAGCATAAGCTATCACTTTTTCATGCTACATCAATACACAACCCAAATCAAGCTTCGACACATCACTGTAAATCACATAACCTTATGAACCTTCGAGAAAAGCTTGCACTAATGCAAATACTAGCTTATCCTTTAACTCCGTTCACACTTCTTGGACAAAATAAACTTACTACCCTTCTGAGTCAATTGTGTCACACAACTAGCTATTTTGGAAAATCATTCTATGAATCACCGATAATAACTGGCTAAACCTAGAATGCTTCTCACTTCTCCAACATTCGATGGTGCTAGCCAATTTGATACAGCCTCAACTTTTAATGGATCCATTTTAATTTATTTTTCTATCACAACATGACCAAAGAATCCTATCCATTCCAGTCAAAATTCATATTTCTTGAATTTGGCATTCAACTTGGGGGGAAGTTGCACCAATGTAGCTAGTACCACCCGTGTTGAGAAATTGAGCTTATTTATGTTAAAACAGCCTAGGCCTTATAAGTTGCAGTGGTTGAATGAATGCGGAAGGTCAAGGTTAACAAGTAAGTCTTAGTGAGCTTTACTATTGGGAAGTATAGTGATGATGTGATTTATGATGTGGTTCCTATGAATGCTAGTGATTTTTTGTTGGGGAGGCCATGGCAGTACGATAGGAAAGTGATGAATGATGGGTTTAGGAATAGGTACAACTTTGTCAAAGATGGAAAATCGGTTACTCTTGTTCCTTTAACACCAAAATAAGTCTATGATGACCTACGAAAATTAAAAGACGAGGCAGATCAAAAGAGAAAAAAAAGTGAGGTAGAAGCACATGGACAAAAAGGATGGAAGAGAAAAATGAGAGTGAAGCTGAAAATAAAGTAGAATCACGAGAGAAAAAAGATAGCGAGCCTATAGAGAGAAAGAAAAAAAATGTGAGTTTCCTTGCAAAAAAAAAAGTGAGATTAAGAGGGCACTTATGAAAAATCAACAAATGATTTTGTTAACATACAAAGAATCCAACCTTGTACTTAGCAGAACTAGCCAATCCCTCCCCAGTTTAGCTATTTCTTTGTTGCAAGAATTTGATGACGTGTTTCCTTAAGAGATGCCTAGTATATTACCACCCTTTAGAGGCATTGAACAACAAATTGATTTTGTACCCGGAGATGTTATTCTAAACCGACCAACCTATAGAAGTAATCTAGATGAGACAAAAGAGCTTCAAAGATAAGTTGATGAGTTGATGGGCAAATGGTACGTGAGGGAAAACATGAGTCCATGTGCAATACCAGTGCTACTTGTACCAAAGAAGGATGGGACATGGAGAATGTGTATTGATTGTTGGGCAGTCAACAATATAACAGTAAAGTATCGTCATCCCATACTTAGATTAGATGATGTGCTTGATAAGTTACATGGGTCATGCATCTTTAGTAAAATCGATCTTAAAAGTGGATATTACAAAATAATAATAAAAGAAGAAGATGAATGGAAAACTACTTTTAAGACTAAGTATGTATTGTATGAGTGGTTGGTAATGCCTTTTGGTTTAACAAATGCCCTGAGCACATTTATGAGATTAATGAACCATGTTTTATGTGCATTCATAGGCAAATTTGTGATAGTCTACTTTGATGATATTTTAGTGTATAGTAAGAACTTAGATGAACATATTGATCAATTGCGTTGTGTGTTTGATGTTTTAAAGAATGAAAAATTATATGCTAATCTTAAAAAGTGTACCTTTTGCATAAAACAAGTTGTTTTTCTTGGCTGTGTTGTTAGTGCAAACGGTATTGAGGTAGATGAAGAAAATATTAAAGCCATTAAGGAGTGGCCAACGCCTACAAGTGTCACTGAGGTAAGAAGCTTTCATGGTTTAACTAGCTTCTATAGGCATTTTGTTAAATATTTTAGCACACTTGCTACGCCACTTACTAAAATTATAATGAAAATTGTTGGGTTTAATTGAGGCTTGATCAAGAAAATGCTTTTAATGTTATTAAAGATAGATTGTGTTCTCCACCTGTTTTAGCACTACCTAACTTTAACAAAACTTTTGAGATTGAATGTGATGCCTCATGAATGGGTATTGGAGCTATGTTGTTGCAGGAGAAAAGACCAATAGTCTATTTTTAGTGAAAAATTAAGTGGGGTAGCTTTGAATTACCCAATATATGACAAAGAACTATACGCATTAGTAAGAGCATTGAAGACTTGGCAGCATTACCTATGGTCGAAGGAGTTTGTTATCCATACTGACCATGAGTTCCTAAAGCACCTGAAAGGGCAAGGTAAGTTGAATTTGAGGCATGCCAAGTGGGTGGAATTCATCGACATTTACTACAAACAAGGTAGGAAAAATGTTGTGGCTGATGCGTTGTCTTTCTACTTTAATGCCAGGTTATTGAGATTTGGGTATATTCACTACAACAAAATCTCTATTTCGTGACAAGATATTTTGCTACATACATAAATTTGTCGTAATAAGTGATTTAGCGCGACACTTTTTTAAAGTTTGTCGCAAAAATTTTGGTGAAAAAATAAGTATAAAAAAAATAAGGCAACATAAAAAGTTGTCACGAAATGTTGAAAAACACAACAAGTAATAAAGATTGTCGCCGAAAACATGATGAGAAGCTTGGCACCAAAATATATTTGTTGGGAAACTTATGGTGACAAACTTTTATTTCTTGCAACAAAATTTTTTGTGATGCAATAGGTATACTTTTTGCGACAAGTAATATTTGTTGCTAAAAAATTTAGGATAAAGAAAAAATTTACGACGCCTATATTTGTCATTGCTCTAGCTTGTAGAGATGATGAAAAACAAATTGTGACATCCACATTCATCGCCTATTAGTCTTTGTAATGAATAACATTTGTCACAAGTCTATTCTACTATTATTCATAAATAAATATTTTAAACTAATTAACAAATACATAGTAAATTATTAATTAGTATGCACAAACATGAGTAAATTATTAATTAGTAGGAACCTTGTAAATCATTTATAAAAGCTGCTCATTATAGTTAACAAAGATTTCTTTTTGTTCTTGCAATTTGTACATCTAGTAACTTATTGATTCCCTCAACTCTTTATCTCTCAACACTGTAAAGACACTTGTCTAAGTTGATGAAATGGCGTGTTGCAAGAATAATGTACATTCTTTTGTCAACACGTCATTGCATTCAAAAGGGAAAAGATCACGATACTTTTTGAACTTTTAAATGAACAATATCATCTTATAATAGATGAGCTAGAGAGGGGAGGAAAAAATTGAGGGCATTGGATATGTTGGTTCAAGATAGTTCTCTCCATAAATACTATAACAAAATTTGAGGATGCACTTGAAAAGAAGTATATGAAAGACTGCTATAATCTTCTACCTTTCCCTACATTCCATCACCAGATGAAAGTGGACAGTGAACATTTTTAAGAATTCTCAAGTTTCAACAATTGGATCACATTCTAATATTGGAGAATTTTGAATTACCAGAGGCGGAAGCTCAAAGCCAAATTTGTTCAAAAATTCGAAATATCTTGTAAGATTATTCTAAGCAAACAACGATTAAACACTACAAGAAAAATAGCATTTTGCAACAACTAAATAACAACATCCATTAATTGATTGTTGCTAAAAATGGTTTACAGCAACAATCATTAAATGTATGTTGCCATTGGTTGCCATTGGTTAACACAAATAAGATTTGGCAACAATATTTTAATGAATGTTGCCAATGTATCCTTTTGCAACGTTCATAGACTGTTGCAAAAAAAAAAAAAAAAATTGACTTTTAACAACGGGCAATGACCGTTGTCAAAAAATAGCATATTTGACAACGTTCATGCACGTTGTTAAAATATATGTTTTTGGATATTTTACAATGTTCATGGTCTGTTGCCAAAAAAATAACATATTTGACAACGTTCATGCACGTTGTTAATATATATATTTTTGGACATTTTGCAACGTTCATGGTCCGTTGCCAAAAATTATATATAATAGCGTATTTGACAACGTTTATGGAACGTTGTTAAAACTATTGTAAGTAGAATTAACGCGTAAAACTGATCCTGCGAAAACTATCTCTTGGCTCCAACATAAACTGAACCAACGAAAACTTTTTCATTTCCTTTCTTTCTCTGGGAAATCCGTGAATCTCAACCTCCAATTAACCAGTCGTTCTTTTTCTTTCTCTGTACGTATGTGAAATTGAATGTAAGTTTGAACTGATTGTTTCCTTTCTTTCTCTATATCATGTGTGACCTTATTTTAATTATGTTTTCAATGGTAGGGTTGGGAAGAAGAGTAAGCTTTTGAGAATTCTAAATCTATTGCCTTATTCACCGACTCAGAGCTAAATTATTGGTGATATTTTGAAGCATCGTAAATCTGATACAGGTAATCAAACTCTTCATATGCTTGGGCTTAACTTTGGGTTTATTTGTGGGTTGAATTACTTAGTGGAGTTTCCATCACTTTTCTCCAATTTTACTAATTAATTGAAAATTTGGGTTTAGATTTCTATAATCTAATTTTATGTTGGAAGCTTAACAGAATACCTTAGTTTCAGAAGTATTTGAGTTTGTAGGTTTTGAATGTTGTTGATTTATTCTTGTATTTTGTTATTCTTTAATGTACCTTATGTGTTGTTGAGTTTTAGATCATAGCCTGAAACTTTGTTAATGTGTCAAGGATATCCATCATTTAGTGATACAACGTGTTGCATTTTGGATTCTGAAATGTGATATATTCCCATACGTGTGGTTGCAACATGAATAAGGGAACAAATGTTTAGTCCATGCACATTAGGGATAGGAAATGTCAAATGATCTAGAATTAACAGGAGATAAGAACTTTTATGTAGCAATAAAAGCTATTACAAGAAAGTGGTTGCCCATGTAAATCAGACCTTATACTAGTGGAGTGATTTTTTCTTTAGAGTGGCAAGAAAGTGGTTGCCTATTACTTATATGAATTAATGATTTGAAATCTCAGTTATCAAAAAGGAACATGTTACATTGTTTGCTCCATCAAAAAATGTTACAATTGTAGATAAAGATTTCCTAGACTTGGAAATCATATATTCATTGATTTCGACAATACCATTTGATTTTGTTCATTATTTGTTAATTGAAGTGCAAATGATGCTACTGTCCTAACAAAATTCAGCACATTTTGCACAGAAGTCAGGACCATGTTGTGCACTTGCTGATTATCATACAAGCAGTAAAAAAATAAATCATTCCAACTTACCAATTGGACCACGTCACCTCAACACATAACCTCAAAATAACCATTCATTTAAATGAGAAGAATTGTGTATGCGTTTGTTTTTCATTTTTTCCTATTCTCTATTACAAACTTCGAGATTATTGATGGAGGCAAATTTGTAGACAATATAGTTGTTTATTTAATATAAATTTATTTTACTGTCAATTTGTAGTCACAACAAGCAAGTGGTATTCATGGAGGCAATGCACAGATGGAAAATACACGTTGTCAACTATTGCATCGGTACAATTTTAATGAGGAAGAAATTGTAGCAAAAGGGAAGATTGCATCAACAGACCCAATTGCAAAGGTGCATCACATGCCTCTTGAACGAGATCGTTGGAAGGTTTGGGTTGGAGATGTCTACATGGCAAATTTAAACTTATATAGACCTACAAATGAGATACGAGTTCTTAGTGAAGCCTTGGGAAGTACAGTTGCTTGGCCAAAGAGCAGTATTAAAATTATTTGACGAAGGTAAATTTACTTAGGAAGTACTTAATTATTAACTCACTGTGAAGTATCCAGACCTTATTTGATTATCTGTCTTTGCATCTTTGACAAATATTTTAATCCATCAACTCTTATTCTTTCTTGGGTTTATATTATATCTTTTATTAAGCAAGCATTGGGATAATTTTCTGGAAATGAGGTAAAGTTTTGAAGCTAGGTTCCGAATGAAACTATAATGAGTAGGCAAAGTGAATACTAGGATATAATAGTGCTGAAGCTGGGATGTAAATTATTTGGTATGAATAAGAAGAGGTATAAAGTTGATTTGGAAAGTAAATTAATTGGTCTCTTGAAATACATACACTCTTGTATGATTACTATGTGCGATGCTGAAAACTGTAGTATTTTGTTTCTTCTTGATGCTTGTGGATTATGTAAAGATACTAACAAAAATAATGTAGTGATGTTATTAGTAATTATTACTAGCAAGTGTAATGATGTTCTAAGTTTCCTAATAATTATTACTCCCTGATCATAGAAATTATTGATACCAAGTTTAGTGATATCAGACTTCAGTTTTACATAATCATGTTCAAAATGGTATCACAATTAACTTCTGGAAAACCAAGGGAGTGCTATCTTTCTGGAGAAAAGGGAGTTCTGGGAGATTAAAATACTCCAAATAAGACAATAATACTAATTGTAGCAGAAAACTATGTTTGCTTATGCATCTGGGGTTTTCAAAGTCTAAGCATTTAGTTTTCTAACTTGCCTGGAAATAAGATTCTTCATAGAGGAGCCAGTTCCTTCCTCGACATATTTAATCTTAATATTTCCTATACTTCTTTTCATTGTCATGGTATGCATTTAAGTGAGATGGTGTTCGTTAGTTTTTCCTTTGTATTTTTGGCTGACATTCAATATTTCGAGGAGTCTTTGGTGGTAACTGATTTCAAGTATTCAACCATTTTCCTTCTTGCTTCACCAGCACCTAGAAAAAGTGTATGGTGACAGAAAAATAGTGGTTGAAGCTTTTGAGGTTACAATGGCATTTACTCCAGGAAAGATGGTTGTGGTAGTGGCTTTTCTAGGCTTAGTTTCCTTCATTTGTGGTGTAATAGCAGAAATTAGTAAGCCACCAACTGGGAGAGGAGTTGTCATCTGTAAATATCCATCTGATCCATCAATAGTTTTGGGATATATTTCATTTTCATTTCTTGTAGCATTCTCAATTGCTGAATATTACTCTTTGTGTTACCCATACAAAAATAAATATATTCCACAATCTGAATTCTTCTCCAACTGCTGGTGCTCTTCATTCTTCAATGTTGCAGTGGCTACAACTGGCTTGGTTGCAACATTTCTATTATGGCATACAATCACAAAACATCTTCACCACACAAACAATATCCATATAAAAAAACAAAACGATAGTGGCTAGGAAAGCTCCAGAGATTCTATGGGAAATTGGAAAAGTCGAAGTGAGCTGTGGCTTATAAATTGGAAGATGAGGAGATAACGGTCGAAGGATATTCATATTAGTAGGTGTGCACAGTCACACTTTACTTGTATTGTGTGCCACCATGTGGAAGAATATACTAGATGAGTGTTTATTTTAAAGTACAAATATATTTTACAAGAAGATATTTTAATATAATATATTTTTAAGAGATAGCGATAGACATTTCTAGTCCTTTTCTCGACTAATAACTTACTAATGTTTGGACATTCCAATCTTGATTATGGTTGTCCAACTGCTATGACTGGTCTATTAGGTGGTGGCGTGTTCGTGTTCCTCAGAGCGGCCCTTTTTTGGTTGGTGTCTCTGATGCTTGCTAACAACGTGCGTGTAGACTACTTTGAAGAATGTTTAAGTTGAAGTGTAAACTTCGAAGGGTCGAGCCTCTCATTTCAAATTCAAAAGTGCGGTCAAATAATGACGGAGATTGAATGTGTAACACTGGAGAAAGCATGGTTCTTTACAGATAATTTGATGATATTGTGAATATAGATAATCTAATGAATAATATGTGACCTGGTTTAATTGATGTCTACTTCAGTAAATTAAAAAAAAAAACTGGTTTCAAGTAGCATTGTGCATAATTCTTTAGAATTTCCTTATTATCTTCCTTTGAATGGCATGATAATGATTTTTTTTGTTGGTGGATTTGAAAATCAACCTGTTCTCCTTATTTTTAGCATGGAGTTTCTTAAACCTCCACTTTCTATCACAAAAGGACAAAAGGACAGATGATGGAAATATTTTTAGCATGGAGTTTCTTAAACCTCCATTTTTTTTTGAATTGCAAGGTTGGATCTGGTAGCATAGTGCTTGTGGGGTAGCGGTTTTGCTAGAGGGGTGGTGAAAGAGTTCTGTTGATATTATTGTGAAGTGGAGGATTTTCAGTTTCAACATTTTGGTAGATTAAATGTTTGTTTGCAAGCAACTTCCACTACATATGTGTTTTGTTAGATTTTGGTTCAAACATTGTATCATGTTTGAAGAAACTTCCAGGCCATATTTTTTGTGACTAAATACAAATTTTCACACTTTATTATATATTTAATTTGTTTAATTAGCCTTGTTCATATTTCATTGATTTTGTATAAATTTCATTTAAGGGTGTATGGATTGAGTTTTATATACAACACAAATGGAAATATAAAATATGTTTTAAAACAATAGATAAACAACCACAACGTGCAGGTGAATGTTGACAAAAACATTAAATTTTTAACAAGACAACAAGCGGATGACTGTTGTAAAAGAATAAACCACAACATGTAAAAAAAATAACAACGTGCAAGAGAATGTTGCTAAATGGAAATGCCAACGGACAATGAACGTTGCTAAAAAACAATGACAACGTACAAAAGCACATTGTTAAAAAAGAAATAACAACACACATAGAACGTTGCTAAAGGTCCTCCACAAGCCTGAATTACAACAACAAGCAATACACATTGCTAAAACTCAAAATAACAACGTACAGATGAACGTTGTTAAAAGTCCACGCGTCCAGAATTACCCCAACAAGCATTGAATGTTGTTAAAACCCGGAAGTACGTTGCTAAAAAATAAATGACAACGTGCTGTTTATTTTTTGGAACGAACATTGCATGTTGCCGTAGACTGATACCTTTCGGCAACATGGAGAGACGCAACATACACCTGAACGTTGCTAATTCTCTATTGCAACGTATTATGCCCGTTGCTAAAAGTAGTTTTTCTTGTACTGAAAGGAGATTCTTTCACACACTACTATAAATTGCTCCTATAGAGACGGATTTTTACCGACAGACACATTCTGTCACTAATAGCGACGAATTACCAACAACTTTTCAACGAAATATTGTAAAAAATATAAATAAATAAAATAAAGCACGTAGGGACGAGATTCCCCACGACATATAGCCGTCTTTGAAATTCTATCGATAAGTCATTGGTAAATATCTTAAAATATATGCATATAAAAAATATAAAAAACTACAAACGAACATTACGACGTTCTAGTTGTTGATAGCAAAGTACGAAAAATAAAAAATGAATCGAATTTTACTTACAGGATCTATCCGTTGGTAATATTCATTAAAAAAAATTCTTAAAATCAAATTGTACATACGGTGGGTCCCATTGGTAAGTAATTTCAAAAATTTTTAAAAGATAAAAAAAATAACTAGAACAAAGACTTTCTAGATTTTTCTCTCATTCAAGGCATTGGGAGGGTTAAGTTTCGAATTTGGGTAGAAACATTTGCATGATGTAGTTGCCACCACTAGACTACGGACCACAATTTGACTGATTTTAACTTTGTTTCTTACATAATGAGAATAAGTAAAGTAACTAAACCTACTAGGCTACATTATATTTAGATTTTGTACTTTCTTAGAATGTTACAATTTTATTTTATGCTAATATATTTTTATTTCTGTAGAATTTTAGAATTATATATTTTTAAAATTTTAAAATTTTAATTATTTTATTTTTTAGAATGCTTATTTAAATGCTTATTTTCGTGTTTTGAGTATTAATGGTATTTTCACTGAAAACATTGAAAACGTCAAAAATATGATTGGAGTTTTATGTTACAAGTTTAATCTTATTTTAAAAAATATATTTCAAAAACACTATACCAAACAAGGTTTTTCATATTTTATTATTTAAAATAATTAATGTTGGAAAAAAAATATGGTCCTCTTTTTTATATTGGCCTTTTTAATTAATATTACTGATTTTTAATGTTAAAAGAGGAGGTTAGCGTGTATGTTCTAACTAGATACGTTGCTGCCATTTTTGACTGGCTGTGATGGTAAGCAGATTTTTATTCCAGATCAGTGAGCTGCAGATTTTATTCTGTTTCCTTACATAATAGAATCTGATCACGTGAATATTATGAACAATCTACTTGTAGGTTAAAGTACATTCTCTTATTATCTTGAATTTGTTTAGGAAGGAAATATTTAAAGATAATCTTGACTTTCCTAAAAAAATTATTCCTACAAATCTAGAATATCTATTTGTATCTTTCATACTAATTTTCTTACCATTCTTATTGCATATTTTTTAGGTAAAATAATTCCTAATCTGATTATTACTTTACCTATAAGTAATAGTACAAATCAATAAAGAATTAAGCTTTGAAATATATTATTGTGCTCTTTTTCTTCAAGCTCCAAACCGTCGACTCCATTGATAAAAGAACGAGACATCAAGCTTCATTGATTTAGTTTTAAACCAAAAAGGTTTTCTTCAAACTCATTGAATAATAAAAAATAAATTAATACTCAATGAAAAATTTCATATCTTGATTAATCTACTTGACGTGAAGTTAAGAACGATGGTTGTTAATTCAAGTGGTGATTATGATCAAGTACAATAGAGAAGTGGCAATAAAGTCAAGACCGGTGGGCTTGATTCCACTTCATCAACAAATCAAAACGAGAAGTATCAAAAGAGAATTGATTTATATTATTTTGACTTTGTGAAATTACATAAACCCGATATAATTGTATTTTTAATCAAAATTATTAGTGGATTGTTTTTACCCATGATATTGGGGCCCGTGGATATTTCCTTTCGGAGTTTAACGCGTTACATCTTGTGTTCATATTTAATTCTTTAAATTTCGCTATAAACAAATTAGGTAAACGAACACTACGTTGATGTGCATGTACGCGTCAAAACTGTTTTACAATACAACGCGCTAGTTTTGATTATGTCCTGTCCACTGCTCGCTTAATTAATATTGGTTCGTCCAATATGATAACTTAATATATTGTAAATTACAAACTATGTACTCTATAATTTTCTTGTTTCAATTTCATGCCTTTTGTTTTGAACAATAAAAGTGTTAATTATTTTGAACAAATATCAACTCATATAAATTCACATAGAGTTGTGAGAATAAACAAAATTATTTGAAATTTTATTAAAACTTTCAAAAAATAAAAAATAAAAAATTTCATTTTATGGGAAGAAATTTGAGGAAATGGTCCAACTAGACAAGATTGCTCTCCAATTTGTCGATGTCTTGGTCCGACCGTCCAAGCCGATTTTATAACAATGGTCCTAAAACATTATTTACAAACAAATAATAATTAATTCTATTTCTTTTAAATCGTCAAAAGTAGGTAATAATTAAATTTGATCAACCTATTAATATATTTGATTTGAATCCGAACATCATTTTTATTTTATTCTTACTATGTAATCGATATTCAAATATAGTACAGAATTAAACGCGGATATATAGCTTGGAGATGTGGAATTTTTTTTTGTTTATTTGCATCAAGCTTTCGAGGGGCACGTTCAAGACTTACTCGAACTATTACCCGATAATTAATTTAAAATATTTATCTAGTAATAATTATAACTTACCACATCAAAAAATATAAATTATATTATATTACCAATTAATTAAATATGAATTTTTTAAAAATTTAATAAATTTTAAATAATAAAAAATAATTATACACAAATTTCAAATAATTGATTTTCATCTTACATTTTGATTGACTATGCGTAAATTATAATTTAAGCTAGTTAAATTGATCAAATATATTTTTTATCCAACTATTTCGTAGAACCACAACTTACTTATCACTTCCTATCCAACATTCCATAAGATTCATAACTTGTAAACATTTAAAAAATAATTTTAACATTTAACATCCACTTAATTTCATTTCCTACATCTTAAATTATAATTTTAATTGGTCAGATTGGTCAAATATATTTTTTATCCATACATTTCATAGAACCCACAACTTACAACCTACTTTTTATTCACTAATTGACCCATAATTTATAATATAAACGTCACCACCAAACGTACACTTACACTTTTAATTCCTGCTCAAAATTTCATTAACTCTGAAAATTTCATTTCCCCTCATTTTCTCGTACAATTTCACACTTATGTTTGATTCACAAAATTTTCCATGGCAAACTTTTTCCATTTTCCATGCACGTGACCCATTTTCCATGAAAATGATGAAAATATTTTCTTGCCAAATGAGTAGAATCAATTTTCCATGGCAAATGAAAATTGGCAAGAATTTCCTTAATCATTAAGTTGCTCTAATTTTTAAGCAAATTAATAATTTTGCTTAAAATAATAATTTTAAGTTGGCAAAATAATGTCTTGACAAAATTATTAATTTTTAAGCAAATTATATAAAATGCTCTAAATCATTAAGTTGCTCTAATTTTTAAGCAAATTATTAATTTTGCTTAAAATTAATAATTTTAAGCAAAATTATTAATTTTAAGTTGGCAAAATTATTAATTTTTAAGCAAATTTAAGTTGCTCTAAATCATTAAGTAAATTTAATGTAGTTAACTAAGTTAGTCCATTGTGTTTATTCAAAATATAGGACATTTTATTTTAGTTTACGTAAGTGTAAATCGTAGGCCTCATGAGAACGCTACTATTTAACTCACTTTTAATTACTTTTAACAAATCCATACGCCACAGAATTAACGTATAATAGTAATTTTTCAAAATTTGTATTAGATTATATAAAATGTATGGTGAAAATATGCATAA
Source organism: Forsythia suspensa (assembly GCA_023638005.1). Classification (NCBI taxonomy): domain Eukaryota; kingdom Viridiplantae; phylum Streptophyta; class Magnoliopsida; order Lamiales; family Oleaceae; genus Forsythia; species Forsythia suspensa. Next base: position 44,481,293 of record CM042674.1, read on the forward strand.
AAATGGTAAATTATAATTTAACAATTGTCAATAGTAAACTTTCAATTTTTCTCTCCAATATTTTAGTCATAGAAAATGTGATAATTTCTAAAATAGTTCTTTATCAAATAACAAAAGTTGAAAATACTACATTTTCCATGGAAAATAAAAGACAATCAAACACCAAAAGTTGAAAATTACAACATTTTAGGATGAATTTTCATCCAATCAAACGCACTACATTTATAATTCCCGAAAAATATTTTCTAAGAAATCATTTCCCTAAAACATTTTCTTTCCACCCATCCATGCTTCCAATCAAACACAACCTTATAGACCAAACCACACACCAGTTTCATTGTAATCCCTATTTTCACGTGCACCGCCTCCCTCCAACTCTCTCTGTCTCTCACCATCTCCGGCAACGCCCTAGTCTCTCCCTCAATGCTGGCGGCGGTGGCGACTCCTTCCTCACCGTCGGCAGCTATAACCCCTTAGAATTTTCATCCCCTGCTGCAACTGAGGACTTCTCCGAGGAACAACTTTCGTTATATCTTGGCAAATATCTTATTTATGTGGTTAGTTTTTATGTTCTCTTTTCAGGGATTTTTAGTTTTTGGTACATTTTGTGGATATTTTGGGAATTTTTCTAAGATGTCATATGCGGTTGTAGATTTCTAAATACTCTGTTCGCGGGGGTTGCCATTGTACCAGTGAGCACACTCATCTTGACTGTAATTCTCTCCATAATAAGTTTTGCGTGTGTTATGTTCTTGATATTTAGTGTAAAAGAGAAGGTATCATCCAAGAAGTTGAAAATGAAGTGGGCAAAGGATACAATATCATAGATCTCTGGAGATTAACAAAATACCTGCTTGATTTGCTGGCTGCATACAGAAAATTATAATGTGAGATGCTGTCTTATTTTCTTACTGGATGATCTTAGAATTAAATTTTAGCACGTCCATATTTTCCATCTCGGGAATACAAACACCTTTTACTCAAATTCTCCTTTAATTTCAAATTTTTATTTGTCATTGCATAATGCGCAGATAAGCCACAAGATTAACAAGTAAACTTTTGGAGATTCAATTCCTAGAATTGTAAATCCACATGATGGGTAATTTTTCTCCCGTTTTACCAATTAGTTTATCGTGGAACATTCATGAGTTGTATCTTTATTTCAGTATGCTGGCACCTCTTGTTACTCTAAGAGTTTAGTTATTTGTGTTTAACAATTTAACCATTGATCCTGATTTATTAAAATATACTCTTTCTACTGCATTGGACGGGTCTAGTGCTGTCTTTAATTATAATATATAATTAAGTCTAATACTGGTTATTTTTTATTCAGGAACAATCAAAATGTAGCATCATTGTTAAAGTTCTTCTTATCGTAAAATTAAATGCCATATCAGTATATTGTAGGAGGACTGAAGATACCAAGGAAATATCTAGACCTACCAGGTTGAATCCATTGTTCAAAATTATCTACCACTGAATATAGAAGACCATGAATAAATTATATTAATAAGAATTAGGAATACACATTATGAGGTCTAAAATGCATGTGATTTATACATTTTATGTGCACATGTATTATTCATGTAGATGCAGTAAATAGAACCTCCCAATACAAGTGCTTACTGAGTTTGTATTCTAGGAATCATGACAAAAAGTGAGAAACTTCATGGTACTGCTACCTTCATTTTAGTATTATATTTTGTTATGGTACTGCTAGGAATGCTGGTGCAGCTACAGAAATGCTGGTGCTTCCAAGCCTGGTCAAGTTTCGAGGTCCACAATCTGTATTTCTTGCTGAAGCTGCTTTAGGTGCCATGTGGATGTGGACTCTACTATGGTTTAAGTATGCATATGACCCACCTCGTTCTGAGCATCCAAAAGCCACTGTTGCTGGATTTGGAGAATTATTGCTTTCAATTAAAGGGAATCAAAAGATGAAAGTTGAGAATGGAGAACATTCCATCAGAACCCCAAAAATTCTATGTAAGAAAATTATTTTCAGTTTGCCAGTTTGGGTAATTGTGATGAATAATTTCACTTTCCATTATGCCCTGGTACATGCTCACGAACTGGCTTCCACCATATTTTGAATTGGGCCTCCAGGTTAGACATGGGATCTTCCAAGATGATGTCTTATTGGTGGGGGTGATTGCTGATCACTTGATTACCAAGAGACTATTGTCTGTGATTAGAACGAGAAAACTTTTAAATACCATTGGATTTGTGGTGGCTTCTTTTGCATTAATGCTCTTCCCAGGTTCAAAACACTTGGTGGAGTTGTGTTTTATTCTCCTGTGGCTCTTGGTTTCTTGGCACTGGGGAGAGTTGGATTTGCAGTCTATCACATGGATGTTGCTCCAAGAAATGTGGGAATTGTAATGGGGGTAATCTCATAATGTATTCTCTAACTCAATTTTAAAATAAGCAACTTACTTTTTTCTTATAAGCAAGAAAAGTAGCATATACAAATATGTAAGGAAGCAAATACTATGACAAGAAGATTACTTATATAAATAGGTGCAAGACCCTAAAACACATTGAATAAAATGATAGAAGAAGTGACTCTATAGTCAAAAACTGAAGCAAGGTAAAATGAAAGTAGCAGTACCTAAGGATTCAATACTAAGTTTGTATTCTAGGAAGCAAGAGAAAAAGTGGAAAACTTCATTGTACTGCACTCTTATCATAATTTATTTGCTAGAATTTATTTCATTTTCCAGTTTAAGGGTTTATTTACTGTAGATTATCAACCAGGTTGAAGTTGGATTGATAATGTTTGGTATGGTAGCTTGCAGTTTCAATTGAAGTGGAATGGCTTAACAAGATTTTGTATTGACGATGTTCGGGTGTTGTTTGTCAAGATGCTTGAATCACAGTCGAGTGTTTATGATGCAAGAAGATGACAAACTGGCATTTCATTTTTTAACTAGCAACTTGCTATGTTAGGTGTCTGTGTACTCAAAGATTCACTTTGATTCTCTTAGTAATTCAGTGATTAGATGACCTGACAACAAAGAGAAATGTAGCGGATCATGAGTGTTAAACTTTATGGGTGAAGACTTTGTTTAGAATGTGTGTATTTCTTGATTCCAACTGTATGAAGTTTTTGCATCTTTCATCACCTACACAAATGGGGAAAAAAAGCCTTGCTTGCTTCTAATTGTCCTAAGGTAGTGAAATTCCTTATCGTGTAAGTAGTGACCGCATGATTCTTCCTTTCACAAAAATTAGGTTTGAATCCTTAATTTGTCTGCTGAGCTTGTCAATAATATGTTATTTAACTAAGATGCTTGCAACATACATAACATGCATATCCTTCCCCTCGTCTATGGTATGGGATTTTTAATTGTTTTTGCAAAAGCCATTTGTGTGTGTGGATGGTTGGTAAGGCGGGGGCTTTTGAGGTGATGTTGATTAAACTTTACAATTTGGGGCATTTGACAGGCTTTTGAGGTGATGTAGATTAAACTTTACAGTTTGGGGCATCTGACAAAGGTGATGATTTGATTGTGTTTATAAGATTGTGATTGATGAGGCTCTATTAGTACAAACAATTAGGAAAGTGAAAAGGTTTCATAGCTTGGAGAGCATTTATTCAAAATTATCTTGATAATGAGCATTCCTTTAACAGTTGATGTTAGTTTTTTTTCCCAACCATGCTAATCCATTTGAGACCATTTTTTCTCTCTTCTAGATACGTAACATTATATTATCCTAAGTTGATAACACAATGCTGCCCGACTTTGACTGGGATGTATAGATGTAGAAAGCCTGATATGATTCCTTATTGAACGGTTTCTTCATATGTATTCGCTAGTTTTAACATTTTCCTAATTATATAATTGCAAATATGAAGATCGAGGTGATATACAGAAAGGAAGCTTAGAGATATTCTTCCGTAAAGTGAAGTTTTGGAAAGCAAATGGCAAAGGAGAAGCACCACCAGTCTATGTATGTGACGCCCGAATCCTAAAATCCGAGAGTCAAAATGACATAACATGAACGTTGTAAAATAAATGAATACTTAATAAAATTTAGAATTCATGGTTAAAAAATAACTAGTTAACATTTTATTTAACACAAACTTGAATCGTAAAACATGTGTTCAAAATCCTTATTCAATTAAAGATTCCTAATCTAATCATTCCACCACGATTATTGTCCATGCTTCGAATCTTCACAAGTCCTAGTTACCTGGAGGAGAAAAATGAAAGGGGTGAGAAAAATCTCAATAAGTACATACGTGTTCATACATTAACAATATTATGGAATCTTGGACTTGAGACACAAAACATGAAACATGAAACATGAAACATGAAACTTGTACTTGAACTTTCATTGGAACTTTCATTTGAAACTTTCATTGGAACTTTCATTATGGAGACATAAAAATCATACCGAATTTAGATGGTAATAGTTATTCATGCGTAGCGCTACTAAACTCCGGTCCGATCTTATAACGTACATGTGGACCCATCATATACATTCCATAAGCATGTAACATAAAAACATGTATATACTTACCTTGCTTGAATCAATGAAGAACAATGATTTGCTAAACTGTCACTTTCATCTCATTATTTCTGGAATCTTGTGCTTATGTATAAACTGAGAGAGAAGTGTATGTTGTGGTGTCAAAAAAATGATAGATCTTAGGTTCTATTTATATGGTTACCAAGAGACCTAGTTGAAACCAACTGAAACTCTTTAAAAGATAAACTTTATCTTGAACTCTTATCTTAAAAAAACCAACTATATCCTAAGTGATATGATTTGTTGAGGATAACCCAATCTCATTTATCCTAAGAATCCATTCGAATTTTAAACGATATACATTACTCTAATTATCTCTTTTAAATTAATTAAATAAAAGATATGCATAATTATATCTAATTATCCAATTAAAATAAAATATGCAACATGTGGACAATAAAGTAAATTTCACTTTTGTCCCAAACTATTGGTTTACTTCCAAATTGGTCCTTAATTTTTCAGATAAAGCATAATATTTATAGATTCAAATTTAACGGCTATCTACGTTAGTTCCAGATATTATAATCTATCCACCTAAAACAATTTTCGTCCTCGAAAATTTACCTCAGCTGTCGTCGACAAATAGTTGGGGGTACTTAGATCGCATTTCATCCTCGCGTTCCCAAGTTGCCTCTTCTACCGAATGGTATTGCCATAAAACTTTGACCAACGCTATCTCCTTGTTGCGAAGCTTCTGCACTTTCTGAGCTATGACACATACCCGCGCTTCTTCATAACTCAGATCTTGGTGAATTTCCAAAGGTTGAAGTTTCACTACATGAGTTGGGTCAGTAACATACTTTCGAGCATCGATATATGAAAGACATCATGTACTGCTGAAAGTTCTGGTGGTAAAGCTAACTGGTAAGCGACATTCCCAACTCGTTTAAAATTTCAAAAGGACCGATGTACCTTGGTCTAAGTTTACTCTTCTTACCGAACCGTAGTACCCCTTTTATTGGCGTAACCTTTAAGAGTACCTTATCTCCGACTACAAATTTCAAGTCTTTTCTTCTTTTATTTGCATAACTTTTCTGTCTATCTTGAGCATTCTTCATACTAACTCTAATCTTTCCAATTGCCTGAACTCTTAGTTCAACAATTTTTGGGCCCAAGATTTTACGCTTGTCAACTTCATCCCAATGAACAGGTGATCTGCATTTTTGCCTGTACAACGCCACATAGGGTGCCACGCCAATGGAGGCATGGTACCTGTTATTATATGCGAACTAAATTAAAGGTATATGTTTCTCCCAATGGTCTCCAAACTCTAGAACACACAATCGGAGCGTATCTTCTAATGTTTGTATCGTCCGTTTAGATTGTCCATCTGTTTGAGGATGAAAAGCTGTACTAAATTTCAATTTAGTTTCCACAGCCCGATGTAAACTCTTCCAAAAATTCGATGTGAACCTTGTGTCTCTATCTGATACAAATGAAACTGGGACACCGTGTAACCTCATCATTTCTTTAACATACAACTGTGCAAATTGGTCTATAGAAAAAGTCATACGAACAGGCAAGAAATGGCCTGACTTGGTTAATCGGTCAATAATTACCCAAATGGCCTCATGACCTTTTACTGACTTTGAAAAACCCACCACAAAATTCATCGTTACATGTTCCCATTTCCATTCCCATTCTGGAACCTCCAAAGTTTGCAATAATCCAGACGGTTGCCGATATTCAGCTTTCACTTGTTGGCATATTAGACACTTTTCCACATATTTAGCTACATCCTCCATATATTTTCCACCAAAATATAGTTTTTAAGTCACGACACATCTTCGTACTTCCTGGATGTACAGAATAAGGAGTAGAGTGAGCTTATGTCAAAATCTCATTTATCAATTCCTCAAAATTTGGTACACAAAGACGTCCTCGATAATATAATGCTTTATCTTCAGCAATGTCGAAATCCTTCATCTTCTCTGTGTCAATCTCAGTTTTGATAAACTCGAAGAACTGATCACCTCTTTGATGGCTCTTAATCCGATCACGAAGAGTTGGTCGAATCGAAAGTGCTGTAATTTGAGCAACAGAATCAGAAGGTGTGACAATCACCTAGAGATTTAATCTTTCAAATTCCTTCCATAAGGGTCTCTGTGCTATCAACATTGCCACTTGTCATGTTGTCTTCCTACTTATGGCATCGGCCACTACGTTCGTCTTGCCTGGATGGTAATAGATTTCACAATCGTAATCCTTTACCAATTCAAGCCATCTCATCTGCCTCATGTTCAACTCTTTTTGAGTGAAAATATACTTGAGGCTCTTATTATCTGTATAGATGTCACACTTTCCTCCGTACAAATAATGTCTCCAAATTTTTAGAGCGTGGACTACCGCAGCTAGCTCTAGATCATGCGTGGGATAGTTCTGCTCATGAGGCTTCAACTATCTTGATGCATACGCAATTACCTTGCCTTGTTGCATCAATACACATCCAATGCCCTGTTTGGATGCATCAGTGTAGACTACGAAACCCTTTGATCCTTCATGTATAGTCGATACTGGCGCATTAATCAATTTCTTCTTCAATTCTTTGAAACTGCTCTCACATTTCTTAGTCTAGTCAAACTTTATACCCTTGCAGGTCAGCTGTGTTAATGGTCCCGATATTTTAGAGAATCTCTTAATAAACCTCTTGTAATATCCTGCTAAACCTAAAAAGCTATAGACTTCTCCTACATTGGTTGGCTTTGATCAATTCAGTATTGCCTCTACTTTATTGGAGTCTACTTCTATTCCTTGTGTTGTGACCACATGTCCAAGAAATACTACCCGTTCCAACCAGAATTCGCACTTTTTGAATTTTGCAAAGAGTTTTTCCTTCCTTAGGATCTCTAACACAATCCTCAAGTGTTCCTCGTGCTTTTCTTCGCTCAGAGAGTAGACTAAGATGTCGTCAATGAATACGATGACAAATTAGTCCAAATATTCATGAAAAATGCGATTCATCGAGTCCATGAAAAGTCTAGGAGCATTAGTTAAGTCAAACGGCATAAACTAAGAACTCATAGTGACCATAACGAGTTCTAAAGGCCGTCTTTGAAATGTCACTAGGTTCGATTCTCAACTGGTGATATCCTGACCTCAAATCGATCTTTGAAAATACTTCGGCCCCTTGTAGTTGGTCAAATAAATCTTCAATTCTAGGAAGGGGGTACTTATTCTTAATAGTGATTCTGTTAAACTCCCGATAATCGATGCACATCTTCATTGACCCATCTTTTTTCTTAACAAATAGCACAGGTGCTCTCCACGGTGATACGCTGGGTCGGATGAATCCTTTTTCCAACAAATCCTCTATTTGGGCCTTTAATTCATGTAACTCTTTTGGCGCCATTCTATAGAGAGCTTTAAAAATGGGTGTGGATCCAGGAATCAAATCAATCATGAACTCTACTTCTCGTTCGGTGGCATTTCATTCAAATCATCGAAAAAAACATCTGAAAAATCCCGTACTACCTTAACGTCACCCAATGTTAGCTCTTTAATTTCCTTAGCTACTACTGTCATTAAGAATCCCGTACATCCTTCTAACCTCAAAATTTTCCTTGCCTTCAATGTTGAAATGATATGGGGTAGGGGTTTTATCTTGGTTACTGAAAGGTAAAGTTCTACCTCTCCAGGCTGCTTAAACACCACCTCCCTTTCAAAGCATAAAATAGTTGCGTGGTTCTTAGATAGCCAGTCCATTCCTAAAATCACGTCGAACTCTTGCATGTTCAAGAGATATAAGTTTGTCTCCAAGGTTTTACTGTCAATCTCTACCTTAGCTGTCTTTACTATATGGTCTGTACTCAATACTTCTCCCGAGGGCGTAGCAACATCTAAAAGAGTACTTGCATGTTCACTAGGAGTATTGAGTTTGCTCATAAACTTAGGGGTTATAAAAAAATGAGTAGAACCAGAATCAATCAAAGCATAAGCAGGTACACAGGAGATGAGGATGTTACCTGCTAACACGTTGCGGTCTTGATCCTTTTCCTGTTCTGCGAGCGCAAACACCCTAGCTTGGCCCTTAGGGAGATTTCTCGACTTTTGTTGCTGCTGCTGCTACTTCTTCTTTTGCCCTTTGGGACAGAATTTTGGCCACATGGCCTGTCTCTCCACTGAAATAGCATGAATTGGTTCCCATAAGACACACTCCAGCATGGCGCTTCTGGCACTTGCCGCAAATTGGATGTTGATGATTATTTGTTGTTGGATTTTGCTGATAATTGTTTGTAATGGAGTCCCCTTTACTCCTCTTCGTGAAGTTCTACTTCCATTTATCCTTACTGTCCTCCCACTTATGCTTCTCGAATGACCCGGATTGTGGTTGCTTGTTACTGCTATTGGAGTTCTTCTTCAAATTGGCTAGCTGAGCCTTAGCTAACACTTCATTGTACATGCGCAATTTAAAAGGTAACTACTGCTTGCCTAAGGTCATCTCTCAAGCCTTGCTCGAAGCGCCTTGCCCGCTTAAGCTCAGTGTCAACCAACTCTGGTGCGTAGCGTGATAATTCATCAAACTTTCTTTCATACCCTGTCAGGGTCATTGTACCCTGCTTCAATGTCAGGAACTCTGCCTCCTTCTGACTTCGAATGCTTGGTGGATAGTACTTTTGTAGGAAAAGTTCCTTGAATTCATTCCAAGTCCACACATGGTCACTAGCTCTGGACTTGGTTGTCGAGTCCCACCAATGTCTAGCTCCTTGTTGCAGCATGAATGCTACACAAGTCACCTTTCTGGGATCTGGGCATTCAATTAGATTAAAGATTCGCTCAATTCCAGCTATTCAATCTTCGGGTACCAGAGGGTCAGACCCACCCTCAAATGATGGGCGTTGGAGCTTCCTGAATTGTTCAACAATCGCAGCCTACCTCATTCCTTGGAATTGGGGTTTGCCCAGCTAGTGGTGGCACCAAGTTGCGTATCACATCAAGGAACTGCATAAATTGATTGGTTGGTTCTTTTGTCTCGTTTTGTGGCTAACCGTTCCTATTATTAGCATTTCTAGCGCGAGTTTCCATTTCCTTAGTTAATATGTAAACGTGAAACAATCAATTATAGAAAGCGCTAAACTTGGCAAAAGAATTAACATAATTTATTTCTTAAATCTTGATAACTTGACATAGAAAGGATTACTTGGCATTCAAGTCCAAAACTTAGAATATAAAAATTTTAAATAACATAACTTTCTAGTAATCTAAAAATTCTCTCCATCACTTTCATTTAATCTTGCTTCTTGATTATCCACATAGTTTGGCTAATGTGCTTCATCAGGGTATAGTGTGGGGTTGTACTAAGGGCGTCCTTCTGGGTCTTCCTCAATAATGTTACCATTATTGTCAACTGAGGGTACCACTGTGAGGTCGGGCTCAATCATTTCCCTATTGTCGGCGATTAACCATTTCTTCCTCAAACTCATCATTAATAAGGCTGGGGGTGTCTGATATTCAAACCTCTATTCAATCTCATCTATAAACTGTTTCCAGTAAGGGTTGAGTGTCCTCTGAAGGTGATACACAATTTCATCTCTATGAAAGTTGTGCCCATTTCTCTTTGCTCTTCTTATAATTTTGTTCACAGCGTTCAAGTGCTCTAGCAGATTATGGTTCGGGTTCTTCACATACGTCTTATGTAGTTTCAAAAACATTTCACGTCTCTTGGCCTGGGCTCTAATTACTTGTGGACATCTATCAACCATCTAAAAAGGAAGAAACATATCATAATTAATTGTTTTTGCTTTATTAATTTGAATATCACGCAACTAAAAGGCTTCTAGGTGAGGAGGGGGGGTCATTTAGACCACTTAAATTCCAAGCTCTCCTTAGACAGTTTAAGTCTTTTTGACAAAACCTTTTAATTTTATAAATATTAAATCAAGAAAACTCAAACAATGGGTGAAATCTTAACGGTTTTCTATATGTAAGTTCCCTTACTAGAAATAACATATACTTAATTAACTTTAAATGTAAAACATACTTTTTACATAATTTTTAATTTCATCATAGATTTCATATATGTTCAAATATTTAATCATTCATATTCGCATAATAACTTGAAAAATAAATAAATACATTATGCATAATTACTTATACCTAGTTTGGAGATTCGAAGTTTGGACGATCACCGTGGTGAACTTTTAATCAACTCATCATAAAAGAAGATTTACTACTTAACCAAAAAAATTTTTTAAAAATTTCACACCAAATTTTTTTTTTAAAAAATTTCACTGTTCACAGATCGTCACTATTCACGTGAATAGTATCATTATTTTTTTTTTTTATTTTTTTTATTTTTTTGTCTACAGAAATGTAAACCTTCGCTCTGATACCACTTTGTGACGCCCGGATCCCAAAACTCGAGAGTCAAAATGACATAACATGAACATTGTAAAATAAATAAATACTTAATAAAATTTAGAATTTATGGTTAAAAGATAACCAGTTAACATTTTATTTAAAACAAACTTGAATCGTAAAACATGTGTTCAAAATCCTTATTCAATTAAAGACTTCTAATCTAATCATTCCACCACGATTATTATCCATACTTCGAATCTTCACAAGTCCTAGTTACCTAGAAGGGGAAAAATGAAAAGGGAGAGAAAAATCTCAATAAGTACATACGTGTTCATAAATTAACAATATTATAGAATCTTGGACTTGAAACATAAAACATCAAACATGAAACATGAAACTTGTACTTGAACTTTCATTGAACTTTCATTGGAACTTTCATGGTGGAGACATAAAAATCATTCCGAACTTAGATGGTAATAGTTATTCATGCGTAGCGCTACAAAATTCGGTCCGATCTTATAACATACATGTTGACCCATCATATACATTCCATAAGCATGTAACATAAAAACATGTATACACTTATCTTGCTTGAATCAATGAAGAACAATGATTTGATAAACTGTCACTTTCACCTCACTATTTCTTGAATTGTGTGCTTATGTATAAACTGAGAGAGAAGTGTATATTGTGGTGTGAAAAAAATGATGGACCTTATGTTCTATTTATAGGGTTACCAAGAGACCTAGTTGAAACCAACTAAAACTCATTAAAGAAAAACCTTATCTTGAACTCTTATCTTAAAAAAATCATCTATATCCTAAGTGATAAGATTTGTTGAGGATAACACAATTTCATTTATCCTAAGAATCCATTCGAATTTTAAACGATATACATTACTCTAATTATCCCTTTTAAATTAATTAAATAAAAGATATGCATAATTATATCTAATTATCCAATTAAAATAAAATCTGCAACATGTGGACAATAAAGTAAATTTCGCTTCCGTCCCAAACTATTGGTTTACTTTCAAATTGGTCCTTAATTTTTCAGATAAAACATAATATTTATAGATTCAAATTTGACGGCTATCTATGTTGGTTCCAGATATTATATTGTAGGTATTTTATGCTATTGAAACTACAAGACACTATTATACTCTTTCTTTGATAATATTTTTATTATAATATTGATAAAGGAGTTAACATATTTGTGGCTCATGAGCAACTGGAATCCTTTTCAGCTAAGATATTTGTATAGAAAGGTTTATAGATCACTGTGATTGTATATTTTCATAAAATTTCTTTTAAAGCAAGTAATTTTTTTGTTTGTGCTCATTTTCTTTAGCACTTCAAAACTAAATACATCAAATTGGGTTTTTTTTTTTTCGCTGTGGGGACCAGGATTTTTGCTCCTAATTATTAGTCATATTCCATGCCTTTCATTTTTTCACGGTGCTAAATACTCAGTAAATTGTTTAGATAGATATTTGCAGTAATGAACTCTAAATATTAATCATGCTACTCCTTTTCATCTTTTTAGAATCTGGATGGTGTAAACTACATTTATGTGAAGGTGGTTGGCCTGCTTTTTATTGCTACTACAAAGAACAATCTGCCACCTTCCCTTGTCTTGGAGCTTCTACAAAGGTTTGCTCGTGTCATCAAAGATTACCTTGGTGTTCTTAATGAAGATTCATTATGAAAAAAATTTGTGCTTGTTTACGAGCTTCTTGATGAAGTTATTGTAAGTACTATGCAAAATGCACGCTATCGTGACTCCACATTTCCCCCAGCATGATGCACATAACACAATCAACCTCAGCATTCAATTTACTGCCTTCACTGAACTTTTGCACTTTATAGTTCATCATTGAATTTATCAGATATTTCTTTTCTTTCTATTTCACTCTCAAAGCTGTAGTTACTATCATATAGGTACTTATGTTTTCATTTCATGACTAAGACGACACATTCTTCTCATGCCAGTATTTTGGTTATGTTCAATCAACATCTACTGAAGTCTTGAAGCCTTACATATTTAATGAGCCAATTGTGGTTGATGCCGGAAGCTTGCCATCTCTTGGTCCTGCTGCCTTATTTATGGTATCAAGTTGTTTTACAAATATATTAACTGTACATAAAATAGAATGCAAGTATGATTAACCTTAGTTAATAGCTAGTAAAGAAGTAAGATTTATGTGTTATTGCTGATGCTTGCAACTTTAATTCATGCAGCAAGGGAACAAACGAATGCCTAGGACAGCTGTTACAAAATCTGTTGTGGCACATGAAACAGGGGGTACGAAGAGAGAGGAAATCTTTGTGGATGTAACTGAGAAAATAAGTGTCACGTTGAGCTCTAGTGTGAGTATTTGTCTTATACATAATGAATGGAAAATATCCATGTATCTGAGTTACAACTATATGGATTCTTCATTTAATAGACCAATCTAATTCTTTGGCTGTATCTAGTACCACGTTTTCTCATTGATTATTAGTTAGTAGTAAAGATGGATGCAGTGAATCTTGTCTCATGCTTTGCACATGAAGAACAAATTTTAAATTTGATGCAGCCCCAGAATGTTATGATGCTCTATATATCTCTTTAGCAATTGGGCTAGGAGGATGATCTCATGAGAGCAAAGTTTTTCCACTGTGTTTATTATCTTTTTGAACTCCTACATTTCTTGGACAAAGAAGAGTGTTTTTTGTCCTTGGTAAATTATATTGGCATTTCTATTGAGCATCAGGGCTATGTCAGTAATATGCATATGGATTAATATCTTGTACTTGTATGATGCCCAAATTTTTTTCTGTTTGTACTTGAATAATTAGATGTTTATGTTACCATAAAAAAGTGACTATGTGCTGTAATTTAGGCTGCTAAGGAAATTCGTGCACTTCAAGTTGCTAAAAGCAAGCTGGAAAAGGAAGTTGAAGAATTAACTAGGCAACTGCAGTTGGAGAAACGCATGAGGGTAACCAATATCTCTTCTATGCTCATTGAGTTGATTTTTAATATATTTTTTTGGATTTAATCAGTATTGATATATCAATCTCTCAATCAGGAGTTCATCTTGTCCGTGGAATTGTGAAGGATGTCCAACCTCAAAAGATTATTCTTAGTGATGGCACAGAAATTCCATATGGTCTTTTAGTGTGGTCTATAGGGTTGGCCCCTCACCATTTGTGAACTCCCTGGATATTCCAAAAGCACCTAGTGGAGGATATAAATAAGTCTGCTACTAAACAATACATTCATTTCTTCGCTACTTTATTCCATCAAATTGTTCAGTTACGAACTCTTGACTTCTCAAAGTTTCAAAAGGAATCTCTTACAATCTTTGGGTGCTCCTCCCCCATGGGAGTTATAAATCTATATGTCTGCTCTGCAAACACTTGAAGAGAAGTTCATAGTGCAAACCGGTAGCATTAAACGATCATGGGTGTGTGTACTAAATTGCTTGTGATGCTGCAAATCAATTTTTTGTGTTGTTTTCACTGCACTAGCTTATGGAAAATGGGACTGGAGCTTGTGGAAAATGGGACTTGAGAATTTACTAGTGTGTACCAAATCTATGTGCCGTGGAGAAAACTAGAGCTTTTGTTTGTTTATATTTTTTTATTACGAAATGTTTTTCTATTTTGTATTTTAATGATTATTTACATATTTTTCCTTTTCTCTATAGATTCATGCATAGATGATGCATCTACTAAGAGTCGATAAGAGATTGAAGATTACTGTAGCACTATCTTCGCAAGCTTTAGTATTACAATTTTAGTACAATAATATTATTTATATTTGATTAATTGTACAAACTTTAATGTTGTAAGTTACATTTTTTAAATAAATGTGTATTTTTGTAACAATTCTATTGCGATGTAAGAAATTAAAAATTTATTGTTGTTGAAAGTATTATGCAATGAAAATTCATATTATCACAACATAATATTTACATGTGAAATAGAATACGTGATATGTATAAATAATTATAAAATAAATTGCGCAACAATTATAGAGCATTGCACAAATGTTGATGCGACAAATTCTCTGTGTTGTAAAATAAATTCAACTACAAATACAAATTGTCACATAAACAAATATTTATTGTCACAAAATGATATTTGCAATAATTTTATTTGCTGTAAAATAGAATACACCACATACATAAATAAAGATAAAATAAATTGTACAACAACTATACATCGATACGCGACAAACTCTATGTGTTGCAGAATATATTCAACTTCAAACACAACCTGTCATATAAATGAATATCAATTGCCACCAAATAATATTTGTAACAATTTTATATATTGTAAAATATAATACGCGACATATATTAAGTCACAAAATAAATTAGGCGACAACTGCACATCGTTGCACAAATGATAATGCGACAAACTCTCTATGTTGCTGAATGAATTTAACTACACACAAAACTTGTTACATAATAAATTATACTACAAACATTGAATATCTTATAATATATTATGCAACGAAGCAATCTCATTATAAAATAAATTACGTGACAAACATGACCTATTATAAAATGTATATTACTACAAGCATGTTTTGTTGCAAAATGGAATAGGTAACAAACGTTATACTTTTAAAATAGTTTTCGCAACAAATATTTCTCCTCGCAATTTTTTTTTGGAACAAATGCTGCGACAAATTGACTTGTTGCCCTTTCATTTTTTCGCGACATCTATATATTACAACGACATTATGGCGACAAATTCGACAAAAAAAAATATTTCAAGTTTGCGTATGTAACGAGTGACTGATAGTTGTCGCAGAATACATTCTATTGTGCTCATAGTGCGACAATGCCTGCAACAAACAGCTTGTGCTAAATTAATTTTAAGACAAAATCTCTATTTAAACGACAGTATTTTTTTGTCGCAAGATGGGTATTTTTTTTGTAGTGATTAGGGACTTGTATACTAATGATAATGACTTTGCTTGTGTGTATGGGGAGTGTGAGAAGACAACTTTCGAAAAAATTTATAGACTAGATGGCTAGTTGTTTAGAGAAAATAATTGTGCCTAATAGTTCTATGCACGAGTTAATTGTGCCTGAGGCACATGTGAGAGGCTTGATAGGATATTTTGGTGTGAGAAAAACCTTAGATGTATTGCATAAAAATTTATTTTGGCCTAAAATGAAACGTGATGTGGAGAGATTGTGTGCAAGATGTGACACATGTAAATAGGCTAAATCTAGAGTCTTACATCATTATTTGCATACTCCTCTACCCGTACCTAGTGAGCCTTTGGTAGATATTTCCATGGACTTTGTACTAGGCTTGCCTAGGTCAAAGCAAAGTAAGGATTTAATCTTTGTGGTTGTTGATAGGTTTTCAAAAATGGCACAATTCATATCTTGTAATAAAACTGATGATGCAACTAACATAGCTTAATTGTTCTTTCAAGAAATAGTCCGACTCCATGGTGTTCTGACGAGTATCGTGTCTGATCGTGATGTTAAGTTTCTTAGCTATTTCTAGAAAGTTTTATGGGGTAAGTTTGGGACTAAGTTGTTGTTTTCAACTACTTGTCACCCTCAAACGAATGGACAAACCAAGGTAGTAAATAGAACTTTATCTACTTTGTTATGTACTGCAATTCAAAAGAATCTAAAGAAATGGGAGGATTGTTTGCCATTTATTGAATTTGCGTATAATAGAAGTGTCCATTCTACTACGAATCTTTCACCATTTGAAATTGTGTAAGCATTTAATCTACTAACCCCTTTAGATTTGATTTCTTTACATGTTTATGAAAAGAATAGCTTGGATGGACAAAGGAAGGCGGAGATAGTAAAGCAGCTCTACAAGAGTGTACAAAAAAAATTGAAAAGAAAAATAAACAATATGCAGCCAAAGCCAGCAAAGGCCGTAGATAAGATATCTTTGAACCTGGTGATAGGGTTTGGGTGCATATGAGAAATGAGAGATTTCCTACCCGTAGACGGTCTAAGATACACCCTAGGGGGGATGAACCATTTCAAGTCCTTGAGAGGATAAATAATAATGCTTATAAGCTTGGTCTTCCAGGTGAGTATAATGTGTTTGCTAGTTTCAATATTTCTGATCTTTCTCCCTTTGATGCTGATAGCGATTTTATGTCTTTAATAATTCCGCAAGTGCACGGATCGCTCAAGTAGTAAAGTGGATTTTGAGTCCAAGTATCGATCCCACGAGGATTTAGATAATTCAATTTAATCATGCTAACCTTAACCGAATCTAAAGAACTTTGAAAGATTTTGTGTTTTATAACTAATTGAAAGAGTAAAGTAAAAGACAATTAAACAACTATTTCTCAAATAAATGAAAGATTAAGATTAACTAAAGATGAATTTAACTTTAAAAAGGAAAAGCACTAGAATTCAAATCCACTTGTAGTTGTTATTTCTTCTATCTTGATTCTTGGTCTTGACAAATTAATTCGATTATGAAGATCAATATCCCTAGATTGTTCAATGTTTCTCTCGAATAAAGTTAAACCTATTCATATGCATGACTCCACTATATTTCTATAACGAATGCGAATACAAATGAAAGCATTAAATTTCCATGGATAATTAAAGATCACCTAAAGCATAGCGGTATATTTCTATCCCTATCGAACTTTAAGATAATTAAAATAGCGCCTAGCATGCTTTCGACCTTTCGATAGTAAAACATACCACAACAATCATACAATTACTACGTATATAATTGTAGATGCAAACAAATCAAAATTAATTATTCAAAACTATATTGAAGTAAAGTGTCAAAACCAAGTCTCAAGATAAAAGAATTTAAGCGACAAGTTTCATCTTAATTCTAGCGCTAATTAAACTAGCCTAGCATACTAATAATAAGAAAATAAGAAGGGAAGAACACATGGAATTCATCACCGGAAAAGAAGAAGACTTGAAAGAATAATTGCCCGTTGTTAATCTTCGTTCAATTCTTCAAAGAAGCAGTCTTGATCTCCGTCTAATGCTTTCGTCTATGTTTTTCGCCCAAAAACTCAACAACTTAATATAAGTTAATAACTCATATATATACTACCTTAATGGTGCCCTAGAATATGCCAAAAATATCCGTAAATCGTTGGCAAAAACTTACCTAACTAGATTAAAATTGAGAAAAAGGAAAAAATCTACATATTTGTCGAAAATTTGGCTGGCGATCGATGGCCATTCGCGATCGTGTGTGGATTTTCCTCTACGCTTGAGGTGAGCCGGTGGCGCTCGCCCGACTATAGGTTGGGCGATCGCCCGACTCACAATGTCCAATTATCTTTGTTTTGATCCTCCAACTTTTCATAGTTTGTAATTTGGTCCTTCAACTTTTCATAGATTTGTAATTTGGTCCTTCATCTTTCAATGATGTGCAATATGGTCCTTCAACTTTTGATAATCTTCAATTTGGTCCTTCATCTTTCAATGATGTGCAATATGGTCCTTCAACTTTTGATAATCTCAATTTGGTCCTTCACTTTCAATTTATACCTCTTTTCATCCATTCTTCTCCAATTTCTCACGACGGGTCCAAAAGCGAAATGTAAAGAATAATGCACCGAATTAAGTAGAAAATTACCAAAATAACGAATTAAAAGCTTAGTTTAAGGACCCGAATAAGTGCACAAAATGCACTTATCAAACACCCCCAAACTAAACCTTTGTTCGTCCTCGAACAACAAAACAAAATAAAAAAATAAACCATAAATTTAAACTAAGCTAAACAAAATAACAATGATTGAGTTTATGTCAAATGTCTTACTATATGCCTCATGTTTGAAAAATCAAGTAATACGTTTAGAAAAAGATCAAACAACACAAAAATTTTCACTTATCCATTGCTCGACCTTTAGTGAGTGTGTGATTAGCCAAAAATTGAACTTACTCATGTATTAGACCACGACCAATATTGTGTTGTTGATACTTTTACAACCCCGAACCCATTGTAGGCACTTCTTCCTTACACCTTTCGTGAATTATCACACTTCTAATGCTTTTCTCTCCAATCCCGAGGTGTTCTAGCAAATTTGGTTCCTATTGATCAACACAATGCTTTTTTTTTTTTTTTTTTTTTTCAAATAAAGTGGTAAAATTAGAACTTGTATTCTCAGAACTAGGGTGGTGAATGATTTCTAACTTCTCATCTTCAGTCTCTTAGGTTTTAATCTAGCAATCCTTACCGAGCACATTTAACACTTTTTATTTATTCTACTTATCTAAATGATCGTACATCCTGTGCAATACTTCTCTCATACTAGCTTTCTATGTGACCCTTGTAGCGAGCTTTGGGCCGATGACTCCCAAGTCAGATGACCATAGGGCACCATGTTTTGAAATACCCTAACAGGCTTAATTGCTCGAGTCCCACAGGCTAAAAGAGGAGCAAAGATGTACAATTTTTGTTTTTTTTTGGACTCATGTAACGAGCTTTGGGTCGATGACTCCCAAGTCGAGATGACTTTAGGGCACTGGGTTTTAAAATACCCTAATGAGCTTAATTGCTCGAGTCATATTTTATTTTATTTATTTATTGATGATGGCGGTGCTCGGTTTAGATTCCTTTACTATAACCTATTTAACCAAAGATGAGACTCGAAAACCAAAACCATCAAAATTCTCAAAACATAAGTAGTACTTTAACACCCCAAAGCTGTTCTCAAGCGGTTTGGTTACTAGCTTAAGGACTTAGGGCGGAATTTTTCATAATGATACTAAGTCAACAATATCAACTCATACACTCAAATCATGGTCCCAATAAATGATAAATCAATAGTGGCTTTGTGCTTCATTAAAGCAGGTCAAACATGGATAATAATTCAGATAAAAGCACAAGTTCAAGCGTTATCTAATATTCCACTAAAAATATACTCGATTTTCAAACAAATATCATCATCATTGGCGTAAGAAGTTTAACAACAACTAGACAAAAATTTTTTTTTTTTCGAGTTATATAGACACGAGTGATACGCATTCAAAAGCGATCAATAAGTATCCACGATACTTTACCCACCCCAAAGAAAATATTACATTGTCCCCAATGTAAGCAAATTAGAACAAAAGTAAAGGAGGAAAAAGATCGGTACTCACGGAGGTAAATGTGGAGAGCGGTCGAGGGCGATCGGATGGTCCAACGAGCGGGAGGGACGCAATGAGTCAATGGAATCGGCAATCAGAGAGGCGGTCCGTCAATCGTCTCGAGTCGACTCTCAAAGTGTATCATCCTCCGGTTGACATCATCATAGGAGTAATTGATAGTGTGCTGCTTTGTGACCTAATGCCGGCGTCGTGTGCTCCGGTCCACGGACATGCACACTTATTCGAACCGACTCCTCGCCGCATGTTATCTTGCGTGTATTGCACCTCGCGCAAAGTGTCGTGCGTGGTTGCCCACCGATCTACCAATCTCTCGAGCCACTTGGATTTGAGTGAACTCGAATGCCAAGATGGGGCTCAACGGCTATAGCCGGGTGGGGTCTTTGGAGGTGCTTGGGATCATGAGCTTCCTCGTCGGGTTGTACCTGCATTGGAGCACGCTGCGCTACGATCTCTCGGCTCTCATCACGGCCTCACGAATTGTCAGCGATCCTATGGGTGAGAGGGGCCTCGGGAGTGTCGGCTTCTTCAAATGGCAGCAGGGGACTCCGGCCTCAGACAGATCCCACTAATCGGACATGGGAACATAATAGGCGTTGGGAGTTAGAGTCAATCGATCGACCTTTGCTAACTCCCGAACAAAGTCAAAGATATCGTCCCCAAATCTATTTTTCGCCCCGGGCTAAATGGTAAAGAAAACGAGCCCTTTCCCCAATAAATCTCGTGCGCTGAGTGGTAGGATTGATATTGGTGCAGACAAAAATGTGTAAAGCTCGCAGCTCCCGAGTCAGTTCATCATGTTTGAAATGCGAAGTGGCCAACGGCCATGCATTCTCTCTACCATACAAGAATCGAGCCACGGACTGCATGTCCTCTTCAGTAGGCATAGGATCCACCCCACGCAGGATAGTTCATAGTAACGATCAATCATTGCAGGGCTGAAACGGATCCACTTGCCCCGTACCCATGTCTTATGCCGATGAGACGAATTTGGAGTATCTATTTCCTTGTTGAAGTTGGCAAAGAATTCCCTAACCAAAGTTTATATATCTTTGGATGTGGAGCTGCAGCTACTTTACTCAACCACTCTCTTTGGATCACAAGTTCCAACAGATGCCCACGAAAATCATCCCGTTGCACCCGTCTCTCTTGGTGATAGTTCTTCCCTTTCCATTTTGTTTCATATCTCTCTTGAGCATCTGGAGTTTGGAAACGTGGTATGCCACCATCACTAGTTGGTTCCTCAGCCCGTTTACGACGGGTAGAACCTTCTCCGACCTTCTCCTTACCCTTGTCTTGAGTTGTGGTTTTCCGTTTTGGAGCCATAGGTACCTAAAAAGAGAAGATAAACATAATTAGGCACAAAATAGACTCAAGAATAAGCAAAACATTTCAAAAGCCAATAAAAATGGTGAATTTTCATAGTTAACACATAGACCATGCACTACTTTTGACCACCGGGAAATGTGAAGAAAAGTTGAAGTGTCCCCAAGCCAACTTTGGACACAAGGTACTCCATAGATTGGTCTTTGTCATGCCTAAAATTGAGGCAGAACGGAGATCATATGAGTTGGACGGAAGGGGGACGAAGATGGTGACGTGAAGTGGCATGGGCCTAACTATGGCTTGCCATGGCTTCCTCACATGGGGCTAAGTGTAATGGCCAAGTGTGGAATGTGATTCGAATGAATGTAGGTACAATTAGCATGCTTAAAGGCATATGAACTAAGCCCAATCGAAGAGTAGTCCGAATTGCACAAGAGACGCCACTTAGAAATTTCATCAAACACGTGGTAGGCTCCAATTTTTTTCAAGAAATGCAATGATTTGGGGATATGAATAAAACCCAAAAATTTCCATTCAAAAACAACAATCCAAATATCCCAACATCTTCCTAAGCCCCTCCTCCTCAAATGAACAAGATAAATACTTAAAGAAAAAATAAAATTGCACGCCCAAAACACAATTGAGAATGGAGGAGGAAAGAGGATCATACCTCGGATGTCAAGACTTGCCCACAAATATGAAAATGATAGTAATGCCGTGTGAAAAGAACTATTATGTGATGGTGATTGATTAATGGAAGAGTGGAGTGTTTTTGGAATGAAAAATGGAGAGGGAGGGAAGGTTGAATGGTTTTGGAGGTTTGGGGAAGTGGCGGGTGGGTTAATTAACCCCAGTGGCGCTGGGCGATCGCTCGCCCAGTGATAACGAGGCGATCGCTGGGTTAGTTACTGGGCATTACGCCGAGGCATGAAAGATCCGGGCGATCGCCCGAGACATTGTACTGGGCGCTGGCCCGGCTTACCAGAATTTTATTTTTTTTTTTTCAAATAAATGCATATAAACTAAGTTAACATGTCCAACATTTAAAACGTGCTAAAATGGAAATGATGCGAGCACGCAAATGAAGCGTAGATGTGACTAACTAGATATACTTGAACATGTGAAATTCCAAGCACAAACTAAACTGAAAATGGTGAATTGAACAACCAAACTTGTGCTAAAACTCACGTCATGCTGTTGACTAATTTATCTAGGTCTATATGATCATATGAAATCCTAAATTTGTGCTTATGCTTAAATGAACATAAAGACTAAACTATGCTAAAAATCCTAAGTGCAAAAAAAAAAAAATGCAAACCTAAAACCAAAATAAACAAGGTAAAATCCCTAACCACATGCAAACTAAAAGAATTTTATTTAAAAGGTAGAGAGGGATAGAAAATGGGTTGCCTCCCATTAAGCGCTCGAGTTATAGTCTAGAGCTCGACTTTTTGGATTGATCATTCCGGGTGTGCAAGTTGAGCGGTGGACTTTTCTTTCGAGAATCCACCATTTCAATAGATCTTCAAACGCTGTCCGTTGACTTTAAACGTGCCTTTACTCTCATGGTGATTTCTACCGCCCCATATGGATAGACTTGTGTGATTGTGTATACGGACCCGACCATCTAGATCTCAACTTGCGGGAAAAAGCTTGAGGCGAGAATTATACAACAAGACTTGCTGCCCAACCTCAAAATTTCTTCTTTGAATGTGCATATCGTGCCACTTTTTGGTCCGCTCCTTATATAATTTCGCGTTCTCATATGCTTCCAACCAAAACTCATCCATTTCATTCAATTGAAGGAGTCTCTTTTCACCAACCGCCTTTAGATCGAAGTTCAACTTCTTGTGCCCAATATGCTCGGTGCTCCAACTCAACCGGTAAATGGCACGCTTTCCCAAAAACTAGCGGTAGGGGAGACATGTCTATAGGAGTTTTGAAAGTCGTCGGTGAGGCCCATAAAGCATCATCGAGCTTCTTTGACCAATCTTTTCTTGATGAACTTACCGTCACCTCAAGAATCCGCTTCAACTCCCGGTTGGAAACTTCTACTTGCCCACTTGTTTGAGGGTGATAAGGAGTAGCAATGCGATGCCGAACGCCATATTTAGCCAACAAAGACTCAAACTGACGATTACAAAAGTGCTTACCACCATCACTAATAATGGCTCGGGGTGTGCCATAGCGAGTGAAAATGCATTTTTTTAGAAAATCCATCACAACCCGTGCATCATTAGTAGGTAAGGCGATGGCCTCAACCCATTTAGAGACGTAGTCTACATCAACCAATATATATTGATTTGAGAAAGATGAAGGGAATGGCCCCATGAAATCAATACCCCAAACATCAAAAAGCTCGACCTCAAGTATACTGTTGAGAGGCATTTCATTCCTTTTGAGATGTTGCCGTGGTGGCATCGATCACATTTCTTCACAAAAAGATAAGCGTCTTTAAAAAGAGAAGGCCAGTAGAACCCAGACTGTAGAACTTTAGCAGCTGTTTTAGAGGCACCAAAGTGTCCAGCGTAGGCGGAAGAGTGGCAATGCCCAAGTATCTGAGGGACCTCTTCGTCAGGAACACACCGCCGAATTATTTGATTTGGACCCCGTCTATAGAGAATGGGATCCTCCCAAAAATAGTGCTTCAAGTCAGAGAAAAATTTCTTCTTTTGATGACTTGAATAATCTGGCGGGATAATGGATTTGGCTAGAAAATTCACTATATCAGTAAACCATGGTGCTTTCTCCAAATGAAAAATCTGTTCATCTGGAAACACCTCATTAATATCCAAACTCTCGATCTGCTCTTCCTGCTCAAGTCGGGATAGGTGATCAGCCACTACATTCTCGCTTCCTTTCTTATCTCTTATCTCGAGATCGAATTCTTGTAGAAGTAATACCCATCTAATCAGCCTCGGTTTCGCATCTTTCTTGGCCAATAAATACTTCAGGGCTGCATGATCAGTGTAAACTATCACCTTCGATCCGACAAGATATGATCTGAATTTATCAAAGGCATAGACTACAGCTAGGAGCTCCTTCTCAGTAGTGGCATAATTAAGCTGTGCGTCATTCAAAGTCTTGCTGGCATAGTATATCACATGAAAAACTTTATCTTTTCGCTGCCCCAACACTACCCCAACTGCATAATCACTTGCATCACACATTAGTTCAAGCGGAGACTCAATCGGGTGCAATTATCACATGTCTTTGAAATGAGCTTCTCTTTTAGAGTGTTGAATGCCAATAGACACTCTTTAGAGAAGACATAGGGCACATCCTTGACCAGCAGAGTACACAAAGGTTTTGTGATTTTTGAAAAATCTTTGATAAAACGACGATAGAACCCGGCATGCCCAAGAAAGCTTCTAATACCCTTGACAGAAGTTGGTGGTGGCAATTTTTCTATAACCTGGATTTTTGCTTTATCCACTTCAATCCCCTTAGATGAAATTCGATGTCCCAACACAATGCCCTCTTGAACCATGAAGTGACATTTTTCCCAGTTGAGAGCCAAATTTCTGTCTTCACACCGCTGCAAAATCAGGTGTAAGTGCTCCAAGCACTCATCGAAGGATGTGCCGAAATACCGAGAAATCATCCATGAATATTTCAATGAATTTCTCCACCATATCGGAGAAGATGGCCATCATGCACGGCGAAAAGTGGCGGGGAGCATTGCATAGCCCAAAAGGCATCCTACGGTAAGCAAAGGTGCCATAGGGATAGGTGAATGTGGTCTTCTCTTGATCCTCAGGTGCTATTGAAATTTGATTATACCCGGAGTATCCATCCAAAAAGCAGTAATGAGAATATCCAACTAGTCTTTCCAACATTTGATCAATAAATAGAAGGGGAAAATGATCCTTCCTAGTAGCAGTATTGAGCTTGCGGTAGTCAATGCAAACCCTCCATCCTGTGACTGTTCTGGTTGGAATCAACTCATTCTTTTCGTTACGAACCACGGTGATACCTCCTTCTTTGGCACTACTTGAAGCTGGGTGACCCAAGCACCTTTATGCGAGATCGGGTAGATTATCCAAAGCATCCATTAGCTTCATGACTTCTGCTCGGACCACTTCTTTCATATTAGGATTCAGCCTTCTCTGACCGTCAATACTTGGTTTAAAATCATCCTCCATGAGAATTTTATGCATGCACAGAGTAGGGCTGATACCCTTGATGTCAGCAATAGACCACCCAATAGCTGTCTTGTGTTCTCGAAGCACTCGGAGTAATTTTTCCTCTTCAAGCTTATTAATTGAATTTGCAATGATTACAGGCAAAGTAGAGGACTCTCCCAGGTAGGCATAACGGAGATGAGAGGGCAACTGTTTGAGCTCTATTTTTGGAAGCTATTGAACAGAAGGCAGATGTTTTATAGAACCTGTTCCCAACTCCTCAAAGCATGGTCGACGTGTATATGGAGGATTAGCTTCAAGATATCTTGCACACATTTCAACCTCACTAGAATCAGTGTGAGAGGATTGAGAATGCACAATGCAAACCTCCAATGGATCTGATGGATTATGGAGATGGAAATTTTCATGTACTGCATCATCAACCACATCTACTTTGAAGCAGCTATCTAACTCGATTGGATATTTAATTGCCTTAAAGACATCAAATGTGACCTGCTCCTCGCTAAGCCTCAGAATCAGTTGGCCTTTTTGTACATCGATAAGAGCTCTTCCAGTGGCTAAAAATGGTCGACCAAGAAGAAGTGGGACATCTTTATCTTCCTCCATGTCGAGAATGATAAAATCATTTGGGAAGATGAATTTGTCCACTTTCTTCAACAAAAGATCTTCAACAACTCCTCTTGGATGTTTAATAGACCGATCACCCGGTTGCAGAGTTACCGTAGTTGCTTTAGCTTCCCCCAAACCTAATTTCCTGAAAATAGAAAGCGGCATCAAGTTAATACTAGCTCCTAAATCACATAAAGCTTTATCAAAACAAAAATCACCAATGGTGCAAGGTATTGTAAAACTCTCTGGATCTTTGAGTTTAGGAGGTAGTTTATTTTGTAGAATAGCGCTACACTCTTCTGTCAACATCACCGTCTCATGTTCCTCCATCTTGCGTTTATTTGAAAGGATGTCTTTCAAGAATTTAGCATAACTGGGCATCTGAGCAAGTGCATCTGCAAAAGGGATGTTGATATGTAGTTTCTTGAAGATCTCAAGAAATTTTCCGAATTGCTTGTCCAACTTGTGCTTTTGTAGCCTCACGAGGAAATGGGATTTGGAGGATCATATGGCTTGATAGGAACGGTTGCCTTAACACGTGGTGTGCTTGAACTCTCTTTCATAGTTGTTATGCGCTCGATCGTACCACGTGTTCCTCATCGGTGGAAGGTACTACTTCTTCATTATGGCCGATCTCTTGACATGGATCTCACAGTAATCGAACCCCACTTCTAGTAGTAATGGCTTTAACATGTTCCTTGGGGTTCCCTCTGTATTCTTGGGCAAAGTACACGGTGCTCTGCTGATAAAGCAATCGCCATCGACCCATTTGTGTCTCAAGATTCTTTATTGCGGCGCTTTGATTTTGAATATTAATGCCTTGATTTTGAATATTAGTATCTGTTTTTGTGCATGAACTATTCGGTCTTTTCGATGAATTTCTGAGAATTTCTTCTAGCGAAGTTCTCTTTTCGGCTCTTGAAAGCTGCGATCCGAAATTACTCGATTATCCTTCCAAGAGAAATTTGGATGGTTTCGCCACCACTGGATTATATGTGTTGGAGTACGGGTTATTTTGTTGGTGACCACCTTGAATGTAATCGACACATTCAGTTGTAGTGATAGAATAGGACATTCGATGTACTATGGTGGCTCCACATTCTTCACATCTTTGATTTCTTTGTTTGCCTTTGCATTGGTGAATATGACATACTTTCCACTTTGTGTGCCAATGACTTTATCTGTGCGAGGAGACAATCTTTGAAAGTATCCACCTCATGTACCCCCGCAGTTCTCTTTTGTATAACTCTATCTGATGGCCACATGGCAGTGGTGGTAGCGACTCGTTCAAATAAATCTAGAGCTTCAACCACTGTTTTGGTAGATAGAGAACCGTTGGATGAAGAGTCAATCATGCTCTTAAATGAAGGTAGTAGCCCAGCATAGAAATATTGAATTTGTTGCCCCCCGCCAACACCGTGATGAGGGCACTTTCTTAACATATTCTTGAATCTGGTCCACGCCTCATCAAAAGATTACATTTACGATTGTTGAAATATGGAGATATCATGCTTCAACTTGAGACCTTAGTTGGTGGAAAAATTTAGTACAAAACTTTTGGGCTAGATCAATCCAGGTGGTTATCTTTGTCAATTGGTAGTGAGTCCAACCACTCAAGAGCCTTGTCCCGAAGAGTATGTGGGAACAAACGTGGGTGGATGGCGTCGTCGAGATTCCTTGATACTTGAAGTGTTGACACATTTCCAAGAATCTTGAAAGCGTGTGTATGTGGATTCTCATCGGTCTTGCCATAGAATTGGTGTCCATTCGGAATAAATGAATGACATTAGTCTTGGTGAAAATTCGGCTACGCCCAAAAGGTGGGTAGACAATCTTTGGATTGGCTCTGTATGATCGTGGAGTCAAAAAGTCTCCAACTAGCATATTGTCTTCATCTATCTCTTGTCGGCCCAAGCGATCTCGTTGTTACGCATTATGTTTTGCTGTTTTTGTTCTTTTTGTTGTGTCTTTCTTGCTTCTCTCTACTGCGATGAAAAGTGCGTTCGATCTCTGGATCAACTGGAATTAGAGACTCATGTCTCTCACTTTGCATGCAATGGTCTGAAAGGAAGCAAAGCAAACACTGTAAATCTTAAAGAAATAAGTAATTAAAGCAAATAAAAAAAAATAAGTTCGAATTAGTGTTAAAGTAATTGAACAGAATTAAAACTAAATCCCCGGCAACGGCGCCAAAAACTTGATAGCGATTTTATGTCTTTAATAATTCCGCAAGTGCACGGATCGCTCAAGTAGTAAAGTGGATTTTGAGTCCAAGTATCGATCCCACGAGGATTTAGATAATTCAATTTAATCACGCTAACCTTAACCGAATCTAAAGAACTTTGAAAGATTTTGTGTTTTATAACTAATTGAAAGAGTAAAGTAAAAGATAATTAAACAACTATTTCTCAAATAAATGAAAGATTAAGATTAACTAAAGATGAATTTAACTTTAAAAAGGAAAAGCACTAGAATTCCGAATCCACTTGTAGTTGTTATTTCTTCTATCTTGATTCTTGGTCTTGACAAATTAATTCAGTTATGAAGATCAATATCCCTAGATTGTTCAACAGTTTCTCTCGAATAAAGTTAAACCTATTCATATGCATGACTCGACTATATTTCTATGACGAATGCGAATACAAATGAAAGCATTAAATTTCCATGGATAATTAAAGATCACCTAAAGTATAGCGGTATATTTCTATCCCCTATCGGACTTTAAGATAATTAAAATAGCGTCTAGCATGCTTTCGACCTTTCGATAGTAAAACATACCACAACAATCATACAATTACTACGTATATAATTGTAGATGCAAACAAATCAAAATTAATTATTCAAAACTATATTGAAGTAAAGTGTCAAAAATCAAGTCTCAAGATAAAAGAATTTAAACGACAAGTTTCATCGTAATTCTAGCGCTAATTAAACTAGCCTAGCATACTAATAATAAGAAAATAAGAAGGGGAAGAACACATGGAATTCATCACCCGGAAAAGAAGAAGACTTGAAAGAATAATTGCCCGTTGTTAATCTTCGTTCAATTCTTCAAAGAAGCAGTCTTGATCTCCGTCTAATGCCTTCGTCTATGTTTTTCGCCCAAAAACTCAACAACTTATTATAAGTTAATAACTCATATATATACTACCTTAATGGTGCCCTAGAATATGCCAAAAAATATCCAGAAATCGTGGGCAAAAACTTACCTAACTAGATTAAAATTCAGAAAAGGAAAAAAAATCTCATTGTGTCGAAATTTGGCACAGGCGATCAGCGATCGCCGGTGTGGATTTTCTCTCCGCTGAGGTGAGCCCCTACCGGGCGATCGCCTGTGTGGATTTTCCTCTCTCGAGGTGAGCGGTGAGGCGCTCGCCCAGCTATAGGTTGGGCGATCGCCCAGCTCACAATGTCCAATTATGCTGTTTTGATCCTCCAACTTTTCATAGTTTGTAATTTGGTCCTTCAACTTTCAATGATGTGCAATTTGGTCCTTCATCTTTCAATGATGTGCAATATGGTCCTTCAACTTTTGATAATCTTCAATTTGGTCCTTCATCTTTCAATGATGTGCAATATGGTCCTTCAACTTTTGATAATCTCCAATTTGGTCCTTCACTTTCAATTTATACCTCTTTTCATCCATTCTTCTCCAATTTCTCACAGATGGGTCCAAAACTGAAATGTAAAGAGTAATGCACCGAATTAAGTAGAAAATTACCAAAATAACGAATTAAAAGCTTAGTTTAAGGACCCGAATAAATGCACAAAACGCACTTATCAGATGCAACTGATGATTCGAGGTTGAATCCTTTTGAGGAATGAGGGGATGATGCGAGCATGGACCAACTAGCTATTACTCGTTCCATATTCCGGTAGGGCCAATAATGAGGTCAAGAGCCAAGAAGATCAAGGACGCCATACAAGGTCTTGTCCAAGCTATGTGGGCCGAAACCAACACTCAAAGTGCAACAAGCAAGACATCAACCTTCAAAATGAGTATGACAAAGGAAGAGCTAATCTTAGTACATTTGATTCAAACTAAGGATCATATTAAAGGCATATTGAAGGTTGTGGAAGATTGGAGGGCCAAAATGAGCATAAAAAAAGTTTGGAGACCAAAATGCAGGAGCCTAGGTAAAATGTGGGGCAATCGCCCAGCACTATGAACCACAAACAGTGGCTAAACACGTTAGCCTGGGCGATCGCTCGAAATTACACTAGGCGATCACCCAAGCCAAATTGCAGGAAAATCCAGGTTTCTCGGATTTTGTTTCCTTTTCCAATTAGAACTCTATTTTGTTAAATTTTAGTTATTTTCGAATTAGATTAGGTTTTCATTGATTTTTGCATATATAAACAACTCTCATTGTAGACAATTCACAACTTTGATTTGGAGAGATTAAATAAAAGTTATATTCACTTTTCTTCCTTGTTCATAAATTGAACTAGCCAAAACATAACAAAGACTTCGCAAATCTTTGTGGTGTTCAAACTTGGTTCTTTGATTCAAGAAATCATTGGATCAAGGTCTTACAACTTGATTTTAACTTTCTTAGGTTCATATCAATCTTATTTGTGGGTTCCGAGATTCAATTTTTTGCGGGTTCACATCACGCGTATTACTCATGTAAAATGTTGATTTACAACATGTAACCCGTGTAAAAATGTAAAACTGAAAATTTGATTTTTAACATAAAATTAACACAATATTTTACCTTTTTTAAAAATATAGTGCTACAATTAGTAGACTCACAAAGTTGCTATGAATGCTACCCGTTGCACTTATGCACCTATAGTTGTTTTGCATTTGCGTCACATCTTTGTTATGTCATTTTTAGACAATGGAAACTTTTACACCACTTGATTTTTAGTGACATACATGTTGTGTGCTACACTAACATACAAGTTAGCTACTTTGATACATGTTTGCTGAGGTAGTAAAGATGGGTTGTTTTTTTTTTTAAAATGAAATTGTGTCGTATGTTTGAAAAGAGTGTAGTGTGTTATGTGTTTTTCTATAAAATTAAATTATTTTCCACTTTTTTACAGAGGTGTTACTTGTGTGTGTTTTCTGTAAAATTAAACCATTCTGCATGATCTTACATAGTAATAGTGTGTAACCTTTGAGTATTTTTTTTTTCATTTCTTAATTAGCAAACGATTGCGGTTATGTCTTTAAGTATGTGGTAGTGCATGATGAAATAAAAGAGATGTCGAATCCATTCAACATAGATCAAGCTCGTCCTGGCTTGTGCGTGCAATTTTTCAAGTACGCCAAGATAAAACAAGACTGGGACTATGAAATAGATCGCAATTGGGTTCGAAAAAGGGACAGAGCTTTATGATGGCCGCTCATGTACAATGCTTGCTCTGATTGACTAATACATTCCGATCTACTAATCTTCATTTTATTTATCGTAATATGTTTGTCTTAAGTTTTTTTCAAATGTTAATTGATGAAACACTTGTAACTAACACCATATTTTAGCACCGATACGACATGCAATTCAATTGTCAAAAAGTGGATCATATTGTTTTCATGCTTCAATGCAATCTTTTTCTGTATTTTTATATTTTAGTTTATTTTCACTGATCACCATTTGTACGAGTAACAAGTCATGTTACCTTCTTAATCATGCAAGTAACAAACAATATATGCATGTAACATATCATGTTAATCTCTCATTCATGAAGTAACACAACATGTATGATAGTAACACATCAAGTCACTCCCTAACTGATTCGAGTAATACAACATGTGTGCTGGTAAAATATCATATTGCCTTCTTAATCATGAGACTAACATGACATGATACCACCTCATTTACACAATTAACAATCCCATTTTAAATAATCTCATACACTTTTACTCTTTCATATACTTAACATGGATCGAAAGGTTATTCTTGCATTTTTTTACACTCATTTTCATGTTACAACCAATACTTGTAGTGTTGTAGTGTTAAAGGAAAAAAAATTGAAATAAAACAATCGCCCAAATAGTTGATGCTCTAAAGCTTACTCAAAAATTGACAAACAATTTTCCGATATTGATTATTGCATGTTCTTCGATTGTGCTTGCACCCTGCATCTACTACATTTTATTACTTGCTTCATCTAGTACCAAAATTATACATGCATCATCTATAGCGACCGAAAAAAATTTCGACTTTTAATTTCAAGTAAATAAAATTTTAACTTTCAGCGTCACTACGAACCTCCTAGTACGTTTTAAAATATTTTTGTCACATTAAATGTTGCGCGCATTTGCTTTAAATTTTATTTGACGAATCGTTAATTTTCTTAGATCGAATAAATTTTCTTGAATCAATTTCTTGATAAATTTAGGCCAACTATTTAAATTTAAAACTAAGCAAACGTTAAACTTTTTTTCAGCCCATGCAAGTCCTAATTTTAAGTCCAAAAACCGACCCATTAAACCCAATAAAAACTTGTCTCCTCTAGCCCACCACCTGACTTATTTTTCGGCCAAAAAGTTCACCTATAATCAGCTCAAAACCCTGTTCATTTCAGTTCCAAAATCATCCAATAAACTAGCAACTTTGCTGCCAAAACCGACCCACTTTGCAGCCAGGAAAACCTCCCCCTCCATGATCAACAATCCACCTATTTTTTTCCACCACTTAATCCACCTCAACTTCAGTCAATAACTGCCCTTAGCACAAACCAAACTGCCCTCCCATTATCTGAATAACCGTCCTCCAACTCCTCCATTATCCATAGTTCAAGCCCCATTTTCTTACCATATTTTCCCTTTATTTTTCATTCGTGTAAAAACTGATTCCCACCCCCGCAAAATCTCCCAACTTTCGGTCCCCATAAATTCCCATTATTCCCTTCATTTGAGTCCCAACCAAAACTCCATCTTTTCTCTCATTTTTACCCCAATCTCCTCCAAGATTTTGGCCCCTATAGTCCTTGTTTTGTTTCCCCACTATTTCACTCCAAAATCCCAGCATTGTTTCCTAGTTGTGCCTCCATTTCGAGCATTGTTTCCCAGTTGTGCCTCCATTTCCTCTGCAGTTTCAAACCTTAAGTTTCCTCATCAATCTGCCATTTATTCTCTCTCGTTTTCGAGCAATAAACGTCTTTTTATTTCCCTTTTTTCCACTCACTAGTTCGGCCCAGCAGTAGGCAATCAACATCTCAGTTTGCTCCATCTTTTTCCGTTTTCTCACTTTCTAATTTTGGCCAAGAAGACTCCAACCTTTCCTCCATTTTTCGGACCCCAATTTCCAGCAACTTAATCCTAATTTCTTTACGATTTTGTCTAGCAATTTTCGGCCACTTTCTTCCCAAATATCTATCCATGGAATCATATATTAATTTGCCCATCAAAGTTCAGATTTCTTCTCCAGCGGTTCAACTCAACAAAACTTGTAAATTTACAAGGTAGTTTTATTTACTACTCATACTAAGATTTATAATTTTTTTTTAGAAAGTTATTATGTGATATAAATGCCATGTAAATTTATTTATGAAGAAACTTTATGATGTGATTGAAGGTAATCACATATGCATGATAATGATTGAAGGAAATCACGTTTAAATTCATGAGTATCGGTTACCAATTTATGTTGTTCATACGTTTGAAATGATGGCATGTGCATTTATGTTTCTGTATAATTTTTCCTACATGTTAGTATATATTTCTACTGAGTGTTTTTTATGAAATATTTACCCCAAAATGAACAAATTTTCAGATTAAAATGGTAGGCGTTGACGCGATGATGTAGGCTAGTGAACACGAAGTGGACTTCTTTTATTTAAATTATGTTTTGACGTCGAGATGATCGAGTCAATCATGATGTAAATACTATATTTTAAGTGTTAGATTTGTAGTATTTAATTATGTAATGTACATAGAAATCAATATATTGGTTTAATTGTAGTTTAAATTTTAAGATAGAAATTTGCCTCGTTTTATATTATGAATTTTCAGCTTTCTGCCCTACTTTAAAAATCATAACTCTCTGTACGTTCGGAGTTTTTGAGTGAAATCGGCGACTATGAAAAGCCTTATATGTGGTTTAATGACATCAATTGGAATCACTCAAAAGTTCCATCATATGAATTTATTATAAACGTTTTAGCGGGTAGCCTCAAGACAATTTTCAAGCATCTTTGGCTAACGTTTTCACCTAACAAACGACATAGAGCTAAGGTATGAAAACATGGCCTATTCCAAGTTCCCAAGCATCTACAGTTCAAATTTTGGAATATTTGAAATTCGTTTGAATGTTCAAATAAATTATGGCGAAACCTATCACGGTAAAGGCAAAAATTTTAAAAATTAGAAGTAAATTTTTTTTTGTGCGCTTGTTATTTTTTGCAAATAGTTATTTCTTTTTTAAAAACCATTCAAGGACACAGAAAATATTATTTGAAGTCTTCAAATATTATTTTAGTTACCCTCCAGGTTGAGAAAATCCAGAGCGTTACATCATCTACCACAATTGTACGTGCATTCTTGCACCGATCATGAACTAATGAGTTCTTGTCGTTGGCCTACAGGTTGAGAAAATCCGGGGCGTTACATCATCTACCACAATTGTATGCACATTCTCGCACCGATCATGAACTAATGAGTTCTTGTCGTTGGCCTACTAAGCTCATCTTATTAAAGAGTTAACTCCTTATTTTATGCCTCCTAAGGCCTTTTACAAAGATCTACTTAACTTTTTTTTTTATGGTGAGTTGCTATTGTTATTTTTTCATGGAGCTTTAGCTTCCTACTTTCCGACCAGTATCCCAGCTACCTTGAAATTGTTGTTTTCATTAATTTCATAAAATTTATGACTATAATGTAAGAAGAAATTAATAGAATACATACCTAAAAACACACAAAAGAATACAATAGAGTGTCCACAACATGATTCAAAGCCTAAAAAAATCAGTAAAATGCATGATTTTCCCAATTAAAAATAGTCCATCACATTATTCAAACAGTATCCAAAACCAGAGGTGGAGCTGGGGGTCCCGGTGGACACCTGGACCCTCCAACTTTTTGGAATTTTTTTTAATTTTTTAATATGCAATTTTACTTTGACCTAATATCAATTTAATGGATGACAACTAGATCCATTCACATAATATCAATTTAATATACGGCACACTACAAGAAATGAGGTCAATAGCGGTGACATATGTCGTCGCTGAATCATAAAAAGTCGTCTCTTTAAATGTATAGAGACAACAAAGTCGTCGCTAAATGTCGCTGCAATAGTTTAGTGTCTCTAGATATTTAGCGACGACATTATATCGTCGCTACATATGTTTGAATCTATAGCGACGACAACTTCGTTGCAACATTGTCGTGGTCGAATCTCTAAAATAGATACAAAGGGACAACAATGTCGCCGCCAATGTCGCCGCTTTTATATGAAATAATAGCGACGTGAAATACGTCGCTATTATCTCGTCGTCATACGTCATTTTCATATAAAACTAATTGATTTTTTTACTACAGCGACGACTATGTCGCCGCTATAAATAATTTGAATTTATTTAAAAAAAAATATTTTTTTGTTCAAATAATTGAAATAATGTATAAAAAATTCTAAAAATCTACGGACCCTCCAAACCCTCATCCTCGTCCCCATTCTCCTCCTCCGCAGGCACAACCACTGGTATTCTATTTTTGAGAATCTCAATTTCACGCTGCATTTGGCGTAGCTGAGCTCGTACATGGCAAATCGAGGATCGTTATTCTGGAAGTCTCTAGAGAACTGATGGGAAGTTCCTTGTGGGCAAACGATGCAGCAGTCGAATCTAGTGAGGGAGAGGTGCCCTTCGGAACCCGTCCAACCCCACGGACGTGACCTCGTCGTTCTCTGAAAACCTCCTTTGCAATAGCACGCCCGTCCAACCCCACGAACGCGCCACTGGAGGCGACCTGTGTATGTTGAGTCTCTCTCAACTCAATACATTTATCCTGTTTAGTGAAAAAATAATAATAAATAATAATATCATGTTAGATAAAATTATATTAACATAATTTAAAAGTCTTCACATAGTCACCAGCCGCCTGCTGGTTCACCCAATTGCCATCCTGAAAGGTGTGAAACGTCTGGAACGATTCAATAATCCCCGGCCACTGCTGGGTCTCGGGGTCCCGCTACAATAATTTAAATGTGAAATGTAGTTAGTAGACATTTTTACGTAATGTAGTGAAGATTTGTATAATGATATTAAAAATTTTAGTTGTACCTCATCGTAATGCGTGGCAAAAAAGTTCTTCGACCCCTGCACGCTCGAGTATTTAGCCTTACCCTGATTGGCCTTATTTTTGGAGGACCGTTCCTGAAGGTATAAAATATAATTGATTAGTAGAAAACTTAATAGTTAAAAAAGTATATAAAAAATCGTAAAAAAATAAACAAACAATACGTACCACTAAAGGGGACTAGTGAAGAAGTCAATGCACTTGGTCGATCCTCATGGACATCTCGCCGTATGGTCGGCTGGGTCCATGCGCTTTTAAGTGATTATGCACCTTGAGTTTGTAATCGTGATAACGATCAATCACCAGATGATCTACAGTGGCACATACTGCCCGGTACTCGTCGGGCGACCGATCGTCCTGCAGATCGAAGTAGCTAAGCAAGAGTGAAAAAAATTACGTTAATATAGAAGTCGTAGAACAATTATTTATTGACTGCACTAATAACAAAACTAATTTAAGTTCATACCTCGATAATGTTACGTAACCGTGCCCGATGGTCCTCTGGAACCTCTGTCCATGAATAATAGCACGGAGCACGATGAATCTCACTTGGTTCCTAACCAAGCGCGTGAAGTACTTCGCATTATTCCGATCGGCTGCATTGTGCTAGGGATGGCAATGGAGCGGGTCCGGAGCGGGTCGGCCCCGGCCCGCGACTCGCGAGCATGCGTGAGCGGGGCGGGGCGGCCGTTGGACCCACCAACCGCCCCGCAAATTTTTTTTTTTTTTGGTTAAACTGAAAAATAATTAAAAAATATATATATACAAATTTTTTAAATATTTATACCAAACAAAACAAAAAAATTATAAGATTTGGGTTGTGGTGTAGTGGTTAAAGTTAGTAGTTTATAAGTTTTAACCCGGGTTCTATTCTTCTTTAGTCCATTTTTAGTGAAAATCATAATTTCTACTATATTTTATGATTTTTCAAAAAAAAAAAAATTTTTAGGGGCGGCGGGGCGGGGTTGCCCCGGACCCCCCCCCCCCGGGACCCGGCCGGGGGCAGAAAAATCTGCCCCAAACCCGCCCCTATTACTTGGCGTGGCGTGACGGGGCAGGGCGGGTCCGGGGCGGCGGATTTTTTTGCCCTCCCTACATTGTGCGTTCAACAATATAGGAAGTGTCATCTTCTCGTTAGCCTGCCAAACCATCTCAAGGTTGATGCCTCGAGAGATACCCCGTTGTTTTGGCGAGGGCGCTGAAAATGAAAAAATACGAACCATATTTATCATACATTATTCAATGATATGTATAAAATACAAGATAAACTGATTTGAACGAAAATTATTACCCGACTCGCAGGCCAAATCGAGCCGGTGAGATGGCTGCTGTGGAGGATCTCCTGCACCATCACCTCCGTGCGACATCACGTCAGCCATACTAACACATGAAATAATTGCGAACATCAATTAGTGCGGAATAAGTCCCTACATTTAGTGAAATTGATCCTAATAAACTTTTTTCTTTATTTCAAATGGGTCCCTGAACTTTGAAGGTTTTCAAAGTTTTTAATAAGTTTGAAGTCCATGATGAATAGGTCCTTCCACTTCTACTTTATTGTAAATAGGGCCATAAACTTTGACTCTATTTCAAATAGGTCCCTTAACTTAGAAGGTTTTCAAAGTTTCTAATAAGTTTGAAGTTGATGATGAATAGGTCCTTCCACTTCTACTTTATTGTAAATAAGGCCACAAACTTTGACTCTATTTCAAATAGGTCCATAAACTTTTATGATATTTCAAATAGGTCCCTGAACATAGAAGGTTTTCAAAGTTTCTAATAAGTTTGAAGTTGATGATGAATAGGTCCTTCCACTTCTACTTTATTGTAAATAGGGCCATCAACTTTGACTCTATTTCAAATAGGTCCATAAACTTTTATTTTATTTTAAATAGGTCCCTGAACTTTGAAATTTTACGTAGTATCTAATAAGTTTGAAGTTGTTGATGAATTGGTCCTTAAACTTTTAATTTATATCTACTATGTCCCTCAACTTTGAATTTTTTCTTCATTTCTAATAAGTTTTAGTTTGTTGATTAATTAGTCCCTCAACTTATGAAATGTCAAATAGGTCCAATTTGAATTTTATCGTAATTTCTAATACGTTTGATTTTTGTTATAAGTAGGTGCCTAATGAAATTGTTCATTTCAAATATGTCCCTATACTTTGACTTTATTGTAAATAGATCCATAAAAATTTTATTTTATTTCAAATATGTCCATGAACTTTGAATTTGGTCATAGTTTCAAATAAGTTTGAAGTTGTTGATAAATTGGTCCTTAAACTTAAACTTCTAATTTATTTTCAAAAGGTCCCAAAACTATGACTTTAGTTCAAATAGGTCCCTACACTTAGAATTGTTAGGTAGTTTGTAATAAGT
This sequence comes from Forsythia suspensa, assembly GCA_023638005.1. Lineage (NCBI taxonomy): Eukaryota > Viridiplantae > Streptophyta > Magnoliopsida > Lamiales > Oleaceae > Forsythia > Forsythia suspensa. Next base: position 44,519,951 of record CM042674.1, read on the forward strand.
TTGAAGTTGTTGAAGAATTGGTCCTTAAACTTTTAATTTATATCTAATAGGTCCCTCAACTTTGAATTTTTCCGTTATTTCTAATAAATTTTAATTAGTTGATTAATTGGCTGCCTAATTAAACTTGTGAAATTTCAAATTGTTCCTTACATTTTAAATTTAACGTAATTTGTAATACTTCATAATTTTTCTATTGATAGGCCCTAATGAAAATTTTTATTTCACATAGGTCTCTCAACTTTGACATTTTTCGTAATTTCTAATAAATTTCAATTTGTTGATTCATTGGTCCTTCCAAAATAATCCTAAAATTTACAATATTCCAAAATTTACAACATTCCAAAAAAATCCTAAAATTTACAACATTCCAAAATAATCCTAAAACATTCCAAAATTTAACTTTATTCCCTAAAATTTACAACATTCCAAATTAATCCTATAACATTCCAAAATTTAACTTTAGTCCCTAAAATTTACAACATTCCAAAATAATCCTAAAACATTCCAAAATTTAACTTTAGTCCCTAAAATTTACAACATTCCAAAATTTAACTTTAATCCCTAAACTTTTGTTTTTTACAAATTAGTCCCTAAACTTTTGTTTTTTACAATTCAGTCCCTAAATTGCTCCTAAATCCAACTCCAACTCCAACTCATTTTCCTCAACTCAATAAATCGAAGTAATGAAATCAACAAAATAAAAAAATGAAAAAATCAAATCAGTCCTTAAACTACTGGTTACTGAAGATTACCTTGAACAATGTAGAACTTCACTTCTGCAGAATAATGCGGCTGGACGGCAGTGGACAGAAAATGGAAAGCAAATGATAGGCCAAAGCAGGAAAATGGAAAATGAAAATGAAAAATCAAAATGAACCAACGAATTGGAATATCAAAATGAAAATTATAATGAAAATCAAGAATGTTATGTTTCCAAACCTTGTGACGGCGGAGAAAACGACGGCGAACTTAGGCGATGGCTCTGGAAGAAGATGAACATCCAAAATCGAGAAGAAGAAGGTCAGGCGTGAATAAAAAGGTCTGGCTCTATAGGGACAACATATATCATCACTATTGTGTCCTGAAGCGACGATATTTTATTCAGCTTTTTTAAACACGCGCCTAAAATGTAGCGCCCAATTATCATGCATATAGCGATGACATATGTCGTCGCTATTGAGAATACAATGGTAGCATTTAAATTACATATCTAATTATAAAGGGGTTTTTTTATTTGAAATAATTGTTAATATTATTAATTTGTAATATTTTATATTATCTAAAAATTATTGGAGTCTAAAAAATATTCTTAAAAAATTCTACTTTTTAAGGCATTTTTCATATTTAATTTAATATATTAAATGTTTTAAAAATGTATTTGTATATTTAATAAATAAGCCAAAAATATAATGTTCAATGATAATAATGAACAACTCATAGTTATCAATAATTTATAAATAAATCAAGCACTTTATGATAGTTAACTACATTATGTGGCGCGGTGAGAACATTCAATCTGATTCACTATCATGATACGATTGATCCTTATCATCATCATTGTCGTCCTCATTGTTTTCACTCGATGTTTCGTCATCCTCGTATTCTGCATTTGTATTGTCTTCCACGTCATCGTCGTTGCTAAACGAAGTTTCTCCTCGAGTACTAGACGAGGCTCTCCTGATAACCGATTCTTCTATCTCATCAGCTTCATCATCATTCCGGTGCAAGGATACATGCTCTATGTTGCCAAGATCAACGATCAGACATAAATCGGAAGAGTAGTTATTGTGGAGCAGGTCAATCTCTGTTATGTTAGCTCTCACTGTGTCCCACGTGCTCCTGTGATGGACAATTTGTATTACTCGCTAGTTTGGACCACGAGATGGATCTTCAATGTAGAACACTTATTGTGCTTGGCTGCAAGTATGAACCGATCATCTTGACGCCTGCGCACTAATGTCAATCCGGTAACGTTATTCTCGTTACCATCCGTCTCCCATCACACCTAAACCACTTGCATCGAGCAGATAAACCGAAAGTTTCGGTCCATCTTGTAGCTCCGGTATATCTTGCAATTGCCGTAGTAAACCTCATCCCAAGTCCCCAGGGACGGACATACCATCGTTTCGAAGTTTTTCTTGAATATCACGATCATATGTCGTGAACCGAACTCCTTTGACAACACAAGCCGTGTATGACATAACCTACTGGTAACATCCACTGGCCAACAAAAATAACTCATGAGAAACTTGATGGTTGTGGCTTTGGCACATTGCATATAGCTGCATAACGAGAATTATTCTCAGTTATGAAAGAAATAATGTTGAAAACTTGCAAATTTATTCGGTCGATGTTCGTTTACCTTTCTATATAACCAACCATGAAAGTCTCTTATGTGCACTAGTTCAATGTTTGGACAGCCATTGTTCAGAAGTTCTTGCCTATGTTCCCTATACAAAGTATGGAAGATCAAAGTTCATTAGTTCGTTTCAAATGATAAAGTTTATTCGAGATAAATGAATAATAATCAGGAATAAACGCCATCTTACTATAAGAATGGCTCAACATCATAATAGTTGTTCAGGACGTAAAAAATCGCTTGATTTTGAACATGAGTAGGAAACGTCGTTGGTGACTTCTTTCCAAGTGGGCGACACTGCGACTGGAAAACAGAAAGTTGTGTCTGTGGAACACTAGCATCCTCGTTTCTGTCTGGTCGGTTGAACCTTGTTCCTATGTCCTTGAAGTACCTCGAACAAAAAGTCAATGCCTCGTCCAAAACATACCCTTTAGCTATTGATCCCTCGGGTCGAGCTCGATTTCTGACGTAGCCCTTCAATTTCTTCAGGTATCGCTCAAATGGATATGTCTATCTCATGTGCACCGGACCTTCAAGAATTGCCTTTTCTGGTAAATGTATTACGAGGTGAATCATGATGTTGATGAAGGCTAGCAGAAATATTTGTTCCAACTTACAGATAATGAGTACCAAGTGATCGTGGGAAGCCATCATGTCGCTAACCTTTAGTGTTCTTGCACAAAGCTGCTTGAAGAACGTGCACAGTTCAATAATTGTCGTGGAAATAGGTTTATTCAAGAACGCCCGACATCCGACTGGCAATAACCGTTGCATGATAATATGGCAATCATATGACTTCAACCCGATAATACGACTGTCATTAGGAGCAATATTCTTCTGAAGATTAGAAGCGAAGCCATCTGGAAACTCAACCGATCGGATAAATTTACAAAACTTCTTACGATTTGAAGACGACATGGTGTAACATGCGGCAGGCTTCATCCACCTATTCCCATTCTGATACAAGTGCAACTCCCTTTTGTTCTCTAATTGCATCGATCGCTACCGCATCGACCGTGTGTCTTTGATTTGAATGGATCGTCCATAATTGTGTCTAGCAAGCTATCACAAATATTCTTCTCTACGTGCATGACATTGATGTTATGTTTGAGCTCTGTCAGAAGTCCAATACGAAAACTCATAGAAAATGCTCTTTTTCTCCAATTTAGCTCGTCATCACTTCTCCGAATTGTAGCACCACCGTAATTAGGGTGCTTTCCTGGACTTCTATATCTGACACGACTTAACTGTGCTAAAATTACTATAGGCGTTAACCGATGCGGAGGTGGTCGCCTCTCTGTCCTCCCATCGAAGTCTAAATTGCTCCGAAAATGATACCTGGATGGCAGGAACCGACGGTGACCCACATAAGCTGTCTTACCTATCATACGGACTGAAGGAGTATCCTCGTTGCACGTAGGACATGCCTTGTACCCCTAACCACTCCAACCCGACAAACTACTTCTTGCTGGAAAATCGTTCACAGTCCATAACAATGCTGCACGCAATCTGAATACCGACTTGTTGTTGGTTCCACCGTCGTCTGTGTCAATCCCATCGGCCCACAACTCCTTCACTCGTCCACTAATGGTCATAAAAATACATCAATGTCCTTACCCTGTGCTTTAAGACCAGGTATCAACAGAGTAAGCATGAGGTATTTGGGTTTCAGGCATAACCATAGTGGCAAGTTTTAAACTGTTACAACTACTGGCCACATGCTATACGCCAGACTCATGTCACCGAATGGATTGAATCCGTCTGTGGCCAAACCTAACCTGACATTCCTGATCTCACTTGCGAACAGTGGATGTTTCATGTCAAAATCCTGCCATGCCTTTCTATCAACGGGATGCTGCATTTCATCATCGTCCCTAGACCTTCCTATATTGTGCCACCTCATGAGTTTTGCAGTATCTTTCGTCGCGAACATACGTTTTAGTCTAGGGGCCAAGGAAAAATATCGCAACACCTTATACAGAACATTCTTCCCGTTCACTTTCCTAGAAGTGTGCACCCAACGACTTTCTTGGCAAATCGGGCAAGTTTGTCTATCAGCATGTTCACCCCAAAAGCAAAGTCACGATCGTTCTTGCGCAGCATGAATAGATTTGTAACCCAAACCAAGATTCGTCATCAGCTTCTTAGCTTCGTAGTGGGAGTCAACCAGGTTCATGTTTGGGAATGCTAACTTCATCAATTTCAAAAGATCATCGACAGACTTGTTTGTCCATTTGTTCATAACCTTAATATGCATCAACTTGACTAAAAAATTTAGGGATGAAAATAGGGATGGCAAAAAAACCCGCCGCCCTAGAGCCGCCCCATGCCCCACCCCGGCCCACCAAGTAATAGGGGCGGGATTGGGGCAGATTTTTCTACCCCGGGGTGGGTCTGGGGCAACCCCGCCCCGCCCCGCGACCCGCAGCTAAATTTTTTTTTTTTTTTGAAAAATCACAAAATATAGTAGAAATTATGATTTTCACTAAAAATGGACTAAAGAAGAATCGAACCCGGGTTAAAACTTATAAACTACTAATCTTAACCACTACACTACAACCCAAATCTTATAATTTTTTTGTTTTGTTTGGTACAAATATTTAAAAAAATTTTATATATATATTTTTAATTATTTTTTAGTTTAACCAAAAAAAAAAAATTCGTAGGGGGGTTGGCGGGTCCAACGGCCGCCCCGCTCTGCCCCGCGACCCGCCCTGCCCCACTCCATGAATTCGTGGGTCGCGGGGCGGGCCAAAATTTTCGCAGGGCGGGGCGGGGCTGACCCGCCCCGAACCCGCCCCAATTGCCATCCCTAGATGAACATGATGAAACTCCCAGGCACAGTTATGAATGGAGAGCCTGAAACAATTCGTCATAGTAACCATCGGTGCTTGTACCTTCATGCTCATCACCAGCTACGTCGTCCATGACATCCATCATCTCATCCTCCACACCAGCTCGCTCATTCTGTCTATACACATTCGCAGTATGCACATCGGTCTCACCATGATATATCCAGGTGACATAATTCTCCACAAAACTATTACGAAATATGTGAGCCTCGACAATTTCCAATGGATGTGTGAGACCGTTTAAATATTTTTTGCACAGACATTTAATCCTTCCCCTATCATTAACGTATGGCCTCGCCATATTTATAAATGCTTGCAAACTATTCCAAAAATTTGCAGATTTTGTGTGATTTCTAATTGTTGTCCAACTTTTATCAATATCCATACTTGAAAAGTACTATATTTTCACAAATACTGTAAGGATAATAAATGGAGATGAACAAATGAAATGTAAAGAAGATGATTATGAAGGAAAACAATAGAATTGTAAGTGACCGGGGAGATGCGGAGATGGAGAAGATAAATTTTTTCGTTTGGCCTGCAATACAGAAATGCGAAGATGGGGAGAAGAAAAAGAAGACTCTATAGTGGCGACGACAATGTCGTCGCTATATGTAAAAGTCGTTATTGTCGTCGATATATGTAAAAGTCGTTGCTACATGATCCTTCCCATTTTACGAGGAAATTAATAACTTACGTGCCTACCAAAATCATCAATACGTATATTGCGACGACATGTGTTGACGCTACGGAGAACAAATGGGCGCCATTTTTCCCGCCTAAATTGATATGGGTGTATAGCGACGACATATGTCGTCGCTATATATCTCATCGCATTTTACGAGAAAAATCATGATTCACGTGACTGACAACATCATCTCGAAAATCAATTGCGACGACATATGTCGTCGCTATTTATGCATCAAAATACCGCCATTTGTTACCGCCATTTCCGATACTAATTAGCGACGACATTGAAAGACGTCGTTATAAGTTCTATGTATGTAGCGACGACATATAATGTATAGCGACGGTATATGTCGTCGCTATAAGTTTTGTCATATGTGGCGACGACATTTCTTTGTCGTCTCTACTATATAGAATCAATAGAGACGACTTGGTGTCATCGCAATTAGTGTCGCCGCTATAGACGCTATTTGTTGTAGTGGCAATTGGACTTATTGGCATAATAAAATTAATAATACAAAATTACAAATAATTGGCCCATTCCTCAAATGATAATACAAAATTAATAAAAATATTTTACTTGTTAATACATATCGTGTTCAAATTTGAACAAGAGAAAGATATTGAAGATGATGCAAATTTGGAGACTTCTTTTGAACAATTGAATAATCAAAATCAAGACAATGAAAATCCATACAATGTTGAAGCTCTACATAAGGCAGAAACAAATATGCAACAAGATGAAGTGGAATTTGCCAAAGTACAAAATGATCCATCTCTACCTAAGGAATGGAGGTTTGTCCCTTGTCATCCAAAAGAACTCATCATTAGTGATCCGTCCAAAGGTATAAGTACTAGAAAATTCTACTACACGTTTTCATAATAATTGTGATTTTATTTCACAAATTGAACCGAATAATTTCAAAGAAGTTGAGATTGATGAATTTTGAATTCCAGCTATTCAAGATGAACTAAATCAATTTGAAAGAAATCATGTTTGAAATTTAGTTACTAGACCAAGTTTGCAAACCGTTATCGGTCCAAAATAGGTTTTTCGAAATAAACGCGATAAAAATGGTATAATTGTGCGTAACAATGCTACATTAGTGGCCTAAGATTACAATCAAGAAGAAGGTATAACGAAGAAACTTTTGCACCGGTTGCTAGATTAGAATTCATTCGCATGCTTCTTGCTTTAGCTTATCATAAATTTTTTGCTCTTTGCAAAATGGCGTCAAAAGTGTGTTCTTAAATAGTGTTATTCAAGAAGAAAAATTTGTTGAGAAACCTCTCGATTTCAAAAATTATAAGTATCTGAACACTATTTTCAAACTTAGAAAAGCTCTTTATAATTTAAAGCAAGCTCCTAGAGTATGGTACGAAAGATTGGGAAAATTTCTTCTATCAAATAGTTTTATAATGAGAAAAGCGGATACTAAATTTTTTATGGAAACCAAAAATGATGATAAGATTGTTGTGCAAATTTGTGTTGATGATATTATCTTTGGTCAACTACTATTTTCCTCTGTGAAGAATTCTCAAATTGTATGAGTAAAGAATTTGAAATAAGCATGATGGGGGAACTCAAGTTCTTCTTTGGACTCTAAATTAAATAAACTAATGATAAAATCTTCATTAGTCAAACTAAGTACATCGTGGACATGCTCAAGAAGTTTGAAATGGAGAAGTTAAAACCAATGAATACTCCAATGAGTTCATCAATCAAATTGGATAAAGATGACTAAGGTACTTTCGTCGACATAACTAAATATTGAGGTATAATCAGATCTCTTCTTTACTTAAATGTTAGTAGACCTGATATTATGTTTATTGTATGTTTATAGACAAGATTTCATTCTAATCCTAAAGACTCTCACCGTAGTGCCAAATGCATTTTTAGATATCTTAGTGGCACTAGAACGTTAGGCTTTTGGTATCCCTTTTTTTTTTTTTTTTTAATTTAATACATCATCACATCTCCAGTGTGGTTGTTAGACCTTCACAAAGAAAGGATGGGGGTTCCGATACCCCAACCATAAATAAATAACTCATAAAAAATACATGGGAGGGGGGCATACAACTTGACCTCCAATCATAAAAACTAAAGCAAACAAATAAATGAATAAATAAAGCAATAAATAATGAAGTACTACTTCCTAAACAAATAGTCCTAAAAAATTCTATAGACCCCTAACTGTAGAAAGTCCATGTCTATCAATCTAAACTAAGCTGCAATAACGTCGCAGTAAGTCCTGAGTGTTGTACTCGAAATAGGAGTGTTGTACTCGAAATAGCAACGACGATCACAACCCTCTAAAGCAAGTAAGTTAGCCACTTGATTGCCCTCGCGATAAATATGAGAAATAGTATCACAGTCGAAGGCAATGAGATGTCTGATGTGGCAAAGAGTAGCCTGAATAGACCAAGGCCCTCCACCTTTAGTGAAGCAGTGAATGGCCAAAGTAGAGTCGGACTCTATCCATAAATCTGAGATAAAAATCCTCTGAGTAAGAACGATACCGTCAAGAATAGCCCTGATCTCATACTACAGAATAGGGCACTCGCCATATACAAAGAGAAGAAGACGCGAACACACTAACCTGATGAATCCTGAATAATCTCTCATCCACTCACAAATCCATCTTTGACGCATCCATCAATTTTGACCTTGTAAGATCCCACTGGTGGAGTACGCTAATAAACCAAAACGGGGGAGAAAGGGATAGAGTAGTAAGAGAGATACCAAAAAGAGGAGCAATATGTAGTAGGCAGATAGATGGTATACTCTCCAAATGATCCGTCTCGACTCCATAGAGATATCCTGGTACTTCGTATCATTCCTTGCAGTTCAAATAAACAAGAGAATCAAAAGAGGAATGATTGTGCGATTATGACCCTGCCTAATAAACTGACCCGAGAAAACACCAAAACTGAAAACGTTATTGAAAACCCTCCATCGATCAAGGATTATATGAAAAATGTCAGAAAAATAGTGCCAAACCTGGTCGAAAATACATCTGTCAATAAATAAATACTGAATAGTCTCAATAGTCGAGCAACATTGACAACGAGAAGCCATATGACTCCCAATCCACCTATGAATCACAACATCAACTGGGATAAGACCTTGTCATAGTCTCCAGCAGAAGAAAGAGACAGTCATCGGGATAATAGAACTCCAAATCATGATGTATACAACTTGAATAGTACGTCCCGTGTGAACTAGCTGCCATGCAGACTTAGTAGCAAATCTACCATCCGGAGTATCTTTTCACATAATCTGATCGTGCACCTCAGCATTGATAGGGACGGTCCCTATTTGCTCAGCAATAATATATGGTACCAGCTAAAGAAGTCGATCAATGTTCTATCTAGTATCATCAAATAAGTCTCTAACCAGCATGAGGTAAGTGTGGGTGCTGATCAGCTAATGTAGACTTGTCCATCAAGCAGTCATGCCAAAAGAATATATGCCCACGCCCTAATTGCCAAGGAATGTGTGTCTCCGCCTGTGGGCCTATGTGCTTCAGCTTCTTCCATATAGCTGAAGCATAGTAAAGAATAGTTGCCAGTAATGGATGGGTACCCTGACAATACTTACTCAGTAAAAACTGAGCCTATAATGACTGCTGAGATCTAAATGACCACCAAAGCTTTATCAACGAGATCTTGCAGTCTCCTAAAGCCCAGTGTACCATCATCTATAGGAATACAAAGGTCCTTCCATCTCCTCCAATGTAATCTGTGTGCATGGTCTCTGGAGTTCCAAAGAAACCTAGCAAATATGTCCTCTAACATCTTCAAGATAGCCTTGGGATGCTTCATAATCTGAAGGAGATAGAGAAGAATAGAGGATAGCACTGTTCGTATAAAAGTAATCCGTCTCCCAAATGATAGGAGTCTCGAGGCCTAGCAAGAAACAAAATTTCATTGCATTATCCACTGCCGAAGTTGAATATATCTCGGCCGCAAATTGTTGTGCTCAAGTTTTATGGATGAAACAAACTTTAAGTGATTATCATTTATATTCTGATCATATACCTATCATATATGATAACACTAGTACCATAAACTTTTCTAAAAATCCCATCTTGCATTCTCGAACCAAGCACATTGAGATTAGACATCAGTTTCTAAGAGATCATGCACAAAATGGGGATATTGGTTTAGAATTTGTAAATACAGAGAATCAATTGTCCGACATTCTCACAAAACTTGTAGCACTTGATAGATTTTCATATATTCGAAGAGGTTTGGGCATAATTGATGAATCCAAAGTATGTGGCCAAATTGATTTTATGTAAATGAATGAAATTTATAGGATAAAAACTTCATGACATGAATCATTGCATCCTTGTCAAATTTTTCATCAATTTAGGTCAATCAGTAGACTGTTTGTTCAAACTAGTCAACCGATATGTCGTCCAAATTAACAGAATTTAGGCCAAAATCTTACTTTAGTAAGATGGACGACCGTTTCATCAAACTAACGACCGATCCAACAAACTTTCGATCAATTTATTGTTCAAACTCTCGTCCGAATTGACAGAGATTTTTCTTCTTTTCTGGAAAGAAATTCATTGGCCGTCTAGCTCCATAAGTCGACCGACCTTACGTGAAATTTGACTTTTAGATTCAAAATTTCTTTATTTTCTTCAAAACCTCTCATTTATCTTATTCTCTCTCAAAATTTCTTCCCACATTCAGAAAATCATCTTTCAATCCTCAAAATTTCCACACAAATTCAAAAACCCATCATTTCCACACTCAAAATTTCTCAAAATCCCTATTTTTCATCCATTAAAAATCCAAAATCCCTTCTTTTTGGCCAGTCATCCGAACCCTAGCTTTCAAATCCGATTCTATCTTATGTCTTAGCAATGCCTCGAGTAAACAAACCAAGCAAGAGACCAAGGAGGACCATAAGGGAACCGACTCCTTCATCTGATGAAGAATCTCCATTACTGGAAAACTATTTCGACAAATGTCCAATTCTCATAGGTAAGAGTGTCGATTTTTACCTCATTTACTTTTGATGCTCATTCCTTTCACATTGAAGAGTTTTTCGTTACCGTAGGTTGGATGTTCGTTGCTACCATACAAGAAAAATCCTACCCGAATCTTGTGAAAGATTTTTACAAAAACATGATTTACTATCGGGGTACGGGTATTAGTTGCTTTCCTAAAAGGAAAATGATCAAAATCACTAGAAATCTCATTCGCTCTTTACTAGAACCTGAAGATTTTAAAAATAGAATTTATTGCCAAATGATTCCTCCTAGTTTTGAAGGTGTATAGTAGAGTCACCGGCAAACCATTTCAAATTGCCACAAAACTTAGTTCGATCCAACTTTCTTTACCTTGCAAAGTTTTGCACATTATCATTGCTCATGTTATGGTTCCTAAAAATGATCGCCTTGATGAGGTTACTCTATTTTATCTCTTCCTTCTTAACTCATTTTAGTCAGTCATAAAATTGACTTTCCTTTCATTGTCTTAAATCACTTTCATTGTCTTAAATCACATGAACCATGTACATTGCTTTCGTAGGGTCATGGGGTTACCCTGTGGAATACTTCTTACCAAAATTTTCCAACACTTTTAGGTGCCTATGAGTGATGAAATTTTGATTAGTAAAAAACCTACCGACTCTATCAATGTTAGAGCTCTTAAAAGAATGAAAAATATAAAGAAACAATAGAATGGGTGGCAAAGACAAAGGGATTTGATATGAAGTAGGGGCCCTCGACGTTGCAGTTTGAAGGGGACAAAACTATAGGAGGAAATGACCAAGAAGAAGAAGATGCATCATTTCTGAGCCTCATCGTGAAATTCCAAGCTCAAGTATCCCATCATCCTTGTAGTGACAGGAAATTTTTTGGCTTTTAAAATTTCAAGAAAATAAAATTTTAACTTTCAGCGTCGCTATGAACTTCCTATACGTTTTAAACATTTTTAGTCGCGGAAATTTTGTTGGATACAGTTGCCTTGTTTTTATGTGACGAACATGAAAAATATTTGATCACTGAAACTAATTAAATTTTCATAACCAGAATAATTTTCTCGAATTGGGTTAATTGTAGAACAATCGTTAAATTAAAAACCATCTTCTCGGGCCACTTTTCGATAAATTATTTAGCCTAGTGTCAACACTTTTTCTGCTCATTTATTCTATTGTTTTTAGCCCAAAACACGGTCCAACTAACGGCTAGAAAATCACCTACAAACGGTTCCTTAGCTCTGCCAAATAACCATCCAAACAGCCCCTAATCTTAGCCATAATTTAACTCCCAAACAGTCCCTTAAATCTAAGAAATAACCAACCATGTTCTCCCCTCTCTCAACCATTTTCATCCCATGTTCACTACCTTTTAAACTACTTAATTATCAACTATTTTTTGCCCATGTATTCTGCATAAAACCGCCCACAACTTGCCCCCTGATCACCTGAAGAAACTGTCCCCAACTGCCTCTGATCAGCCCTTTATCGCCCCTAAAAATCAGTCCCATCGGTCCCTTCTTCAGTAGTTTTTTGCTATAAAAGATCACCAAATTCCAGCCCAAAAGGTCCTCTTTTTCAGCTCCTAAATCTCTGATTTTTCCCTGCTCTTTCAGCCATAAAAAAACCCAGCAGTACACCCCTTACAGTTCAAATTTTTGGCCCCCAAATCCTTAGTGGTCATTATCTTGGTTCTTGGAAGCTTATCTTGTTCCCAATTTCAGCTGAAATTCCCAGTAGTTCCCTTCCTCTTTGCACACATTTTTCTCAGCCCAAACTTCTAGAAAAAGCACTCTAAATCCTTCTCTATTCCTCAGCTAATTCAGTAGTTGAAACCCCTCATTTGCTTCTCAATTTTTCAGCTCCAAACATCAAGAAAAAATGTCTCATTTCCTTTCATTTCCCAGATTTCATCTTTTTCCCTCTCTTGTCCCATTCCAATCTTTCCCCTAAATCACACACTTTGGTGAAAAATAATACGTAAATAGAAAAGGGCAAGTGTGGGCTTTTTTTTCATTGAGAAGTGCACCAACTTTTTCCACCATCAACTTCAACCGAATTTCCTTTCGAGGTAGTTTCTTGTACTACCAAATTTAAGTCCATGATTTTAAATTTAGAAAATATTATGTAAATTGATGGCCATGCTTAATATCAAATTCAAAACTTTATGATTGTGATTGAAGACATATGTATGTTAGTGATTGAAGGTAATCACTTTTAAGTTTCATGTGGTGTTGGTTACCGAATGTGTTAATGTACATTTTAAAAGTTTGGCATGTCGCAATTTAATTTCATATATTTTTCTCACACGATAGTTTATGTCTCACCCTAAAATGAACAAATTTTCAGATTGAAATGGTTGGCATTGACGCGATGGCATAGGCTAGCGATCATGAACTAAACTTATTGTATTTAAACTAAGTTTTGGCATAGAGATGATTGAGTCAATTATGATGTAAATAATATAATTTAGATGTTGGTTTTACAATATTTAATCATGTAAAGCACAAAAAAAAAACGAAATGTCGGTTTAGTTATCATTTCAATTTTTAATGTAGAAATTGCCTTGTTTTAAATTCTGAAATTTCAGCTTTCTGTCCCTATTTTGAAAAATCATAAATCTCTGTTTATTTGGATTTTTGTAGTTAAATAAGTGGAAATGGAAAGCCTTATATGTATTCTAATAACAACAATTGGAATCATTCAAAACTTCCATCGTATGAATTTATTATGAACGTTTTAGCAGATTTTTTGAGTTAAATAAGTGGGTATGGAAAGCCTTATATGTTGTCTAATAGCAACAATTGGAATCATTCACAACTTCCATCGTATGAATTTATTATGAACGTTTTAGCGGGCTTCCTTAAGGCACCCGAGATAGTTTTTCGAGCAAATTTGGCCAACTTTTTCACCTACCAAACGAAGTAGCTAAGGTCTGAAATTTTAACATGCCTAGTCCAAGGTCCCAAGTATTTACAGTTCAAATCTTGTAATTTTTGGAGTACATTTGGGTGTTCAAATAATTTGTGGCAACATCTATCATGGTATAGGTCAAAACCTTTAATTTTAGAAGTAAATTTATTTTCTCTTGCGTGCTTGTTATGTTTTCGCAATAGTTACATTTTTAAAACCATTCAAGGGCACAGAAAATCTATTTGGAGTCATCAAATGTTATTTAAAAATTATTTTAGTGACCCTCCAGATTGAGAAAATCCAGGGCATTACAGTTCTCCTCTGGTTTCACATTCACCAAGGATCACTATAATCTTTTGAACAACTAGATCAACTTTCTTACTTCACCGTCGACAGTTTACAACATTCGATAGATGGATTGACTTCTTTGCTTCAACAATTTCTAGCCTTACAACAAGCACTTGACACTCCATTCGACGTGGCCATTCCCTCCTCCCCCGGTCTCCTCCTCCGAAGCTCTAGATTTTCTTTTACATCTTTAATATCTTTTTTGTGGCTTATGTATTTTGTAACTTTGCTTGTAGTTGGTTAATTTCTCTTAACTATAAATAAATGCTTGGCATTTTGTGTTGAATTGAGGGGGAATATTATCTCATATGTTGACTTATTTTGATCACATCTTCCTCTCATATGCGTTATCTTTTTGCTTATGTCAAAAGGGAAAAAATGTGTGAGATAGATTTTACAAATTTGATATGTATTGAGATAGATTTCATATGTAATGAATGATATATTTTGGAATACATTGGTTTGGAAAAGATAGGCGAAATACATGCTATTTTTTAGCTTCTCAATAGTTATTTTTACTTTGCAAGTTGTCTTTTTTGTCATAATCAAAAATGGAGAAATTGTTGACCTATGGTTGACTATAACCTTAAAGTTTTGATTATAACAAACATGTTAATCCTATTTCACTAACAATTGATTTAATGTGATCGCAACCTTCAAAGTGCTCAATGATAAATCGATCATTGTCAAATATCAAGATCAAGACTATCATTACAAATCAGACTCTCAAAGATGGTCAAGATCAAAGTTACTACGTTCAAGCACTCAAGACGAGAGCTCAAGAGTCAATGTCAACAAAGATCAAAGACTAGGCTTTTTAGACAAAATGGAAAGCTACTAGTACTTTAATTTTTAGCAATGAATGATAAAAGCTCTAAAACAATTTTATGCACCAATGTTTTGATATCAATTGAATAATCAATGTTTAAATTGATTTTTCAAAAAACATCGGATCCATGTTTTCGGTCAACCGAACTCTAGTTAGGTCGACCGAACTTCATCTACCAGTCGACCTAACTGTCAACATTCAAAAATTTGATCTTTCTATCTTCTGAACTTGTATTGTTCAAACAACTACTTTTGGTCATCTGAACTTACATAGGTCGACCGATCTCTCATCTGAACTGGTAGAAAGTTTTGTAGATGGTTTTCTATAAATTGTCTTTCTTTTGCAATCAGTGTAGACAATTACAAGAGCAATAAAGAACGAAATATTTTTGAGCAAATCATTTGAATCTTAATTACATTTATTACTTCTACATCTTCACATTGAAAAATTTTGATTGATTGATTCAAAATTTTAAACCATTAAATTCATCAAAGTTTCACACTTAACTCTTGAGCTTATATTAATTGCTACTTATTGAAGTGTTAGTCTCTCTTGGTACTTAATTTATTTTTATTATTTATTAAGAGAAAAAATTCATTGTAAATCAATTTCTTTATACTATTTGGTCATATTGAGGTCTTTTTAAAGCTCAATATTGTATAAAGATTGGTGTTTCTTATTTGTAAGTCCCCAGACGTAGCTCTTTTGACTTATTTTTAGCCACGCAAGACGTCTATCCGCACGTGTCCTAAAATGACGTCCATTTTTTGGTTCGAGAAAAAGCGTTTGGAATTCGACCTCCCCTTATACGTGGGGTCATTGACTCCTTTTTAGTTCAGGATCTCCTTCTACATTCAATTATTTATTGAGTCCGGTGTGGAATCAATATCGTTGTAAGGGTTTTGATTGCATCATAAGTCAATCAATATAGTAAAAAGGCCTTGCTCTTGACGGAGAGCGGGGTAACGGAGGACATAGATCATTGGTTTGGATCGAACTTCCATAAACATATTGTTTGTAATTTTCTCTACTCTTTTATTTATCTATATTTTGCTTACTATTATTATTTAATTGATCTACAAGTTTTAAATTTCTTGTACTGAGTTTATTTTTTTTAAAAAAAAATTTTAAAACCAATCCATCCCCCTCTTGGTTACTTCTCTTTAGGCTATCAAGCAAAACAAAGATTTAGATGGGGAAAAACGTGGAATGACCAAGAAAGGGAAAGAAAACTAGCATAATAAGAAAGCCAGTAGTGGAGGGGATGCAAGCAAGGACGGGGATAGTTCCATACCACCATGTCCCAAGTGTGGAAAGTAGCATAAAAGAAATATTTGATAGGGATGAATGTTTGCTTCTGGTATGGTATGCCAGGCCACATAGTCAAGAATTGTAGGGATTTTTTCCAAAAGAAGAATGATGATCAGGACAAGATTAACAAGAGGAAGGCTCGTGTCTTTGCTATGATTGAGTAAGAGGTTCTAACTCCCTGAATTTTCTCAACTAGGAGGGTCACTAAAATATATTTGACAACTCTAAACAATATTTTCCGTGACCTTGAAGGGTTTTAAAAAAAATAACTTTTGCGGAAAATAATAAGCACACAAGGAAAAAATGATTTTACTTCAAAATTTTCATGGTTTTGCCTATACCGCTATAGGAGTCGCCATAATTTATTTGACCATTCAAACGAACTTTACAAATTCCAAATTTTTTATTGTAGATACTTGGGACTACAGACTACAATATTTTAAAATTTCAAACCATACCTACGTCGTTTGGTAGGTAAAAATATTAGCCAAAATTGCTTGAAAAACTGTCTCTGGTGCCTTTAGGCAATCCGCTAAAATATTCATAATAAATTCATAGGATGGAATTTTTGAGTGATTCTAATTGATTTTACTAGACCAAATATAGGGCTTTCCATATATACTAATTTCCTCAAAAAATTCAAACATGCAGAGAGTTATGATTTTTCAAAATAGGGCAGTAAGCTAAAAAATTCTGAAAAATGACACTAGGCAATTTCTAACTTAAAGTTTTAAACAGCAAATAAACCAATATCATTTTTTCCATACATATTATAATTAAATACTAAAAATCCAATACTTAAAATATTATATTTACATCATCTCGACGTCAAAACATAAATTAAATAAGAAAATTCCACGACATCCATCGCATCAATGCCAACCAATTCAATCTAAAATTTTGTTTGTTTTTGGGTGAGTATTTCATAAGAAACACTCAATAGAAATACATACTAACATGTGGAAAAAATTATACGAAAACATAAATGCGACATACCATTATTATTAAATGTACATAGGAAGTAAAACTACCTTGAAATAGAATTTTCGGTTGAAGTCGTGAAATAATTGTTATTGCACTTTTTTCCAAAATCAAACCCGCTTGCTTGCCCTTTCTTTGTTGTTGTATATATATATATATATATATATATATATATATATATATATATATATATATATAATATATATATTTATATATATATATTTTGATGGGGCGAGTTTATAGATATAGAGATGTTTAAGGAGGGGAAAATAAAAATTATTGGACTAACCTCGAGGAAATTAAACAGCAGTATGAAAGGCCAGAAAGTGCATAAAGTTAAGGGAGTCGTGAGAGATGAAAAAAGAGAATCTGTGATTTCTTTGGGCTGGAATTTTGGAAGGGAGAGGGGAGCTTTATGGTCAGAGTTTGGAGAAAGGGAAAAGAAGTTCTGCTCGAATTTTATTTAGGGGCTAATCCTACAAAACGAAAGAATAGGGAAAGGCTGAAAATGGAGAGAGCAAAATGAGGTTTCAAGGCTTCTTGTTGGGAGAATGCTCAAGTCCAATGCTGATTTTTTTTCTGGGGGAAGGACTAGGCTGTAGGAGCCGAATTTTGAGTTAAAAGGGAGAGACAAATGAGTTGGATTGGTGGCTGAAAAGTGAGATAAAGTGGGGATGAAAATGGCAGTTTTTGGAAGAACATGGGGACATGGTTGCTGGGGCTGCAAGTGGCTGTTATTTACCATGGAGGGGGCGGTTTCTTTGCAGCTGGTGGAGTGTTGTTTGGTTGGCTGAAGATGGAGAGCTGGGGACGGTTTTCTGGGGAGGAAATAACCAAATTTTGGGTCTAATATTAGGAGGGGAAAATGAAGGGAAGAAAGTGGTGTGTACTTATAAGAAATGGATAGTTTTAGTGGTCATGGAGGAGCAGTTAATTGGTAGTGGAGAGGGGTTGTTTGGCTAAATTGTACGATAGTTTTATAGTGTTGATTGGGTTGGTCTTTAGGCCATTTGGGGTCGAGTTTTTGGCTAAATTTTGAAGTCGAAAATAACCGGGTTTTGGGCTACTAAAATCGAGAATAATGGGCCTAGATTTTAACTAAACAAGACGATTCAAAATAATAATTTATGCTAGCCAAAAAAATTTTTCATACAACTTGAAATTTAAAAACTTACCAAAACTCAAAATAGAACAAGATTAGTTTTCAAATTAATATTCCATATTCGTCAAACTTAAAATTTAAGGAAAATGTGCGCAACATTTAATGTGACAAAAATATTTAGAATATACTAGGAGGTGTGTAGCGATGCCGAAAGTAAAAAAAAAATATTTACTTGAAATTAAAAGCCAAAAATTTTTCGATCGTTACAACCCTCCCCACTTAAAATAATTTCTTCCTCAAAATTTAACTTACTTGGTTTATAAGGTCCGGGTGCTTAGCTAAAACATCTTATTTTCATTTCGAACGAACCTCATCTTCCTCATGTCTACCCTACTAAACTATAACTAAAACGATCTTCTGGTTTTATAGAACATTGACTTTTCTTTCTAGGATTACCACAGGCGCTTCTTCATATCATTCTTTAAATCCAACGACTCATATTTTA
The DNA here is from genome assembly GCA_023638005.1 of Forsythia suspensa. Lineage (NCBI taxonomy): Eukaryota > Viridiplantae > Streptophyta > Magnoliopsida > Lamiales > Oleaceae > Forsythia > Forsythia suspensa. Next base: position 44,538,837 of record CM042674.1, read on the forward strand.
CTGCCTGCATAGGATCATGTACGTACTTCTTTAACATCGAAACGTGGAATACATCGTGCACTGCAGAGAGTTCGGATGGCAATACCAAACGATATGCAACATCTCCAATTTTTCTCAAGAATCTCAAATGGGCCGAAGTTGGTCTTACTTTGCTTCCTTTCCAAAACGTAAAAATATATTTCATTGAAGCCACTTTAAGAAATACTTTTACGTCGACTTCATACTCTAACTCGTTCCTCTTTTGGTCGGCATTACTTTTCTAACGATCTTGCGCCGTCTTAATTCTAGATCTGATATTGTCTACAGCTTATACCATTTTCTCAAGTGATTCTGGATCCAAAATTCTTCTTTCGCCAACCACATCCCAAAAAATTAGTGAACGACATCAACGATCATAAAGTGCCTCATATGGTGCCATGTCAATATTAGTTTGTAAACTATTATTAAATGCAAACTTTACCAACGGTAAGCGAGTTTTCCATTTACTACCTAGATCCAGAACACATGTCCTCAACATATCTTCTAGAATTTGAGTGGTTTATTTTGATTGCTAGTTGATTTGAGGATGATACACTGTACTAAAATCAAATTTAAGTTCTCATAGCTCCTTGAAGGTTTTTCCAGAAATTTGAGGTAAACTTTTGCTCTCGGTCCGATACAATGAACACTGGCACTCTATGAAGTTGGACAGCTTCTCTGACATACAACTGTGCTAGCTGTTCTAAACTAAAATTCATTCGAATTGGCAAAAAAATTGAGTAGATATTGTCAAATGGTCTACTACATCTTGCCGATCAAAGAAAACCCATAACGAAATTCATTGCGAATTTCTTCAATTTGCACTGTGGTATATCCATTGGATTTAATGGCCCTGACGGCCTCTGATGTTCCGCCTTTACTTGTTAACACACCAAACATTTCAACACAAATTGATCTATAATCCCTTTCATATTTTTCCACTAAAATGTGTTACGTAAATCCTTATACATTTGGATTCCTTCTAGATGTGCGCGTAAGGAGCGGAATGAGCTTTAGATAAAATCTCATTCATCCACCTCTCATGCTTGGGCACGCACAACCAATCTTTAAACATCAAAGTTTTGTCCTCCATATTTCAAATCCTTTCCTCTTTTTAGTTCCCATGTCAGCCCTGATTTTTTTCCCAAAAAGAATATCTTTCTTAGCTAACACAACTCTATCTTTGAGTGTCAGTTTTAATGTCAGACTTGTTATCATTGTTGATGCCCGCACTGGCCGCGCCAACACTTCAATTCTTAAATTTGGAAAATCCTTGATTAGTTTCTCTTGCTTCATTCACAAAGCTGACAATTGACCCATGTTCTTCCTGCTTAGAGCACTGTAACTACATTAGCCTTACTGGGGTGGTACAAGATAGTGTAGTCATAGTCCTTCACCAACTATAACCACCATTGTTGTCTTGTTTTTAATTCCTTCTGAATGAAGAAGTACTTGAGACATGTGGTTGGTGTAAATCTCACCCTTGCTTCTACTGGCACATTATCTAGTATCGTCTTCTTCGATGAGGTGCTAGTGAGACAGACAAGATATTTTTGATAGAATGTCTTTGCCCTCTACCATAATACCTAAACTCTTTACCTCCTAGTTGCCAAAACACAACTTCCTTCTCCAAAACACACAATTGCGGCATGGTCATTTCTTAGCCAAACTATACCAAAAATTATATCAAAATATTTCATTAATCAAGTCTACTTCTAAGATCAAACCATCAAAATTTTCTATACTGTCTTTGATAATTTATATATGTCTATAGGTCCTACTAATGACATACTAACCTCAAGTACACTATTATAATCCGTCAAATACACAACAATCACACTTGGCAAAAAACAATAATAATGAAGGAGAACTCACAATGACGGAAAAAGATAATATCTTTTATCATTCACTTGATCCTTCAAGAGAATTACAGATAAAGAAAAAGCGTTTGGCGCTTGAACAACTGGAAAGAAAAATCCTACTCCCAACCACTACGATCTAAATTCATCTAAAACATAAATGTTACTCGAGTTATCCTATCTCTACTCCTCAACATCTGAGATAGGCGACATTGCTTCTTTGTAGATTCTCATCTCTGATGGCACTCTTTCAGCCTCAAAAAATTCAAGTGTGCCATCCCAAAGCTATTTCTACAGTGCCGTCAACTCTGCATAGAAGGCCTCATATTCAATCTCTCGTGGTAGGATGGGTATAGCAGACGCCCATAATAGATCATAAAAACCATCTCAGCCACATCTTGCCACTCGTCTGGTAATGTGTCGATAAGGTGGCGCGTAGGCCAGTGATTAGTAACAACGAAACCCAACGGCCTTACCTCCGCCCACATTACCAGCATTCTTTGGTTGTGCTGGCCCATGTTGTGTCTCGGGTTTCACTGGTATTCTTCATGTCGTCTAAGAATTTCATCGCTACCTATTGGTCTAAAGGTGCACGTCTTTCTGCAGGTTCTCTTAGTTTGTACCATGTCTTGAATACCAATTATAAAAGTCCGATTAGGTAGGTATCTAACATCTTTTAATTAAATTCCAAGGACTAAAATATATTTTCGTAAAATTTGGTCACGTTCTCAAAATACTTAGTGCGCAAAAATAAATATCCCCATCTCATTTTCAATTTTATCTTTTCTAAACATAATATTTCATCATAATTGAAGCGGATACAAAAATTCGTATATAAGAATTCTTCAAACTTTTCTTTACATTAGAGTTGGCGTAGTGCGGCAATGGCAAGCAGTGACACTAAATCCTTAAGATCCGAATCATGTAAATTTAGACTTGATAAAATAAATTAAAGATCAAGTATAGTAAAAAAAAATTGCGAGTCTATGGAAAAGTATAACTGGGCTCTAATACCAAGCTGTAACGTCCCGTGATTTCTCAACCCGGAAGGTCACTAAAATAATCTCTAAAATATATTTGACGAATCCAAATAATATTTCTCATGCCCGTCAAGGGGTTTAAAAAAATAACTTTTGCGGAAAATAACAACTGCGCAGGGGAAAAAGGATTTTACTTTAAAATTTTCATGGCTTTGCCTATACCATGATAGGTATTACCACAATTTATTTGACTATTCAAATGAACTCCAAAAATTTCAAAATTTTTACTGTAGGTACTTGAGACTATAGACTACAATATGTTAAAATTTCAAACCTAAGCTATGTCGTTTTGTAGGTGAAAATATTTTCTGAAGTTGCTTAAAAAACTATCCTGGGTGATTTAAGGCAACTAGCTAAAACGTTCATAATAAATTCAACGATGGAATATTTGAGTGATTCCAATTGCTTTTATTAGACCACATATAGGAATATCTATAACCACTGATTTTACTCAAAAACTCTAAATGTACAGAGAGTTATGATTTTTCAAAATAGGAACAGTAAGCTGAAAACTAAAAAATTCTGAAAAATGAAACTAGGCAATTTCTCACTTAAAACTTTAAACGGCAAATAAACCAATATCATGTTTTCCATACCTATTATATAATTAGATACTGAAAATCCAATACTAATATTGTATTTACATCATTATTGACTCTATCATCTCAACGTTAAAACTTAAATTAAATAAGAAAATTCCACGTCATGCTCGCTAGCCCACTCCATCGCATCAACGCCAACCAATTCAATGTGAAAATTTGTTCGTTTTGAGGCGAGTACTTCATAAGAAATACTCAGTAGCAATACATACTAACATATGGAAAAAATTATACGAAAACAAAAATACGACATGTCATCAGTTTTAAACGTACATAAGAACAATATTAATAGGTAATCGGCACCACATAAAATTATAAGTGACCTTCAATCACTAACATAATAAAGTGATTACCTTCAATCACAATCATAATGTTCTTTCATAATTAAATTTGCATAGCACTTATATCACTTAATAATTTTTCCAAACATCATTTAAAAATCATTGCAAAAGTAGTAAGTAAAACTACCTGGAAATAGAATTTTAGGTTGAAGTCGTTAAAGAGAGAATTGTCATTGCACTTTTTTCCAAAATCAAACCCGCACACTTGCCCTTTCTTTGTTGTGAAAATATATATATATATATATATATATAATATATATATATATATATATATATATATATATAGGTATATTATGAGTGTGTTTTTGAGGGCCAAGATATAGAGAGGTTTAAGGATGGGAAAAATAAAAATTCTTGGACTACCCTCGTTAAATTAAATAGCAGTATGGAAGGCCGGAAAGTGGATAGTGTTATAAGAGTAGAGAGGGGCTAGAAGAGAAAAAAAAGAGAGAATCTGTGATTTCTTTGGGCTGGAATTTTAGAAGGGAGAAGGAAGCTTTATGGTCGAAGTTTGGAGAAAGGAAAATGAAGTTCTGCTCAAATTTTATTTAGGGGCTGATCCTTGAAAATGAAACAACGGGAAAGGCTAAAAATGGAGAGAACAAAATGATGTTTCAAAGCTTCTTGTTGGGGGTGAAAACTAGAGGAAATAAAGGGATTTTTACTGGAGTTTTGAAGCTGGTTTTCTGGAGAATAAATGGATAAGTGTTGCTGAGAATGGAAAGAAGAAAACAACAATGTTGTTGGGAATAATTGATGGCCAAAAATTGGAGTGACAAACTGGGAGAAATGCTCAAGTCCAAAGCTGATTTTTTTTCTTGGGAGAAGAAATATGCTATAGGGGCCGAATTCTGAGTTAAAATAGAGAGAGAAATAAGTTGGATTAAGGGTGGAAAAGTGAGAGGAAGTGGAGAAGAAAATGGCAGTTTTTGAAAGATCATGGGGACATGGTTTCTGGGGCTGCAAGTGGTGGTTATTTACCTTGGAGATGGCAGTTTCTTCTTGTCTGGTGGAGTGTTATTTGGTTGGCTGAAGATGGAGAGCTGGGGGATAGTTTTCTAGGGAGGAAATAACCAAATTTTGGGACTGGTATTAGGACGTAAATTGAAGGGAAGAAAGTGGTGTGTACTAATAAGAAATGGGTAGTTTTAGTGGTCATGGAGCGGGCGGTTAATTGGTAGTGGAGATGGGTTGTTTGGCTAAAGTTTAATGTAGTTTTATCGTATTGATTGGGTCGATCTTTAGGCCATTTGGGATCGGGTTTTTAGCTAAATTTTGGAGTCGGAATTACTAGGTTTTGGGCTAATTAAAATCGAAACTAAAGGGCCGAGATTTTTAACTAAACAAAGAGAACCAAAATAATAATTCATTCTAGCCGAAATTTATTTTCATACAACTTGAAATTTAAAAAGTTACCAAAACTCAAAATAAAACAAGGTTCGTTTTCAAATTAATATTCCATATTCATCAAACTTAAAATTTAAGGCAAACGTGCACAACATTTAACGTGACAAAAATATTTAGTATGTGCTAGGAGGTTCGTAGCGACACTGAAAGTAAAAATTTTATTTACTTGAAATTAAAAAGTCGAAAAAGTTTTAGTCGTTACCGAGGTAGAGCGGAATCCCACATTATCACAGGTATTCTTCTATTAGCCAATATGCTTGCCTACATTTTGTTTGATTTCAAAGCAACAGATTCTGTTATTTCATCATCTTTCATAGCTAAATCTAATGTTTCATGTGATAATTCTAGTAGCATAATAGAAGTAAGCATTCCCTCGGGCATAACATTGAGTGCGGATTAGATAGCAATATCTGTTAAAATGAATTTATGGAAAAATATCTAGAAGCAGACATATACCTTGTAGATATGAAAGACTTTGATGTAATTTTAGGCATAGATTGGTTAGGTTCTAACCACGCCACCATCTGTTCTCATGAGATTAAAGTCTCCTTCCAGAAACTAGGAGAAGTATAATTTCTTTTCTTCGAGATAAATACCAAATATAGACTTCAATTAGTGTCTGTGTTGAAAGCCGAGAACATGCTGAGAAATGGAACATGTGAAGGATTTCTAGTCAATATCTCAAGAGTGCAAAAGTAAGTAATTAAGATTAGTAAGATGTTGGTAATGCAAGACTTAGATGATGTTTTTCCAAAAGACCTACCAGGCACCCCATCTAACAGACAATTGGAGTTTGCAATAGATCTAGTTCCTATAGAGGTGCCACTATCTAAAGCTCCATACCAAATGGCACCTAAGGAATTGCAAGAACTGAAGGTTCAGATTCATAAGTTGTTGGCTAATGATTTTATTCGACTCAATATTTCTCTATGGGAAGCACCATTTTTGTTTGTCAAAAAGAGTTATAGCACTATGAGAATGTGCATCGATTATCGGGAGTTGAACAAACTTACTATTAAAAACAAATATCCACTTCCAAGAATAAAAGATTTGTTCGATCAGTTAAAAGGAACGAATGTGTTTTCCAGGAGCGAATGTGTTTTCCAAAATCGATCAGTGATCTAGATATCACCAGTTGAAAATAAAGTCAAATGAATACCATTACAGCTTTTAAGACTCAATATGGTCATTATGAGCTCAGTGTTATGCGTTCGGTGTAACAAACGCTCTGGCAGCGTTCATGGATTTGATGAACTAGGTGCGTTTTATTGATTTCTAGATCATTTTTTCATGGTCTTCATTGACAACATTCTGGGCTATTCTCGAGATAAAATTCAACACGGGGGCATCTCAAAACTATTATAAAACTCTACAAAATGACGTTGTATGCTAAGTTCAAGAAGTGTTAATTTTTGTTTGATCGAGTATGATTTCTTGACCATGTAGTTACCAACCAGAGAATTGAAGTAGACCCAGCTAAAGTAGATGCATAATGTAAATTGCCCCATATCAAAGACTTACCAAATACCAAATAGGTAAGTTCATCGATGTCCATTCAAGAAAAGAGAAAAGCACCCAAAAATCCTCTCTCCCCTAAAAATCCAAAAGCTGGCTCCCTTCTCCTAATACATACCCATACACCATTTTCAAAGAAAGAAGAAGAAGAAGAAATACGATAAGGATTTTCCAGTTCTCTTCAAAGCTTTTCATCCTTTTTATCCAAAAACACAAGGTAGGAATATCATTATGCAAAGTTGATTTTAAATCCTGTTTATGCATGATTTTCAATATGTGAATTGGGATTTGCATTATGTTATGTTCATATTCCTATTGAGTTTTCCCAAACTCATCCTTTTCTTCTTAATAAATTAATTGATTTTAGGGTTGGATGGAAGCTCGATGATGAAAGGAATAAGCCACGGGAAGAGATATTGTTAAGAAGATAAATAAATTGTAGTTTTATGTGATGTTATAAGTTCTGAAATTTTTATGATATGAGAGGATTTTGTCAAGAATGTTATTTTCTAATTGTCATAAACTTTGTGTGATGAATTTCTAATTTTTAGAGTATTGGAAATTGAATGAATTGTTAAAGTATGACCAGAAATGATTCCATCCAGAAATTCTAGCGAGCATGTCTAGATTGGTATACTTCAGGTTTGAGGATGAAATTTGATAGGGTTTATGTTCTATCAATTTAGGTTATTTGATATTTGGAATCATCTCTTTTGGATGTTTATAGAACGAGATATGCACGTTTTGGTGACGATGAACACTTCTACTCGAAAATCTGTCTTATATATTTAGGAGTTTAATTTGGAGATCTTACAAAATTCATTTTGTTCTAAATTTTGGTTATGTGTTAATATATTATATTATTATTACTCTCCCAAAATTTTAGAATTTTTCAAGGTCGTTTGATAAGGAAAATCAAATTTAAACTTTAGTACTAAAAGCAGTCTAGTTTCTGTTTATCATGTACTTTGTACCCTCATTTGGAGACCTTTCCATTTTCATAAATTCTGAAATTTAAGTATGTGATAGATGGACGATTTATGAGTAATTGATTAAAATTTCATAAGTTTTCATGACTGTTTGGTTGTCCTTTTTATGCATGAGAAATCGAATGACAGTTTGACTATTATTGAGAGAAGTTAACAATAAGTTTTAAAAATCCAAATAAAGACTCTAAACCTCAACTCTAAAGTTTCTTATAGTCGATAAGCTACTTTAGTTCTCAAGATGAAAAGAAAAGAATATGAGAGACGTACTAGAGTTTCATAGAGGAGCGGCTACCATCCTCAAATCACCAGGTATGATTTCACTTGAGATAAAGAAAGAGTTATTTCAATCTTTCTAGCATTAATATTATTTCAGTTAAGTTTGCATATAATTATTTTTGCAATCAAGAGTATATTATATATTTTTGCTTGAAAGTTTCTTTTTTTGTTTGGACGTATGTTGGACTAGACTTAGGACAGAATGGCTAGAATGAGGTACACCACTAGAAAATCTACCAATTTGCTGTATCACTTAAGACTACGAACTTTAGCAAAGCAAGCCTATGAGAACTTCGATTCAAATCTTTCCTTAACACAACACGTTGAGAGGTTCCTTCATGTGTGGCGAGAGGCAAAGCGTGATGGAAATAAAATTGGTAACGACAAGGCAATCGAACACCTTGATGTCGAGTCGTTTTGTTACCACATCGATGTCGAGTCGTTTTGTTATGCCACGGTACCAATTGGACAAGTTGCCCAATTGGTACCGACGATTGTAACGCCTGAAAATTCATATTCTCAATTTAAATAAGAAAATTAGAATGAAGCAAGAAATTTGGTTGAGTTGTCCCAAAAGTATTTGAAAGTTGTAGCACTTAGAATTTAATTTAAATCCGATTATTAAAAAAGAGAAAATCGGATCTAATGAGTTGTGAAGGGACTAAGATGAATTAATTTAAGAGTGATTGGCTTTTATTGAGGCTTGATTGGATAAAGTGAAATAGTTGGGTAAAGACCCAAAAGTGAGAAAACAAGTTTTGAGCCTTTTTCATTAAAGTTAAGTAGCCAACTTTGGAGCCATCGTATGATTTATGTATTGGTCGGAATTCTGCGAAACTTACGACGTTCTGAAAGCACGTAATGTGAGACCTTCAAGTGGTACCAAACATGCATACTTTAGACTATGAAAACAGCCCCAAAAATTATGTCAAAAACATTCCAAGATGTTAGATATCTGGGAATTAGCCAAAATTCCAGCAAAACTGTGTTCGGGCAGCCATCTTTAGAGTGATGTTTTAACCTCTGTGTTGGTCCATTTTCACGATCCAAAGTGCGTTGCAAAGTACACAACGAGGCCTTTGAAATGGTACCAAATACACCTATGTTCGACTCAGGAATCAGCCCCGAATATTTTTGTCAAAAACGTTCCAGGAAGTTGAAATCTGGAATTCCCAGAAATTTGGTTCTGAGCAGCCATTTTGGGATGATGTTGTGATCGCTGTGATGATCCGTTTTCTACGATTCAAAGTTCGTTGGGAAGATCCCGTGAGATCTTGAGATGGTATAAAGGCGTCGAAAAATGAGCATGTTTCGACCTTCAAAACTAGACCCAAAAACAGGTCCGAAATCTGCTTAATTGGAGTTTTGCATTTTTACCCTATAGGCTACCCCTAGTACCTTCTTAAATGTGAGTAGTTGGGGAAATGAATTTATGAAGGCCAACAAGAAAATCTTCAAGCAAATCTCCCAACTTTACATGTGTCACCATGAGGATGAATGCAATCATGAGGAAAAGATTTATTTTCCCCTATAAATACCCCCAAACCCAAGCCACTTCTTGCACATTTCCTCCTCTCTAACCCCATAACTCTCCCACATCACTCCCCACGTTTTCTAGCTTTAATCGGGAGGAGATAACCTCCAATAAGAAAAATATACCAGAGTTAGAGGTGAGTGTTTGTTTATTAAGAAAGCTTGGGAAGGAGGTTCTCTAATTCAATAGAAGAATCTCCAACCCAAAGCACCAAAGCCCCATTCGAGGCAAAGACATAGAGGACCAAGGAACTCGGGTTTTGGTGTAGAAAGTTAGATTTTATAGGCCAAAAACATAGCCTTCAAAATAAAATGTTTTAATACCTTTACGCTTGAAAGGGTATCGATACTACTCATATTTCGGTTTATGGCGAGGTACCAATACCCTAAAAGCTGCTTTGCACCGAGAAATGATTAAGGTACTGTTCCTTCATGGTTCAAGCACCCTCAACTTGATTTAAGTATCATTCACCCCATGCAAGGTTATGATGTTTAAAAACCTTTTATTTTCAGGTAGATCAAGATTTAACAACAAGAAGTTGTGAGTAAAATTATATATATGACTTATATGCAAAATGATAATTATATACATCTATGTGTGTATATTCCATGTGCTCTTAATGAACTATTTTGATGAGTTACATGATATGATTGTGAGCATCTTGAGCTTATTGACTATTTTATGCAACAAGAATGAGAAAATTATCTTGTGCCATTTATGCTCAACTTGAGAAGACAAAAATTATATGTAAACAAAGATGAAGTATGTTTGAACACATAAAGATTTTCCCAAACTTATTTGTACACCACGGGCAAGAGTGGCCCATAAGGGACGATGAAGGTCCCAAGAAAAGAGTGGATTCCACTGTTGGCCAAAGGTTAGAACGACCCACATGAGGACTTGAGGTCCGATTGAACTAAGGCCAAGGGTTAGAACGACCCACATGAGGACTTGAGGTCCGATTGAACTAAGGCCAAGGGTTAGAACGACCCACATGAGGACTTGAGGTCCTATTGAACTAAGGCCAAGGGTTAGAACGACCCACATGAGGACTTGAGGTCCGATTGAACTAAGGCCAAGGGCAAGAATAGCCCATGAAAGGACATTGAGTGTCCTAAGAATGTTGTGGCCGTGTGCTTATGCACAAAGAATATTGATTTGAGCTTTCGGTGTACAAATATTGTTTGTGGAAAGGGCCCTAAGAAAGATAAAAGATATATTATGTGCAACATCACACAAGCACCATAGTTTTACTCATTGAATGTCACCATTCATAGTCGTTTTATGACTCTTGTAGGAAATGGATCGAGACATGTATGAAGTCAAGGGCAACGGGTGGAAGTGGCCTTGATGAACATGAATACCGTTTGATCACAAAGATTGAGATATGGTCCTCCAATCCTCTTCAACCCGGATTGCAAAAGCATGAAACCACCTACCTTTGCATGGACATATATGATTTTTGGACCATGAAGTATCTTACTACTCGTTATTATGAAGTGTAATATTTTGATTAACATTGTCTTTATCATATCACCTCTTTCTTAAAGTATTTAGTAGTACTTATCAACGGGCTCAAGCTTTCGGTGTGTTCATAAGACGTAATGATTTGTCATGAGCCATTTTTGAAACCAAAATGTAAGTAAGGTACTTCTTTTACTTACTTGGGCCCATATTTTGTGGTAACTCATACCATTAAAGGTGAAATGAACTAAAAGACCAGATTCATATGAACTTCCGCTAGATTTAAGTTATCATACTTTTACCTTATGGTTCTTTATTTCATCAAGTATACATGTTTTTACTTAACAAAGAATAAAGCAAATCCAAGCAAAATGAGAAAGGGTGATCTCCAAATCTTGTCTAAGATTAGTTTCTAACTACTTTTCTCAAAAGAAAATGGAGAAAACATGTTTTAAATCGGTTTTTAATCAAACCAGAAGCGAGCGCTTCTGCGTAAAAGGTATCAATACCCTCAAATATGGGTACCGATACCCCATTAGGCGAATAATACAAAAAAAAAAAAAAAAGTTTAGGCAGAATTTTGAGGTCGCCACAAGCATTCTACTTAAGTTCCTCTTAAGGAGGGAGGTCAAGAGTTTGAATCGTTGGGGATGCAACAGAAATCCAGTTTGGAGCCCAACCTCCAGTGGATAGTACGTAAGCTAATAGTGCACGGAATAGTCCCTAGGCAAGAGAGTCCTAGAGAAAAGTCCATGGTCGTTACAATTTATTATTCAAAATAATCATAAAATGTGTCTATTACATCAAAAACAACAAACTCTCACTAAACCAGTACATCATCAAATAATAAAACACCCATATGAACAGTGTGCTCATGAAATACCTTGGGTGGTAAAACCCTTAGTGAGCGGATCCGCAATCATAGAGTTTGTACTGATATGCTCTATAGACACTTGATCACCTGAACTTTTTCTTTAACAACAAGAAACTTGATGTCTATGTGCTTAGACTTCGTAGAGCTTATATTTTTGTTAGAATACATTAGAGTCAATCTATTGTCACAATGTAACTTCAATGGTCTATCAATACCATCTACAACAAGCAGCCTAGTGACAAAGTTTCGCATCCATATCCCATGATTTGATGCCACATAACAAGCTACATACTCAGCTACCATGGTAGATGGAGCCATGAGTGTCTGCTTAACACTCTTCCAGGAAATAGCTCCTCCAGTCTACAGATAAATATAGCCCGACGTAGATCTCTTACTGTCTTGGCATCCAGCAAAGTCAGAATTAGAATACCCAATAATTGCCAAATGATCTGATTTTCAATACGTGAGCATGTACTCTTTTGTTTTCTACAAATAATGCATAACCCTCTTGGCTGCAGTCCAATGATCAATCTCAGGGTTACTTAAATATCTACCTAATAATCACACTATGAACACTATACCTGGAAGCGTACATACTTAGGCATACATAAGACTCTTTATAGCTGATGCGTAAGGGGTCTTCTGCATTTTCTTTACTTAAAACTCATTCTTTGGGCACTAATTGAGACTGAATTTGTCTCCCTTAGAAATGGGTGTATCTCCCAGTTTACAATCCTTCATGTCGAATCTCTTGAGAGTTCATTCGATATAGCTCTTTTGTGATAACCTAAGGATACCTTTAGAGCGATCTCGATGTTTCTGTATGCCTAATACAAAAGAGTCGTCCCCAAGATCTTTTATTTCAAAATTCTTAGTTAGAAATCTCTTGGTTTCGTGCAATAAGTCCATACCGCTGCTAGCAAGCAATATATCATCGACATATAAGACTAGGAAGATGTATTTACTCTCAATGAACTTGTTGTACACACAATCTTCCACTGCATTTACTTCAAAACCAAATGAAGTAATGACTTGATGAAATTTGTGATATCATTGACGGGAAGCTTGCTTGAGACCATAGATGGATTTCTTTAATTTGCACACCATTCTCTTTTGACCACCTGATACAAAGTTTTCTAGCTGCACTATATATATCGTTTCTTCAACATCACCATTGAGAAATGCAGTCTTTACATCCATCAGATGTAGCTCAAAATCAAAATGAGCTATTAATGCCATTATTATCCTGAAAGAGTCTTTCAATAAAATCGAAGAGAAAGTCTCTTTATAATCAATGCCTTCTTTTTTAGTGAAACTCTTGGCAACCAGACGAGCCTTAAATCTCTCAACATTGCCTTTCGAATCCCTTTTGGTTTTAAATATCCATTTATAACCAATAGGCTTTACACCGATAAGCACTTCGACGAGATCCCAAACATCATTGGTTTTCATAAATGTCAACTCATCTTTTATGGCATCAATCCATTTTGAGAATTAGAACTTTGATTAGCTTGATGGAAGTTGATTGGATCATCTTCCACCACTCCTATATCATCATCATGTTTTTGGAGAAAAACAATATAGTCCTCTGAAACCGTCCTTCTCCTTTATCTAGTAGATCTTCACAATGGCATTTGTTCTTGAGGTTGTTGAGTTTGGTCATCAGGAGCAACAACTTCATTTTGGATTGGAAGGTTTTCAACATTGTCTTGATAATCTGGATTCACTTCTTGAACAATGTCAGTTATGTGATCATTGTCAATAATGACGATAAGAAGAGAATTGAGTTCTTCTTCAAAGACGATGTTCCTAACCTTATCTTTCCCTCCAAAATCAACATCCTCAAGAAATTTTACATTTTCCATCTCAAAAAAGGTCCTAGTCGAAGGACCATAGAATTTGTAACCCCTTGACCATTCAAAGTACCCAACAAAGTAGCAGCTTACGATTCTTGAGTCCAGTTTCCTTTCAATCAGCTTGTAAGGCCTTGCCTCAGCTGGACAACCCCAAATATGCAAGTGCCTAATACCAAGCTTCTTGCTAATCCAAAGTTCATAAGGGGTTTTAGTTACTGCTTTACTTGGAACCCTGTTAAGGATATATGCTGCAGTCTTTAATGCTTCTCTCCAAAGTGATTCTAGTAAAGAAAAATAACTAATCATATTTATTACCATGTCCTTAAGCGTTATGTTTCGCTTCTCAACAACACCATTCATGCTAGGTTTCTCTGGCATTGTGTATTTTGGGACGATACAGCATTCTTCTAGGTATTTGGCAAAAGGTTCTAGACATTGTACACCAGATCAGTCATATCTGCCATAATATTCGCCACTACGATCAAATTTGACGGCTTTAATCTTCTTGCCAAGTTGATTTCAACTTCATCTTTGAAGGCCTTAAACACGTCTAGTGATTGAGACTTTTCATGAATTAAATATAGATAGCCATATCGTGAATAATCGTCTATAAATGTAATAAAATACTGTTGACCATTCCATGAAGCTGTAGGGAATGGTCCGCAAATATCAGTATGAATTAGTTGTAAGACATCAGAACTTCTATTGGCTTCTAATTTTCTAATGTTTTTTTGTTTTCCCTTTATACACTTGACACAGACTTGAAAGTTCGTCAAATCAATGGATCAAGATTCCCATCTAACACAAGTCTTTCAATTCTCTGTTTAGAGATATGCCCTAAGCATTTGTGCCACAATGCAGCGGAATCCTTATTAGTTAATTTATTTATTGTACCATGTGAACTTGTATGCAAAGTTTCATTATACGAAGCATTGGTATTTAACAAATATAGGTTATCATTCAAACATAAAGAACCGATACCAATAAGATTCAAATTTTGAAAGAGAATAACTTTATTGTTTCCAAATGAACAAAGAAAAACAGATTTGTCCAATTCAGCAACAGAAATTAAATTCTGTCTAAATGACGGTACAATGTAAATCTCTTCTAAATTCAAAATTTGACCAGTACTTAATAATAACCTAAAAGTTTCAACAGCCTCAACTGCAATTATATTGCCATCGCCCACATAGATAATTCTTTCAGCATCAATTGGGTTTCAGCTCTATAGGCAATCCTGCATAGATACACTTACACGAATAGTAGCACAAGAATTCATCCACCATGTATGTTTAGGTATAGAAGTTAAATTAACTTCAAAACAAACCAAAGTGAAAAGTTTACCTTTCTTAACACGCCATTCGGTGTATTTGGGGCATTCATTTTTCATGTGTCCACCCTTCTTTCAAAAGTAACAGGTGAATGCCTTATCCTGTTTCTTTTGCAATTTTTGTTGTGGTACCCCAACTACAGCTTCCTTTCCCATTTTCTCTTTTTATCTTGAGGATTAATGGATAAATGAGCACTTTTCAGTCCTATCTTTCTTAAGCCTTTCCTCTTCTTGCACATAGTGAGATGTGAGCTCATTAAGAGTCCATTTATCATTTTGGATGTTGTAACTCACTTTAAATTATCCATATTGTGTAAAAAGAGAAATCAAAACCAGATGCATGAGCAAGTCCTCAGAAAGCTCTAATTTAAGTACTTTAAGCTTAGAAATGAGATTGAACATTTCTATTATGTATTCTCTTATATTCTCTTTTCCTTTATACCTCATAGAAATAAGGTTATCAAGAAGAGTACTTGTTTCAAACTTTTCATTTTTAACAAAACGTTGCTCAATATCCTTAAAAAATTTATCAGTATTTTGCTCCTCAGATATAGAGCCCCTGAAAGTTTCTGAAATAGAACGTTTCATGATCTTTAGACTCATGTAGTTAGAACAGTCCCACTTCTCTATGTCCCTTTTTACCTAAGCGGAACTTTCTACTATGAGAGCGTGAGATTGTTCTGTTAGAAGTACAAGGTCAAGATCCATGCAACTGTGAACAAATATTATGTTCTCTTTTCAATGTTTGAAGTTTGAGCCATTAAGGACAGGAACGGAATTGATATTGGTGGATATTGTAGAAGCAGAACATGTAGCTGAATAGAAAAGAATAAATGAAGCTCACGGCCGATAATCATGCTACAATAATCCAAAAAATCATGTATTTTATTGTTGGGCTCATCACAAGATACCTAGCACAACATTGACATTTAGTCTTTGGACAGAAACATCAATTGTAAGTGGTACTCTCCGCGCATAATCAAATATGGATAATAAATCTGTCAAACAATAAGCATTTCTTTAGACTGACTTATTGTCTACATGAAATCTTTATAATTATCACATATTTACTGCTACCGGTATGTCTGTTATTTAGCCAAACAGTAACTTTCCTTTGGGCCGTTCATTGTTCGCATAAGTAACAGATATACTCATCTTTATATTGTAAAATAAATAAATCAACACAATAGAGGTTACTTTGGCAACATATCGTATTCATATTATTCACTTCAAATATAAGACATTTGAATCAAGAATTTGAGAATTTTCAGGAAAAAAAACATTAAGATTTAAAATTTAGAGGACTTTAAAGTTGACATTTTTTTACTTTAGGGATTCAAAAATTGGGATTTATGAAGTTTTGGGAATAAATCCTAAATTCTAAAACTTTAATAGCCTAAAAATTGAAGAAATTTTAAAACTTTAGGGTTAAAATTGCAAAATTTAAAATTTTAGTGGCCAACTTATGAAAAATTTCGACTTTGAGGGATAAATTATATAAATCTCATAGCTATAGGGTTAGATTACTTAATATTTAAAACGTAGGGCTTAGTTTTAAATTATCATAACTGGAGGGATTCTATTAATTAAACTTTAAACTTAGGGACTTAATGTACAATATAACATAAATCTCCAAAATTGCATGGAAAGCCCCTCAGTCCATCTAATTCTCAACTAAACGTCCCGTTTTCTAATTGGGACAGCTAGGATTTTAGAAACCGTAGCCCAATGTCGTCACCGCCGCTCCCCTTCATCCTAACAAGTATATGAGCCCACATCATCACTGCACGACATCTTTGTTAACAAATGGAAGACACAGCGTTGCCGCTACTACCATTTTTTATTATTATTATTTTTGTTCTTTAGTTCTTCAAATCAAACCCAAACACCACCAAAGTGGATCAAATCATGCTCAAAAATGCAATACACATATGATTCAAGAATATTCACTAAAAAAAATCAAAATCTATATGTTCTAAAATCATAATTCCAACCATGGATATATACAAGTTATATATATATATATATAAACACACACACACACACACACACCCATACTAACTCCAAATCAATTTCGGTAGAAAATAAAATTAAAAAATAACCATATGAATCTGTCTCGGCAGAAAAATATTGAAGCAAAGAAGAAGAATGCAACATATATTAACCCACTTTCTATTTGTACATATGTATTTGCAAGGAAGAAGACAAAGGCATATGAGTGGATTCGTGGCAAATAAAGAGATAAGGCTAGATCTGACTTACACCTTTTTCTTCATGTGTACGGTTTGAGCATTTAATAAATTGACTAAAACAATTATCATGCTAATAATTTGACATAATATTGGCTATGATACCAATTGTTAGAAATAAAATCTCTAGTCTTTAATTACATACACATAATTAAAGAATTTATATATCATACCAAATTATCAAGTACAATTAATTCAGAAGAGTACATGTCTCCATTGGTGTTGAAATCAAGAGGGTTGGATCTTCCACAGTCTAATCACTTCAATAATGCTCAATAAAATCTGTCTATAATAGTGTATAAGAGAATAGCAAAAATTGTTATTGACTTGGGGATCATAACCCTTATTTATAATATTCTGTATACTATAATCCAATTAGAAGTTCATCAATCCCAATTGGACTAGGATCCGGTCTCTAAAAGTCCATACTCAGTTTAGACGTTTCTAGAGCCCTATCAACAAATCACTTAATAGCCCTATTAATTAGATAGCACATAATTACAATTTAATATGTAGTCCACTATATAGATAAATAATCCAACAATCTCCCTCATCTCTCCAAAATCTGACCATCTCTATTCTTCTCTACGTTGTTGTTGTTGTTTTACTTATTTTCAAAGGTAGAAAGAAAAGAAGGGGTTATTGAGATAATTGTGGAAGTCAAAACCGGGTTTTTAGTGGTTCAAAACAAGTTTTTCCATTTACCATATTACAATTTCGAGGTAGGAACATGTGTTGTGTGTTACCCCTTTCTTGATGATTGATTTATATATGAAATTTACTGATTTCATAAAAAAAGATTTGAAATGAAATAATATGGCCATAACCGGTTCTATGAGTAATGGGATTCTTCAAAATCTCAAATTTTGTAAGTAATCCATCTACATGTTATGAATTATACGGTATATTTTCTAGTTATTTTGTATATGTGTCATGAATTGATCATGGGGTGAACAAAATATTATGTTCCTATTGAGTCTCCTTACTCATTCCTCCCTACATTACACTTTATAGATTAGACGGTATGAAAGGGGTAGTGATTCAATTGGGGATTACTAAGTGACCAGGATGAGGGGGAAAAGTCAAGTATCTTTTCAGTAGCAAGGTTCTTTTATTATTATTTTTTTCAAATGTTCCAATTAAATGTCAAGTTGTGATCTTCGAATTATGTAATAAAACAAATGATATATTGAAAGATGTGAACCATGTTTTGTTATACTCACGATGAGGATTTTACGTTAAATCTATGTAAACGACCTTGAAGTGTTTAGGTTTTATCAAGGGATTTGATGATGTGAATTGATATGGCATACATATGAGTTTTCCGACATGCGTTTGTAGTTTAGCTATTTTAGAAGATTAAAAAACTATGTTCCAGAATTCCATTTGTATTTCAAATTTGTACCATGTCATAAAATCTCCAAGATTTTGGACAATTCTAGTGGGGGTTTGATAGTCCTATGAGTTTTCTGTTCATAGAACTTAGAATCACATTAATCAGAAGTCGTATAGTTAATTATGATATTTCTCGTGTGCTACGTTGGGTGTACTCGGGAGCAGTTTTCTTTATGCAATTGCAAGTGTATTTGACTAGCCAAATTATCAAGTTGGCTTATGAAATTTTAACATGATTAAGATGGATGAATTTTTGAGTTTCTGTGAAAATTTCATGATGTTCCGAGTCCGTTTAGTGGGTCAAATAAACATTGATGTGAAATAGTATTTTATGAAAAGCTGTATGGGAACAATGTCCGTTATCAGAAACCCGTTCTTCGTACCTATTTTTCATGATGTTAGATGTTTTTTAAGATGAGCCACATGTACAGGGACGGTGCTAATAAAGTATAAAATAGAGTTTTAAATCAAAAACCTTAAAATTTGGAGACGAAGCGAGAGGCATGCGGCAAACGAAAACCTACCCCAGTGGTGTATTGCCTTGCAGCCTGCGTGTCAGGGCCTACAACTATACTTAGCCCCCTAACAGCATTTGCAGCTGCAGTTGCCCAAATTCGGCCGCACTTTGTAAATATTACTTTCAGTTGTTATTTCCGTTAGTTTATAATAGTTTATTTTCCGTTATGATTCTTCAGCTTTTTGATGTCTACTCATATAACTTAGGTTTTTGTTACTTAATCTATTATAGGGGTAGTTGGTATTCGAAGTCTTGTCAAGCTTACTGGTGTTCACCCCCTGCACCATCATTTGTAATTTACTGCTTTCGTCAATCAATGATCAAACTATTTTCAACACATTCAAATATTTTGTTGCTAAGCTTTCTTTAATTTATTGAATCGATCGAGAAAAGGCAGAAGGTAGTCGAGAGGAGTCAACTACTGCAGCACGGTAACCTTTCTGTGCTAGAAAGAAAGGCACCCCGTGAAAGTTAGAATCAGATCTGCGGCTCACGACCCACTAGAAGAAAGCGATGGATCCGAATGCACCGCACATCACTGAGGTGGTGGATCACAAAAAGAGTACTAAACAGCACTTGGATGCGCTCGATGGGCAAAATACTAGGTTGTGTGTCGCTGTTGAGACCCTTGAAGAAAAGGTCGAGGCAGCAGGCGTGATATTCGTGAATTGAACATCCGGTGGATGAGAGCCGGATGATGTCGTGATGATGGTGATCTTTGTTGCACTCCTTCCTGATCTGCGGGAAGAAATGGAAGCCATGAGACTTCAGTTGTGAATACTTCAGCATGTAGTTGACAATGGGCAAGCCCCTGCACAAGAGTATGCACTAGGTTCAAAATTCCAGAACCGCGCACCTATGGTGGGGCACGCGACGTGAAAGAAGTTGAGAACTTCTTGTTCGACATGGAACAATACTTTCTTGCTACCAATATTGAAGACGGGGCAAGAAGAGTAACGACAGCTACCATGTATCTGGGTGGAGATGCAAAACTATGGTGCGAACAAAATATGCTGATATTCAGGCCAACAGGGTCTAGATAGACACATGGGACCTTTTTAAGGAAGCGATCCGAACACAGTTTTTTCCAGAAAATGTAGAATACCAGGCCCGACGAGCACTACGAGAACTGAAACATACTGGTTCTATTCGGGACTATGTAAAACCCTTTTCAGGACATATGCTAGACATTTGAGACATGTCTGAAAAGGACAAGCTCTTCACTTTCATGAAAGAGCTGAAACCATGGGCGAGAACTGAACTCCAAAGACAGAAGGTGGATGATGTAAGCACAGCTATGGAAGCTGCTGAGTGCTTGATGAACTATCAATCAGAACCTAGAAATGAGCGGCTGCAAGTAAATAAAGAATCTCGAGAGGGAAGAAATAGATCCTTCAAGACCACATCAAACTAAAATGGGAGAGAACGTTACTCTCACCATAATGGAGGCCATCGGGGCAGCTATCAGGGTAACCATCAAGGCAACTATCAGGATAACCATCAGGGTAGCCACTGGAACAAAGAAAAGGTGCCAGAATTCAAATGAAGTACTACTCCTAGAAAGGATGGGTGCTTCTTATGCGGTGGGCCTCACCCAGTGATGGATTGTCCACAAACAGTTTGTGAATACATTGAGCTAACTAACAAGTGGAGCATCGAGTTCGAAGCAACACGTCCCACTGGCCAACAGTCATTGCGAGGTCGATTCTGAAGAGGATGAGGATGTCGTTGGTACATTCTTGCACCGATGCAGCACAATATCGCACCAAGTGATTGAAAAGGGCGATGTATCTCAGAAAATGGTAGAAAAAAGAGTTCAGAAACCTCGTGTTTGTAAGGCTAAATGCTTGATGTACATTGATGTGAAGATCAATGGAAAACCAATCAAGGCCATGGTAGATACTAGTGCTACTCACAACTACCTTACAAGTCCCGAAGTAGAGCGCATCGGGCTTGTGCTGGAGAAAGGTAGTGGGAAGGTTAAAGCAATCAACTTAGTTGCTCAAACGATTGCTGGCATAGCCAAATCCATGCTTATTAAAGTTGGTCCATTTGAAGGAAGGACTAATTTATCTGCAGTCCAAATGGATGACTTTAAGCTGATTTTAGGATTGGAGTTTCTTCGGGATACGGAAACAGCAGTGTTGCCATTTTTTGATTCTTTGATGATGATGGGGAGCAAGCCCTATGTCATCCCCATGCTAGTTGGGAAATGGTAAGAAGAGCATCTCAGCCATGTAGTTCAGTAAGGGCTTCAAGCAGAATGAACCTTCGTTTTTGTGTACACTTCATCTGGAAGAGATTGAGGAAGCAACTGGCCCTATCCCAAAACCTGTTAGAAGACTTCTACAGGAATTTGAGGATGTTATGCCAGAGGTTGCCAAGGAGATTACCACCAAGGAGGGCTATTGATCACGAAATTGAGCTTATACCGGGTGCTAAGCCTCCTGCTAGGGTGCCCTATCACATGGCTCAACCTGAGCTAGAAGAGCTTAGGAAACAATTGGTCGAAATGCTGGACAATGGGATTATCGTGCCTGCAAAATCGCCATATGAAGCTCCAGTGCTATTTCAGAAAAAGTCCGATGGTTCTCTTCGGATGTGCTGTGACTACCGAGCCTTGAACAAGATCACAGTGAAAAATAGTTATTTGATTTCGCTAGTTGCAGATTGTTTCGATCGTTTGAGCAGGGCGAAGTACTAAACAAAGATTGATCTAAGGTCCGGATACTGGCAAGTTCAGATCAAAGAAGGCGATGAAGTGAAGAATACGGTGGTAACTAGATATGGAGCATTCGAATTCAAAGTTATGCTTTTGGCTTGACAAATGCTCCAGCAACATTTTGCACGATGATGAATCAGGTACTTCACGGGTTTTTGGATGATTTCGTGGTGGTGTACTTGGACGACATCGTAATTTATAGTGAGACTCTGGAGGAACATGTTCAACATGTGAGAAAAGTTCTTACTTGACTACGAGAGAATGAACTTTATGCAAAACTGTCGAAATGTTCATTCGCTCAAACCTCGATCAGCTTTTTGGGCCACATTATTGAGCAAGGAAAAGTCCGCATGGATAGTAAAAAGGTTAATGTTATCAAAGATTGGCAACCGCCGAGGCATGTACATGATGTACGTTCGTTCCTCGAGTTGGCCAACTACTATTGAAGATTTGTGAAAGAATATTCAGAAATTGCCCTGCCGCTAACCAAATTAACAAAGAAGGAGAAATCTTGGGAGTGGTCGGCACAATGAAGATTTGTGAAAGAATATTCAGAAATTGCCCTGCCGCTAACCGAATTAACAAAGAAGGAGAAAGCTTGGGAGTGGTCGGCACAATGCTAAGCTGCCTTTGAGAAATTGAAGGAGTCTATGTGGTCAGATCCATTTTTGGCGTTACTAAATATGGCTAAAGCTTTTGAAGTGCAGACCGATGCGTCATATTTTGCTCTTAAAGGAGTCCTAATGTAAGAAGGGCATCGGATGGCATATGAGAGTCGAAAGTTGAATAATGCAGAGTGTCGTTACTCGGTGCATGAAAAGGAGTTGTTGGCAGTTGTCCACTGCCTCAGGGTATGGCGTCATTATCTGCTTGGGTCTCCTTTCATTGTGAAGACAGACAATGCTGATGTGAGTCACTTTATGTCTCAACCAAAACTTTCAAGTAAACAGGCCGTTGGCAGGAACTTCTTTCAAAGTTCAACTTTGTATTGGAGTATCGGGCTGGATCTAGCAATCATGTAGCAGATGCACTCAGTCGATGGACTGAATTGGCTTATATCTGCTCAACGGTGGCTCTTTCAGGGAGCAGTGTTACTACAACCACAAGGGACCAAATACGGGCACTTCTGGAGAAGGGCCCGCAACAATTTATTTGGTCGACCTCATCAGGCAGGGAAAAACTCGACAGTTCTGGTTGGATGAGGGTCTATTGAAGATAAAAGGAAATTACCTCTATGTTCCGAAGGGTGGAGATTTGAGGAGATCCTTAATCACGGAATGCCACGACACGCTTTGAGCCGGACATTAGGGAGAGGAACGTACTTCTGCTATGTTGTAGCGTGGGTTTTTGAACATCAAGCTTGTGGACAGGCCGCTCTCTTCCTTCTTGCTTCACACCAGCTATTGTGACCCAATTAACTTAAGAAACCAGCCAAGCAATGGCCTTGTTATTAAGGTTGATGCCTTTGCCCTGTCGAGTGAAGAAGAGATTGTCGTACTTATGGGGATCCAAAGTGACTAAATACTATTGGCCGCAAATGAGGGATGACATTGCGACTTATGTGAAAACTTATTTGGTTTGTCAATAGGATAAGCCAGATCATCAAAAGAAGGCGAGCTTACAGGAGTCCCTTCCCTTCCCAACTAGACCATTCGAGAGTGTATCGATGGACTACATTGTTAGCTTGCCAAAGGTTGGAGATCTTGGCACTATCTTTGTCGTAGTAGACCGTTTATCAAAATATGTAACATTTATCACAGCACCTAAGTATGTATCCACTGAAGAGACCGCTCGCCTCTTCTTCAAGCACATTATCAAATACTGGGGGTTACCTAAAAATATAGTCAGTGATCGAGACCATCGATTCACCAGCACATTTTAGACTGAGTTGTTCAAACTCCTTGGTTCAACTTTGTGCATGAGTTCTTGTTTTCACCTACAATCTGATGGACAGACAGAGCGGTTCAATTCTATGCTGGAAGAATATCTTCGGTACTTTATCTCTACTTCGTAGAAAAATTGGGTAAAAGTCTTAGATGCGGCTCAGATTTGCTTCAATGCCAAGAAGAACTCTTCTACCAATAAGAGTCCTTTTGATATTGTTACTGCCAGCAACCGTTACTCCTTTATACTGTGGACATTGATCAAAGTACCAAGTCTCCTCAAGCTAAGGGCTTCTCTCAAGAGTGGAAACGAAATATCGAAATTGCTCGGAGTTATCTTGAGAAAGCATAGAAACGGTACAAAAAGGCTACTGATCAGAAACGTCGTTTTCTAGAATTCAACGTGGGAGATCTAGTGATGGTGAAACTCCCTGACAAATGCCATTATAAGGTAATAAGATGGACAGAATCTCGATTGATGCCGAAATATATCGGGCCATTACCCATCATGAAGCGGATTGGAAGAGTTGCTTACAGAATTGAACTTCCTTCATGGTGCAAAACCCACAATGTCCTTCATGTTAGTGTACTCAAGCCATATTTTGCAGATAAGGAGGATGCATCCAAAAATAAGCCAAAGAGACCTACATTTGAAGTGAAGAAAACAGGTAAGAGGATTGCTGAAACTATTATTGATCACAGAGTTACTCGAGCTTCCAAGAAAGATCATCAGGAGTACTTAGTTAAATGGAGCGGATGCAGCAGTGATGAGAATACTTGAGAAAGAGTTAAAGACCTTGGAGCCTTCAAACCTCTACTTGAAGAATATCATGCAAAGATGGCACCGAGGACGTCGCTAAATCAAATGGGAGAGAATGTTAGGGCCCGCAGGTATACTTAGCCCCTAACAGCATTTGCAGCCGCAATTGCCCAACTTCGGCCGCACTTTGTAAATATTACTTTCGGTTGTCATTTCCATTAGTTTATAATAGTTTATTTTCCATTATGATTCTTCAGCTTTTTGATGTCTACTCATGTAACTTAGGTTTTTGTTACTTAAGCTATTATAGGAGATAGTTAGTATTCGAAATCTTGTCAAGCTTACTGGTGTTCACCACCTGCACCATCATTTGTAATTTACTGCTTTCGTCAATCAATGATCAAGCTATTTTTAATGCATTCAAATCTTTTGTTGCTAAGCTTTCTTTAATTTGTTGAATCAATCGAGAAAATGTGGAAGGTAGTCGAGAGGAGTTGACTACTGCCGCACGGTGCTCCTTTCTGTGCTAGAAAGAAAGGCGTCCCGTGAAAGTCGCGCCATGGGGTACGTGCCCGCACAAGGGGCAGAGAATGTGAGGCGGCCATGTCAAGTGCCCTAGCTTCCGGTTTTTCCGTTTCTCCTACATTTGGTTCCATTTCCACCTTAGTTCTCTTCCGACTTTTCCGTAACATGATTAAATATCAAAATCAATGTTTCTTTGATATTATTTCATAATTTAGATATTATTTTTATAAAAATATACCGAGAAATTTCAGAAGGCTCGACCGAAGCTATTTTATATACTTTTTCGTGCTAAGAGTTTTAGAAAGGCAATGAATATACGTTTCTGAAAAACAACCCGGATGTTAAGACTCGGGGCTTTACAGGTTGTCTTAAAGATTTTTGTGTATACTTGAAAACAAAAATTGACAATAAATTACAATACCAATAAATCTTCAACTTTATTCTTTCTTTGATTTTTTGGAAACAAAATAATCATTAATTGCAACTGCAAAAATATTCAATCTGCAGAAGTCAAAATCAATA
The DNA here is from genome assembly GCA_023638005.1 of Forsythia suspensa. Classification (NCBI taxonomy): domain Eukaryota; kingdom Viridiplantae; phylum Streptophyta; class Magnoliopsida; order Lamiales; family Oleaceae; genus Forsythia; species Forsythia suspensa. The sequence continues at coordinate 44,564,512 of CM042674.1, forward strand.
ATGGATTAAAAAAAAATTCATTTTCTCATTGAACTAAAGCAAATCAAGAGAAAATGCAATAAAAAATAACATATCCATTAAAAATATATATATATAACTATATTAGATAAGACGAGATCATCTATGAACCCAAAAAATTAATGATCCGAAAGAAAGTATCAAAATCACAACCAATTTCATCACCTATGGCACATTTGTTGCGTTGATTTTTCGTCATCCATGGTTGCAGCATGGAATCATGATGTGGATGGTAATCCCATCATTCTCTTTTGCCTCTTCATCACCGACACCTCCAACGCCTATGATCGCTAGCAACAGGGATGGTGGGGTGGCTGCTTGAAAACAGGATTGAAGAAGATGGACTATTTTTATTTTTATTTTTTGTTATTAAGTATAAGGATAGAATTGTTTTTTTTTCTTTTTCTTTTTTAAAGTGACTTTAACTGTTGGTACAACAGAAATGAAACATTGGGAACATAGGGATTTGTTTGCTACTAAGACAATACGGTGGGGACTAATGCTGCAATTTTCCCCTATATGAAAATCACTCTTAAAAGTTTGTTTCCAACTTCAAAGAACAGCATGAATACGTAATGACCAAATTGGGAAACATCTAAACCTTAAAACTTATTTCTTTGTTTTACTGAAAACTAAGCATTTATAAGAGGTTTTAAAGATTTTTATCAAGGTTTACTTGAATGTAAATTTCTAAATGAACAAGTCCCTAATTATATAAATCAATCGTGGGTCTAATGTACACCTGCGCCTTTGCCGCCATCCCTCTTCCAAACTCCACCACCATCCAACGGTCAACGGTCAACGGTCAACCCCTCCCCTTTGCAACAAAGGCTTGTGCATGAATAGCAAAATAAGCCATGAATGAAGTAGTGTGGGCCTTTCACCCTCATTCTAGTGAGGATAGCGGTTAAAGGTTGATGGAAGTTCCATAACATGTCAATCTCAATTTAAAGTAAAATAATAGAAATAAACCAAGATATTTGGAAATACTAATATCTTCACTGGGTTTACAAACCATAAAATTTTATAATGTATCCATTTAAATCCCCAGAATTCAATGGATGAATAAGTTTTATTTCCTTACCACGGATTTAAAAATATAAAAGATAGATAGGAAGATTTTGATCTTTAACATCTAACAACTACTTCAAAGCCAGCTAATTTGAGAAAGAGCACATTCAGAGAATACATCACCAAGTAATCTGGACATTCGACAAAAAGACTTCTCAAAAACAAGTCGGATAATAGTTTGGTAGCTCATCAACATGCGATATTTTGGCGATATTTTGGCAATTTAGTAGGCACCAGCTCTAGGAAGCATACCCCTTCCACGTTCAATTGAGATATCACTGTATAACAAATCCTGTGTAGAAATCATCCCAGTGAGTATGCCATTCGCTCAGATAGCTCCTTGCCAACAACTCTCTGGTACCTATGCAACTGGGTCTCAATGAACTTTCTCTGACTGGACTCAAACGCTTGTCGTAGGTCCTTTAAACAAATGAAATATTGCAATTACATTATAGATGCACGGTAGAAATTTAGCAAGACTTTTTACGCTTTTTGCTTGTAGACTTGCTTCAAATGCTCAGCACTGCACTACTATAGGAGTGGAAGCATTAAAGTAAGAACAGAGACTGATTCAATGACTTATTAAAGTAAGAACAGAGACTGATTCAATGACTTATTAAAGTAAGAACAGAGACTGATTCAATGACTATCAATTATGTAGTCAATAATTGGCATCAGTAGGCATGTATTAAGTTAGAAAGCTTTGAAAAGAGAATTTCCATAAGTTATTTGAGCGTATGATAGATAAAGCATCTTGAATCATGTCTATTCTTAGTGCAAATTATTTGGATGATTTGTTGGTGCATAACGATGAATAAAAGTAGTAGTTTAGGCAAAAAATTGTGCATAATGATAAAATGAAGTAATAATTTATGCCAAAAGTTTGCATGAATTGAACTCTCATGATGGCTAAATAAAAAGTAATATTTATTTTTCAAATACTTTTCCAAATTGGCTAATATAGGCTCCTTTGTAGATTATATAACAGGATAAGCTCAATCTTAATGCAAGATTTGACATATGGCATAAAAGTGTCTTCACACTTCAAATCAATTCATTTCAGCATCTTGACTCCGGATATCGATGACAATGTATATTTATTTTGACAATAACATGCGAAACCTCACTGAAAGGGCTTTTCTTGATAAGAGAGATCCTCAATGAGTAGCATTTTCTTCAGGTTCTTACTGAATGTTTGAAAGGTGAAAGTGAAAACAAAGTCAAATGAACGGGGTCTTGGAATTTGAAGTTATGACTTCGGAATTTTGCAGACTGTGAAGATGAAGATAATAAGATTATTTCTGTTAACTTAAAACATGGAGAGACAGAGCTGTCCATTGAGTGAATTTTTAGGGTTGGTGAGCTCTAAGATTTGTGAAATGAAATGAGGTAGGAGGTGATATTGAGCCAATTGAGTGGTTGTTTGCACAATTAGATCCTTGGTATTTTTCTTCAATAAAAGAAGTAGATATATCCGTCAAACGAGCTTTTTAGTAATTATGCAAGGCAACTTTAAGTGTTTAATGATGTCATCTGAGATATTAAGGCATACCCGCTATCCATCTAATCTCTATGAATTATGCAAACATAAAATAAATTAATAAAAGCTTAAAAATTGACCAGAATATTATGTACCTTGTATCTCAGATGAGCTCCCTTCAACCCTATCAAAATATTACCGGCATCAACATCTTCTGATTCCACTGTTGTTGGACCATTGGATTCAGAGTCTGATTCATCGTCTGAATCCTCGGAATCAAGTTCAGTCATTTCTTCATCATCATTAACATAAATGTCATTTGAACCTTCCTGGAAAGGGCCATCATGTTGCTTTTCCATATAATCATCAGTAACATTTGTATGTGGGGGTGACGATGAATCTCCATTTTGTGAAGGATCAAAATCAGATAAGACCACGTATTTTCTCCTGTCTAGAAGTATCTTTGCAACATCATATGGAACCCACCTAGACAGTCTCGTGTTAGAAATAATGACTAAAAAGAGAGATCAGGATGCTTATGGGAGCTCACATCTAAGACTTAAAATTTATTAACAGTCACGAGAATAGGCTCAAAATTACTATATCTAATAACAATATCAATCTGCAATCCAGAATGGAGCATCAGCCTCCACAAAGTGAAATCAAATGAGTAACAAAACAACCAAAGTTCAAGTTCAAAATTTTTGACTCGGGCTCATAACACTAAATATCAGATATGCAGCTATCCACAACTGCTCAACTTCAGATTGTTCATCATCTTATTGCTACTTCATCTTCAGGGTAATTTTCATGTAAATTCATAAGGTTCATTGGGGCCAGTATAAGGAAGCTCAGTCCAAGTAAGGAGAGTTCATAAAGTTCTTTCAAGCCTTACAAAAGTTCGATAAAGGATTTGGGTGGTGTGAACATTGAAACTGGTAAGGCACAGTGGAATACCCATGACAAATACTTTGTTCCATTTCTATCCTCATTCTGTAATGCACAGGGACTGCTTGATATCACTCTTTAATTTTCCTCTATTTATATTTCTTTCATGCTGAATAATTAAAAAGTGAGCAAAATGAGCAAGGACTGATAATGAGCATGTTTGGCTAAGCTAAAAAATAAGCAAACTTAGGTTTTTTTGAAAAGTAAGAAATATAATGCTTTTAAAATAGCAATATTTGTACCCAAAAAAAGAAATTTCTTGAAAAGAAGACTCAACATGTTTGGGAGAAAAAGTTAATTAAAGTAACTTTTAGAGCTCCAAACATGTTTGGCTAGGATTATAAACAAACTTACTTTTATTTTAGCGTTGGCCAAATGTGCTCTATTGCCAAGTCAACAGTATAGACAATCAAAGCATTAAAGTCAAAAAGTTAACAAATAATGAATATTTGTAACATTGACCTTTCGAGTATGTAAATCAAATATTTTAGATGCCTAAGATTCCAATGAGTTGATTATAATTGGCAGAATGCAATTTGTTAAATTCAAATTTAGAGTAACTTAAAAAGTAGCATGTAAAGGAGAAACTAAAAGTGATCCAAATGGAATTCAACAGAGAATTAGTTGATTGATGATGAACATAGAGAGTGCAAATAAAGGGAGAGTGTATATCTTTTTAGAAATATTTCTTTGAAGCAAGATTAAGTTGTGAAATTTATAAACAACTCAAGATCTTTCAATTGCAAAGACTTAGCTAGGGTTTTCAAAAATTGCAGATATCAACATTCAAGAGAAAATGCAAATACACAATAGTATGGTCTGCGATGCATTGTAGGAAATAAGCATCACAGTCTACTGATGCAGTCACATACCTTACTATGCAAACATTTTGCTCATATGCTACTGATGGAAGTATAAGTTAACTTCTGTACCTTGAGTTATTAGGATAGTTTTGATCATTCAAATTTGAGGAGTCTATCACCGACAACATCCTTTTTATGATGTCTATTCAGTGGTAAACCTTGAAAAGAATTATGATAATAAGAAAAAATTTAAGTTAACCACAAGAATTGAAGAGCTGAATCCTAGTCCCTCAAAATGTCCATATGAAAGTCAACAAACTACGAAAATTATTCAAAAGAGTGAGGTTACCAAACCTTACCAAGATAGATCTTACACTTCAAAATTTGCACAAATTTGAGGTTGTAAAAAAGATTCAATTGTACTTACTGGTAGCGAAGAGGGCAGAGAAGCTCAGATGGTCGATATGCGGCTTTGTATCTCATCTTGCTGCAGGAGTGAATGTAATAGCCAAGATAGTAGTACTGGAGACTGGGGCAATGTACTTGATTCTCTCTAACCCATCTTATTTCTTCCAGAGCCGAAAATTTGCCCAGTGACAAGAAGGCAAAGTCAGGGTCCCAGAATAGATATTTGCTAGACACACACTTTGGGAGGATATCAATGATGCCAACTGCAATTAGCTTCCCATCAATGACATATTGCTGATGGAAAGAACCAAAGCCAGAAGGAGGAATTGCACCATCAGAACTTGGTGGAACATATACCAAGGGAGTGTCAACCAAAAATCTTTTGTAGGAATTTTCGCTGACTTGATCTGGTGTGTCGTTATGGACTCTAAGTTGGTATTTCCTATACAAAGAATATTCTTCATAATCGAAGCTTGACTTTTTCAAACGAATCTCAAACATACGCTTTTGGCCATTGGGTTGTCCACCGGTTTTCTTTAAAAAACAGCTACCACCACTTGCTGTAAAGGATTGTGTTGATATTTTAGTATTTCCACCTTCTTCGACTGAATGAGCTTGTTTTGTGGTAGAATAAAAATTGATGTGTCCATTAAAAGCTCTAATTGACAAACCAGACGATTTTGCCAGCTCTTGTAACTGGCTTGCCAAAATTTCTGCAATCAACTTAGGAGAAAGTTCAGTAGAGTGTCTATTTCCCCCGACACCTTGTTCTACTAATTTCGTGGGCTCAACATCCGCCTTTCTTTTTCTTAGAGTAGCTGCAATCTGGAACGCAATATTACAGGAATATACGAGATCTTCAAATTCTTTTGCTTGTAGTTTTCTTTTAGCTGGTGCGACCTTTTTGACAGAAGCTTTAGGCAACTGAATATCGTATAAAAACACCCCATTTTTCATGCATGATTGAACTATATTATCAATTTGCTGTGACACATAATGCATATACTGATCGGTTTTGTGACCTTCATAGTCAGCTCCCAAGGACTCCTTTGCAGCAGATCTTGTACTTAGATTGTTTGCATTGCTGCATGATCCCCCACATGAATTTTGTTCATCTAATAACTTGTCTGATATTTTCACATCTAACTGGCCATCTAGAAACCTACAAGAAAGTCATCCTGCTCTTACACTATTATTTACCACAAATTTTGCAAAATATTTAAGCAACTTGATATTTAATTGCAAGGGTACTAGTATATACTAGCAGAAGCCACTAAAGCTCAAAAGAAAATGCTATGCAATGGTCCTTGGAACTTAATGAGAAAAGAAATTACAGAAGAATAAACTAGAGAGTATACACCAGCAGAAGCCACTAAAGCTCGAAAGAAAATCCATGCATTGGTCCTTGGAATTTGAATGAGAAAAAAGGGACAGAAGAATAAACTGGACCAATTGTATTATGATAATCAGAGTCAGAAAAATTTTCAATCAGAAAGGGCCAAATTTGAAGATATATAAGGTAACCAAACTGACGGCAATAATTGTCCTATTACCATTATGCAAGCAAAATAATCGATACATGTTCATTTCTTGAGCATAAGGACATTCATGTAGATATATAATTTAGCATAAATATCTTGAAGAATGCCAATTAGCAAAACATTTCTCTAACATAATGCAACATAGACCAGAAAAAATACTTTGGAAACTCAAATTCAAATATGCACCACAGAAACAGCTAAATCTGTGCACTTCTATGCACATTGTCGCTCACTTTTTTAACTAGTGTGCAGTGTAGTTGTGGACAAGATGTAGCATTGCCGAAAATAGATAAGGGAAGAATAACGAATATACCGTTGCATCCTTTTAGACACTCGAATTTGCTCTTTAGAAGGAATGAAGTCACTGGCTTTGAGACGGATTGTGTAAGAAGGGCAACAAGTCTTCTCCATCTCAGGTTTGTACAAGAAGCTGCCAGATCTTCTCCAGCCTCTTTCAAGAAGAGCTACAGAAAGAGAACTCTGAGAAAAATCATGCTGCTCTAGTCCAAATAAATTTTAAACACCAGAAAAGAGTACCAAAATGTTTCAACAATTGGAAACACAAGTGCATATGAAAAATTTTGAATTACCCACTCGGGCAGTGCAATTGGAATTCAAAAGAAATAAAAGCTACATCCTAACAAGAGTGGTCGGCAGAGCTGCACATTTCAAGCATCATGGCGATGCATTCATGTGCTAGTGATTTCTTCTCTAGGATACCAATAAAGTGAACTCAATCACAGAGAGAAAAGGCAACTCATTTGCTAGTTGATTTTCAGAATAAGCGATAGAATCGAACACTAAGAAACAGAATACCTAAGTGGACTCAACAGTGGCCAACGTATCACAGATGGAAAGGAGAACCAAGATACAATGTACTAAATGTAAGACATTATTATCAACCATGTGTTGAACTCTACATTAATCAATCAAATAACAAACTTCTCACATTTATAGATCATATACAAACAAAGTTCTTGCTAACCATTTACAGAGAGAAAGCAAAAGTTACCAACCTTGATAGTCATCAACTGTCAAACTTTGTGCCCATAACCCTACAACATAAAAAAATGAAAATTCAAGAAGTATCTCATCCACAGATTTAAAAGATTCATGAGGAAAGACAATATATATAGTAAAGGAAAGCTTTAACAAATTGGGCCCTCTGACGATGTTTAAGGATGGAAGCATTTACTCTTACTATGATTTAGAGTATCATTTCCTGTTTGATCCCTTCGAATTCCATATACAAAGTGTCCAAGAAAATCTTCGGTATAATTATGCATATTCATGGTATAAAAATTAGAAGCATAATGAAGGGTGATTATTTTCTAGCGTAGCGCAAGAAAGTGAAGCTAACATTATTTTTATGTTAACATGAAACTTTGAACAACATCATTCAAAAACATTAAAGGATAAATCCCAAGCCATAAACCCTAACCCATGGAGAAGCTACCTATGGATTTGTGTGTGTGTTGGGGGGTGTTAAGTGAAAGTGAGGAAATGTGGTTCAGCAAATGGGGAATACATTTTTATAGAAGGAAGGTGTTAGGCATTCCCCTTGTAAAGAGTTGCATATCTGAGTTCTAATCTGATCCTCTTACCACTACAAAAGGCGTGCAAAAAATAATGGACAATATCTAACATTGACCAATGACCACTAAGTGAAAAGTTTAATAAATTTTACGAGGGAAAGAATGGGTTAAATGAATAGAAAACTATAAAGGATAAGGCCCATATGGAAACATTACGATTATGGGGAAGCTTGCTCATATATTCAATCACATCTAGGCATAAAGAGATCAAAAGAGAAACTAGAATGCATCATAAAATGATTATCATTAAAAGTGTCAAAAAGGAAATTCTATTGATAATTGGAGGTGGATTATCGGTTCCTACTCCATCTCTTAACTACTTTAAGACTAAACAAAAGAAAATAAATGGCAGCACAATTAAAAGTAAGCGTCATATGCATGACAATCAGGAGATGCATCATAAAAGGAGACCATGATATGACGAATGAGATAGTTCCCTCTATCATCCTGGTAGCGCTTGGAATCAATGAAAGATTTAAACAGAAACAAAAAAATAAACAGTACAACATAGAATGGCTCTTATGAGGGGCAGCACAATTGGTAAGCTTTATTAGATGTTGCAAAAGTAAACATAGAACTTCCTACTCCCCTAAGATCATAGCAGCAATTAAGGAATAGGGCAAATTTTTATAAAACACCTTTATTTAAGGTCAAATGAAAAATAGCATTATTTTTAGTGTTTTGTTAAATAACCTTCTTTATAATTAAAAGTAGCTTCAATTCAAAGAGTAGGGTCAACTTGACAACTCGTGGTTGAGTTGATCCCAACTCACCCCAAAGCTACAATTGATAACAAATGTTGGTGCTGCTGGTGAAAAGGAGACATGGTGAAGCATTTTCTAGCCCCTTTTTGCTTGGCCTGACCATATAGGAAAGCCCCACTTCCAGTATTGTTGGAAGAAACAGTGCAACGTAAGCAGGTCAGTTTTGGGACCACAATACCTGATTTTTTCACTCATTCCTAGTTAAGAATTGCTTCTTTGAGCACATATTTGGTCAGAATAGTCTCTTTACTAGCGTATCTTCTTTCCCATTAAACTGGTACAAGGTGGTGTATTTCAAGAAAAGAATTCCCTAGTGTGCCTTTGGTCAACTCATCAAACTCAGCCACTCAACCAAGTCAAGTTTACCCCTACTAATCTTCTAACACTAAAATTGATAACAACAGACTGGATTGTGAAAAGGAGACATGGTGAAGTGTTACTCCCCGGTGAATAATAGCTTCCTCAAACACATAGTCAGTGAAAACTACATTGGTATCTACTTGTAGAATCCCGAATTTTATTATTATTTATTATTAAAGGACCTAAGTGAAAATATGTTTTAGAATCAATTAATTTATTTTGGGCTAAATAATTTATTTGTGAAATTTTGAGTTTTAATATTTCAATATTGGGCTCTTTGGATAGCTCGTATTTATTTATGTTTATCGGCTCAAGAAAAAGTATTTTTAGATAAGCTAAACTCGAGATGGAGTCGATTAAAGATTTCTATGGCAATTTTATTGTAAAATGGACTCTCTTGTGATCATCATCTTTCAAAGAGTTCACGTGATTGGATTTTTCCAATGTTTTAATTATGTAGCTTATCTCTCTCTCTCTCTCCTATTGTTTTCAAATACCTATAATTCTATTCAACCTATACTACTAGAGTTAGAGTTTTAAAACAATTCCTATGTTGAACCTATATAAAATTTATATAAACCCCCAATGTCATTATCAAGTTCCAACCGCAGATGAATTTACAAAGACCTTTTCCAAGCTTTTCATTCATTTTTTTAGTGCAATCATTCACAAGAAATAAGGTGAGATACTACGTGCTATGATTGATGTCTACAACTTTCTAATTATTATTTTGCTCATGTAAATTGATTACTTAATTTCAAGACTCCTTTGGGAGAAATCATGAACCAGTTTATTTAAATCTTCGGGTTTGAGTTAAACTTTTGAGTTCGATTAAACTTTGAGTTTCATTTATTTGCAAAGGCTTGCATGAATTATCATTGTCATGGTGTGATAATTCACGATTCGATTTAGTAAGTTAATTCCATGCTTAATTATAATATTTAGATTGTTCAGTAGAAATTAACAAGTATCTCATTGAGTATATTCAATTATACTCATCTCTCATTTTAAATAATTTTCAGGTAATGATTAATAAGATAGATGCGTGGAGGATCAGTGAAGTTGTCAAGCCAATGATCACCAAAAGAATAAATTGGTTTATTTATGATGTTTAGTTAATAAGACGATTATTCACAATTTTAAGTTATTTATCATTTAACAAATATTTTCTTATTTGTTTACAAGTTAACCAATTGTTTGGCAATTGAGATTTTTTTTTCTTTTATTATTACAGTCATTTTTCCGCAATATTTAATAGTTATGGATTTTATTAACACTCCAGAACCTTAAAATTATGTGGCGTTACACTACTGGCCTTTTTTCTTCCCATTTTAAACTAGTAAAAGGTGGTATGTTTCAAGAAATGTATTCCCAAGTGTGCATTTGGGTCAACTCGCCCAACTCAACCTCAACTCGATCAAATCGAGTTGACTGGCTTGCAAAAAGTAGATTTAGCAAAGTGTTTCCTAGCTGAAACGCATCATTTTGTTCTCTCGCTCCCAGTGAATGATAAGTTCCTCGAACACATACTAAGTCAAAACTACATTTCTCTTTATTGGCATGTTTGAAGTACAGCGAAAATTAACGCGAACGAAGAAACAAGCCTAAAACGTGTTGATTTCGAAATACCCATAAGTTTAAGAATCAAATATTCGATGATTCGAAAAGTATACCGAATAAATGACGAAATATATTGAGAACTCTCCATAAATTTTGGGAGCCGCTATTTTCATCTACCATTCTTATATATCTGTACTTTAAAAAAAAATTATATATTACATTTTCAACCTTATGTAAAATTACTTAATTAGACAAGAATAAAATCAAATAAAATATATCACTCTAAATTCATCCACTAATATTTATCCTCGCTTTTGGACCTTTTATATTCTTTTAGACTTTACGTTTAACTAAAACCCTAATATCCATAAAATATCTTCTTCATCTAAAGCCAAAACAAACAATGGAAAAGACATCATTAGAAAAAATACATACATACATATATTAGTAATATATGAAGACAACTTTAAAAGATTTTCTTATTTCTAATCTTATCTCCTACTTTATTTTACTGATTTTGATTGAATTGTGATTGTTGAGCAATTCCTCCATTTATTCTATTTTTTTTTTTTTTTTTTTTTGGTGAGAATTTTTTTGTTGTAGATTTTAAGAATATCCTGATTGTACTAAACGGTTTACTCTTAAGTTTTGTACAAATCTTTTTTAAGTGGTGAACTTTATGAATTTAATTTTTTTTTTTTTAAATTTATGTCAATGGTTCTATTTGACACTATGTTTTTAATGAAGAATACATCAACACACAACTCTAATGTCCAGAATGAATCATTTGTTGATTATACATATATCTTTACTAAAATTATGGTAAGTTATGAATTTTTTTTTTTTAATATGGGGGTCTTGATGGTAAGTAATGATATTCAAGTGACATGTTTGTGAAAATTAGATAGTTATATATGGCAATATGCCTACATTTATATATATAAATATGCGATGATACACCGGTGTTTACAAGTAACGAGGCCTTGGTTGATTAGGTTAAAACTTCTAGTAAGAGACATAACATGGTTGTTGTGATGAAGAAGTCCGACTTAGGCCAAGTTGGGAGAAAACCAAGAATTGATTTCGCATGTGAAAGATATGGTCCGTATAAGTGTAAGAATGTGTTACATTTATTCCACTTCGCAAACCACTTGCAATCGAATCTCATAGGATTGTTGCAATTGGGTTTGCCAATGGCTGCCATTTTATCTCGATAAATATCTATTAACTCAATTAATTTTTTAATTAACTATTTGATATTTTTACTTACGTTTTTCCATGTAACTATGTTTGTAGGTAAATTGGCGTGCTAGTGGACCAATGCCACCTATTACTTGTAATTGGTATAGGGTTAGGCTACACCATATCATGCTAGGACGCAACTTTTTAGGTCCGTGGTGGAAGAAGATGTAGCCAGATCAGAGAAAATTGACTTGGATAAACCATAAATAGTTTGATGTATATCAACATTCAAATGTTTTTTGTAACTAGTTATGAAAACTATATAAGAATGGTTTTATCTTAAATTTTATTTTTGATTAGTTAGGACGTGATTACTTGTATTTTTCATAACAACGTGACAAACTTGGTAAAAACTTAGCTAAACCAAGCACCCAAAACCAGCCATTTTGCCGTCAACATTGTGCTCCAATTCTTGCATTGCATCATGGCCTACCAAAACTACCACTTTCTTCTTCCCTCATGAATTACATTAGCAGCCCCATTGGATAAAACAAGTATACCACAAGAATCTAAATCTATAGCCTCAGCCACATTAATTTCAACCTCACAAGCAACCTGGTTCAACTTATTGGATGGTTCAGCAGGGAAAATGTCCTCCTCACGCACACTGCAAAACTTTGCTAGAATCAATTCCGCAATTGCCAAATCCAAGTCAACAATGAAATTTAGTAATGGCAAATTTCCAATGTCAATTCCATTAGTTATTTTAATTTTTATATTATTTTGGAAAAATACCGTAATAGCTCCCTTCCTTTCACTTTTGTCTCTAATATCCTCATGATTGCAAATGTTTACCTCTTCGTCCAGTAAAAACTTACCCTCCAAATTCGTCGTCATTGCAAAGTCCTTCCATTGCCCACTTCAATTCTACCCTACAAATGTTTTGACTGCAAAAATTCCATTTCAATAAATTCACAATTTTCCTCTATAATCGCATGCAAATTATGGATACTTGTCCATCTCCACTCTATTACCAGGGGGAGTCTTTTTTAGTTTCCTCTGTTGCTCGAATTCCTCACCCTGCTCCCCCAATATATCAACCTCACTGTCAAAAATAGGCGAGGCATCATAATCCTCATTTGAATCATCATAGGTTGCCTCTCAGAATTACAAGAGGTAAAAAGGGTATTGTTGTCTAATTCAATATCACATGTCAATGACCCCTGTCCCTGGCCAGTACAATTCTTCCAAATCGCTATTTTCTTTAGTAAAACATTTTCTAATTATTCCTTAGGAGCTAGCACCATATGTTTACGCACATGTCAAAGCCATGGTCAATTTCAATATTTCAGAATTGTAATAAATTTCCCTGATCAAGCTCACAATAATGAGTTCCATAACTATCATACACCGATCATCAGTGTGAAATTCTTGTCATTTCATTAAACTCCCACAGATCTTATGCAAGACAAACAAATTTCTCTCCAAAACATCTTTATTTTCAACTTCTAACCACGAAAGAAGTCCAAATACAGACCTGACAATTATAACTGAAGCTCAAAAAAATTCAAACATCTTCCTATATCAAACACTTAACACACTTTCTAGATTGTTCAAACGATATTTACTAAACAGTTAGTCAACTGAATATAATTGATGTGTGTAATTATGTAAAATTGAGAGACTGACCGTGGGAAACACTGGTGCGGCTACCGGATTTACAGTAACCACAGGAGCTTTTGCGGCGGCCGACATCGATTACGACACTTCCGCCGCTGCTGTTGTCATTTCCACCACTGCCGCTGGTACTCGCTTCGCTTCTCATTTTATTCGCCTCAGCCATTATCGATCTTCACTTGTTCAATTTTCTGATATAATCGCTGAATTGATGATGACGAAGATTATGATAGGATTTACAATTTCTTTTTAATTGGATTGAATAGTTCTTTTTCTTTTTCTTTTTCTTTTTCTGATCTTCTTGTGTTTCTAAGAATTGACGAAAATATCAAAATGGAAATTTACTCAAAGTATACCAAATTTGAGCTTTAAAAAAGGGGTTTTTGCGCAAATGGCATCTCTTTTAAGTACATTTTTGGTTCCTAACCTTTTATTTTTAACTAGAAACTCCTTAACATATTTCATTGAGTTTGATAGTGATCCCTGCAGACAGATTTCATCCTATTTCTCCGCACGTGCACTGAACTCCCATTTAATTTATTTTTAGGCCCAATTTGGTCGACACACTTTTTTTTTTTAGTTGTTGCTGCCCAAAGGTCTCCACATTATATTGCATAAAGAATTGTTCCATTTTAGGTTAGATGAAGACACGCAAAAAAAAGCCAAATACATGATACAATCAAAATTCTACACAAATGCGTACAAATCATCAAAGGCAACAGTAATATATCTCCAAATCATACCAAATGCACAAAAAAGAAAAAATAAAAAGCAAGCAATGTTTTTCGGCATGTAAATTTCCCTAACCTCACGGGTCGGCAAATTGAGAACAAATAATTTTAAGCTTTAATCTTTGTTTTTGACCACTGGCCGCAGAGCCTGATTGACCCATGGACCACATTAATTAATTTTTTTATTTTTATTTTTGTAAAGTTAAAAAAATATATATATATGGAAATATAATTAATTGCAATTTTGGTAAACTATATAAGGGACCAATTTGGTCCCATTTGGACCACGGATCACAAGTCCGTGGTCCACGGGCCGGATCCACGGGCGGTCCGTGGACTCAAGCTCGGCCGTGATTTATTTCACGGCTAAATATTGGTCCAATTTCGGTCCGCTTTTTCACGAGATCGGGACGACGGGCGGCCCGGTCCATTTGCCATCTCTACATAAAAATATACATTTAAATCACAAGAACACATAACCAGATTTCATAAAGTATATTAGTAATTTTATCTATTATTGGACTATATGTTATTCAATACCATGTGCTTATCTATAATGAATCTTTCGACTTCAATATAGATCACAAAACATTCTAATGGTGATCAAGCATTAAAATATTAGAAAGAATTAATAATGAATAATCAACACAAAAGTAATTAATTACTAAAACGAAAAAAAAAATTCTAATTAATTAAAAAAACATGAGGTTTCATCGTTTAACCTAGCAATAAGTAATTTAACCGGACATGATTTTGTAAAATAATATAAGAAGTGTATTAATCATGTTCCGAAGGAAAAAAAATAGAAATAAAACCTGTGATTTCAGCACAAGAATCTTCAATCCGTTCAGTGATCTTTGATTCTTCTTTTGTATTTTTTCTTCTCAAAATTTGCCTCCCGTGATATGTCTATTCTCCGCCTTTTATATCCTCCGTTCCACACTTCAAAACATGTTTTACATCCTTCCTTTATTCTGGACTCGGTAGAGATCTATTTCCATCAGGAAACAACTTAACACATGTCCAAAAAGCCTTACGATCACATAGTTTAACACTTTGCGATCGCATGGTATGGTCCAATTCTGTTCTGCAGCTGAAACGCCTATCTTGCGATCACAGCCTAACTTAACCAAGCAATCACGTGGTTAGTTTAGTTGTAGTCTTTGAATTTCTTTCTTTGATATTTGTATGACAAGTCCTTCAAGTCTCTTTATCTTGGCAATTCAGTCCATTTTTCTTCTATTTACTCTCTTTTCGTTACATCGACACTTGAATTTGATTTTTTTTCTTAAAATTATAAGAAAACAATGTCCGATTATAGTGAAAACATGTAAGAGTACTCATAATTGTCCCTTTTTGTAAGCGTACAAAATTGAACTTATCAAATACTCTCAAACTTGAACGTTTATTCGTCCTCGAATACACTAACTAAAGCCAATCATGCATAGAATGAAATAAACAGTAAAACAATTCACAACATAAATAGCATGTCGTTCTTGTTTTAGCTTTTGCAACAACTTATAATTTATGATGAGTGTTCAGGTGTTACTATTGCAAACGTGATTCTACTTAAACCATACTTGATATGTGTGTGAGAGTAGTTAATCTGATCTACTTAATTTCTATATTGGTGATAGCCCAACCATTTGGTCAACTTCTCATTTTCCTCTCGTAAGGTACAATTTCCCTTAAAATGATGTTTTCTTTCAATTTCCGAGATTTTGGTTCAAAGGTTCAAAGGTTATAGTTCACCCATTATTTTCTTGCTCGAAGCTGGTTGAGAAAGCTAATAATCGTGACAAACTAGATTTATGAAGATTCTCTAATATGAGCGCTCTCGATCATAAAGTTTTTACTAAGTAAATCAAACTCATTAGTAATCAAATCTCCAAGCTTACTCTGCAAATGATCTTTCACTGGCTTTAGCAGATAAATTTTTTTTTTAAAGATAAATTTTTTTTTTAACTATAAATGTTATGTGCAAAACTCAATCCTTTAAGTTTTATAGATGACTCATGTAACGAGCTTTAGACTGATGACTCTAGGTCTTTTGAACCTTAGGGCATTGAATTTTGAAAAACCCTACATGCCTTCTCACTCAAGTCAAAAAGGCTACGGAGAAAGTTGTAAGATAGTTATAGCCTAGTCCTTTGCATGCAAGAAGTTCATGCGCGGGGATTATATTCTTAACATTCGGTCATTACTTAGCTTTCTCTAACTGGTCTAAAGTGCTCCACACAATTTTTTAACAGACATAGAATCAATCACAACCTAGATAACCACCATTACTACTTAACTACTACCACACTTAAACACTCTTGGTTTTAAGTTTATTGTTCTAGTCTAAAAAAGGCATCATGTTGTTTTCGACAAGAGTGCACCAATCATAGCTAAAAATCATCATAATTAGTCGACACAACACGGTATTAGACATGGTTAAGTAGTTTCACATTTAAACAAAAGTAATATTATGTCCACAAGTCATAGTTTAAAGCTAAACTCAAAGAAATAGTTTCATCATTAGCCGCCAAGGCTATTCATGTCACATAAACAAGCAAACAATCACTAATAATAATAATAATAATTTAATTTTTCTTAAACAAAAAAAAGGTTAACAATCAATATCAAGTATCATCATCGGATCAAGCATTTTTCATTTTTTTATCCACCACCCCCAAACTTGAAAGATACATTGTCCCCAATGTAAAAATTCAAAAGGAAAATATAAAAAAATCAGAGACTTCCTAGAGGTGGATCGGATGGTGTAGGAAGAAGAAGTGTGGTAGGATCCACTAGTGGAGGATCCTATCTAGGTGCAGGTCGACAAATCTTGTCATGAATATCATCCAACAGGCCCGTGCATCTATCTAGGTGCCTTTTGACATGGTCGCAGTCAGATCGAATTCGACTCTGCTCTAAGTTGCCGCTGACGGCTCTCCTGATTCATCAATGTCTAAACTCTGCGAGATCGCAGCGTCATCAACTCCTGTTGGACCGTTCTCAATTCAGCTCTTACAGCGATAATGAGCCTTGTCTGCTCAACTTGACCTTCTAGCAATTGTCGTAGCGTGGACGATATTTCTCTTGGTGGTACGGCAGGCTAAGGTACGACTAGTTGCCCTTTTTGAGGCTGCTCCTCTGCAGATGGGGCTGTCCTTGCAGCTTGTGCATTGTACTTTCTTGTATTTTCTAACGCAAAGCGATTTATTGGTCTCTTTGATTTCACTACCGACTCTGCTGCAAAAATTTGGACCCCGCTGTTTCACAAATTCCACTGATCAAATCTGGAAAGATAGCAGTGTGCCTCTTATCTGTTTGGAAGCCCAGATTACTAATCAATGTGTAGATGTAATTTCCCAGATCTATCTTCATCCTGTGAGCTATATGGTATAGAAATCGAGCCATCGCGTCATTGATGGTAGTGCGGCGCATGCTCGGGTCGATGTTGTGGCTCACGAACAAACTCAGGATGAGTAGGGAGTCTGTCAATTTGCTATGCTCAAAGTCTTTCCCGAGTAGTGGCCATGCATCGTCTCGACCATATAAAAATCGGACCACTTTACCCATATCATGAATAGTGGGTAGCGGGTAAACATCTTCCGATATAATCCCGTAGTACTGGTTTTTGACACGCGGGGTAAACATAAACCATTTACCCCACACCTACGTCTGTTCGTAGTGCTCCGTCCCATGTATGTCAATTTCTTGGTTGAAGTTGGCATACAACTCATGGACGAGCTGGGAGTAGAACTTGTGTGGTGTTTCTGCAATTCTTGACCATCGCGCACATCGATCAAATTGTACAACTCGGAGTGAGGAAAATCCTCAAACTGTAACATTCGCTCTCCCCAAATGCTCCAATGGCTAGCGAGCTTTTTAAACCTTTCTTTGTACTCCTCGGATAGATAGTGAGGAAAGTCGGTAGTTTCCGCTCGTGATCTCTTAAATGTGCCTCTAGGTGCCTTTTTCTTTCCTTTTTCTACGACGGTTGGGACGGGTCTTTTTGGAGCCATAACCTTCAAAATAAATGAAAACAAGTTAGATATGAAAAATAGCATAAATGGTTCAATCCACCACCCCCAAACTATCCCGAACTTTAGGTAATTTTTCTCTAAAAATTGTGTTTGACTTGGCTACTTCAGATCCTAAGAAAATTATCCAATAATGTTCAAAAGTTAACCGGCAAAGTATGGTATGGAAGTTCATGCTTTGATGTACCACATGGTCAAATTTAATAGCTTTTCGAGGTCATTTGGGTCAAACTAACGGGGGACGAAAATGCTAACGGAGACAGAGAAAGTGGCCTGCAGCGGGCTGCCATGGTAGGCGTAGTCCTTAAATGGTCATTGGTTGGAATTTGGTGATAAAAGTATGCCTAAACCTCGATGAATAATCCTAGATGATGGTATTGGTCAATGAGATTAGCCTATGGTCACATTATCCCCAAAATTTACAAAAATTTCGATTGGGACAATTTGTCGAACACCTTGCAAGCATTTTTTGTTCTTCATAGGTTGAGTAGTTAGTGTAATTCAACCGAAGCCAAAAATTTATCTAATCCTAAGCATCTAAACCCAATCAATATCATCTTTACCCTTCGATTCAAGCCTAAACTAATCCCTATTTCTCCAAACAAATCAAAGAAAACAAAATTAATTGAGAATGGAATGAAAAAGAGAAAATTTCACCACACAAATTGAAAACCAACCTTTGAATATGTGGAATTGATGCTTAAAAATAAATGATTTTGAAAGAATTGATGCCCGTGATGCTCGTTTGGAGGTTTGAAATCACGGGGTGATGAGAGAAGTCGAACATTGGTGATATGTTTTGAAAATTAAAAATGGTCGTTTTCCTCCTTCTAAGTTTTTTGGCTGTCCTTGCGATCACAAAAAGTAATGTCCTGCGATCACAAGACAACTAAATTCTAGGCAGAATATTTTTTGCCCAGTCTATGCAATCGTAGATGGTAATTCCATGCGATCGCATAGTGAACTCCGTGAAAATTTTTTTTCTATTTTCATCAGGAAACAACTTAACATCTACCCGAAAATCCTTGTGATCGTATGGTTTAACACATTGCGATTGCATGGTATGGTCCGATTCTGTTATGTAGCTAAAACGCCAGTCCTGCGATTGCAGCCTGACTTAACCATGCGATCGCATGGTTAGTTTAGTTGCAGTCTTTGATATTTGTATGACAAGTCCCTCAAGTCTCTTTGTCTTGGCAATTAAGTCTATTTTTCTTCTGTTTGCTCTATTTTCGTTAGATCGACACTTAAATTTGATTTTTTCCTAAAATGATAAGAAAACAAGTAATCCCGCAAGTAGACGGATCGTTAACAAATAATAAAGTGATGTGTAGATTGTCGAACCCTCGAGAACTAGCTACTAGTTAACCTATTAATTTATACTTCGAGTTTTAACAATGCAAAAACACAGATTCGTTTGTGATTTCAATTCTAAAATTATTCTACTTATATTTAATTATATCTAAATTATCAAGCAATCAAAGTAAATTATTGAGAACGAATTCAAGTTTTGCTATCATTGAGATTCGTGAATCCACCTACATGTTCCTTAATCAATTATCCGTTTAATCGCTTTAGCTTATAATTACCTTAGATTGAAAATTGATGATCCTATAATAATCAAAAACCTATCTTGATGGTCAATCAATTCTATATCGATATGCGAACACAATTATCTCTATTAAGCTTCGAATATAAAAATATGCATTTAAATTACAAAAACATCTAAACGGATTTCACAAGGTATAATAGTAATTTCTATATATTATTGGACCTTACATTATTCAATACTATGCGCTTATCTATACCGAATCTCTCAACATCAATAAAGATCACAAAACATTCTAATGGTGATCAAGCATTAAAACATTAGAAATAATGAATAAAGAATAATCAACCTAAAAGCAATTAATTACTAAAACGGAAAAACTTCTAATTAATTAAAAATATGAAGTTTTATCGTTTATCCTAGCAATAAATAATTTAGCCGGACATGGTTTCGTAAAATAATACAAGAATTGTATTAATCATATTCCAGAGAAAAAAGAAGAAAATAGAAATACTACCCGTAATTTTGGCCCAAGAAACTTCAATCCATTTCTTGATCTTCGATTCTTCTCTTGTATTTTTCTTCCCAAAATTTACCTCCCACGATTTGCCTATTCTCTACCTTTTATATCACTCATTTTCACCATTCGAAACGTGTTGTACATCATTCCTTTATCCTGGACTCGGTGGAGTTTTATTTCCATCAGGAAACAACTTAACAGTTGCCCAGAAAGCCATGCGATCGCATGGTTTAACACCTTGCGATCGCATGGTATGGTCCAATTCTGTTCTGCAATTGAAACGCATGTCTTGCGATCGCAGTGTGACTTAACCATGCGATCGCATGGTTAGCTTAGATACATTCTTTGAATTTCTTTCTTTGATATTTGCATGACAAGTACCTCAAGTTTCTTTATCTATTCAATTAAGTCCATTTTTCTTCTGTTTTCTCTCTTTTCGTTTGATCGACACTTAAATTTGATTTTTTTTTCCTATAATGATAAGAAAACAATGCGCCATTATACTGAAAATATGTAATAGTACTCATAATTGTCCTTTTTTGTGGGCTCTAATCAGTACAAAATTATACTTATAAAACAACCCCGAACTTGAACTTTTATTCGTCCTCAAATATACTAACTAAAGCCAATTATGCTTAGAATGAAATAAACAGTAAAACAATTCACAACATAAATAGATTGCCGTTCTTGCTTCACCTTTTGCAACAACTTATAATTCATGATGAATTTTCATGTGTTACTATTGCAAACGTGATTCTACTTAAACCATACTTGATATGTGTGTAAGAACAGTTAATCTGATCTACTTAATTTCTATGGTGGTGATAGTCCAACAATTTGGTCAACTTCTCATTTTCCTCTCGTAAGGTACAATTTCTCCCAAAATGATATTTTCTTTCAACTCTCGAGATTTTAGTGCAAAGGTTATAGTTCACTCATTATTTTCTTGCTCGAAGCTGGTTGAGAAAGCTAATAATCGTGACAAACTAGGTTTATGAAGATTTTCTAATTTTTGAGCGCTCTTGATCATGAAGTTTTTACTAAGTAAGTCAAACACATTAGTTATCTAATCTCCATATTTACTCTACAAAGGATCTTTCACTAACTTTAGCAGATAAACATTTTTTTAACTATAAATCTTATGTACAAAACTCAATCATTTAAGCTTTCTATATGACTCATGTAACGGGCTTTAGGCTAATGATTTCACGTATTTTGAACCTTAGGGCATCAGGTTTTGAAAAACTCCTACGAGCCTTCTCATTCAAGTCAAAAAGGCTATGGAGAAAGTTATAAGATAGTAATTGATGCAAGCCAGAGCCATGGACCGGCTAGCAAGGATTCGATATATATTCCGGTGGGAACACTAACGAGATCAAGAGCCAAAAAGATCAATGAAGACATACAAGGTCTTGTTCAAGCTACATGGGCCAAAACCGATATCAAAAGTACGACACCAACCTTCAAAATGAGTATGACAATTAAAGTGCCAACTTTGGCACATTTGATTCAAGCTAAAGACCATATTAGAGGTATATCGGAAGCTAATGAAAGATTGGAGAACCAAAATGAGCGTGAAACAAGGTTGGAGGTAAAAAACGAAGATTGGGCAAATATTGATCGCCAAGGCAAAACAAGTGGGCGATCGCCCAGCCTGTTAAAACCATAACAGAATGCAATTCGTTAAGCTTGGGCGATCGGGGTAAAATTTGGATTTTTATTATTTTGTTTCGTTTTTTAGCTAGGATTCCTATTTTTGTTAAGTTTTAGTTAATTTCTGAATTAGATTAGGATTTTATTGCTTTTACTATATAAACATTTTTCATTGTAAACAATCATAACTTTGATTTATTCGAGAGATTTTAGATTAAGTGAGATCCACTAATTTCTTCCTTGTTCTTAATCGAACTAACCTAAGATTTATCAAAGACTTCGCAAATCTTTATGGCATTCATAACTTTGGTTCTTTGATTCAAGTAATCATCGAGTCAAGTTCTTATGACCAGATTTTAGCTTTCTTGGGGTTCAGATTAATCCTTTTGTGGGTTCCAAAATTCAATTCTTCGCAGGTTCGCATCAGTAATAGCATAGTCCTTTGTGTGCAAAAAGTTCATGCACGGGGATTAGATTCCTAATATTCACTCATTACTAGATGCTATGTTAATAATCAAGTGTGTAGCATGATCATAGATGGAGGGAGTTGCACCAATGTAGCTAGTACCACCCTTGTTGAAAATTGGGTATTTCTATGTTAAAACACTCTAGACCTTATAAGTTGCAGTAGTTGAATGAATGTGGGAAGGTCAAGGTTAACAAACAAGTCTTAAGCTTTACAATTGGAAAGTATAGTGATGATGTGATGTGTGATGTGGTTCCTATGCATGCTGGCCATCTTTTGTTAGATAGACCATGGCAGTATGATAGAAAAGTGATACATGATGAGTTTAGGAATAGGTACAGCTTTGTCAAAGATGGAAAATCGGTTATTCTTGTTCCATTAACACCAAAACAAGTCTACGATGACCAAATGAAATTAAAAGGCAAGGCAGATCAAAAGAAAAAAAGTGAGTTAGAGACACAAGAACATAACAGGAAGGAAGAAAAAAATGAGAGTGATGCTGAAAATAAAGTGGAATCACGAGAGAAAAAAGATAGAGAGAAAGAAAAAAACAAAAGTGAGTTTCTTTGCAAAAAAAAAAGTGAGATTAAGAAGGCTCTCATGGAAAATCAACAATTGATTTTGCTAGTATACAAAGAATCCAACCTTGTAATTAGCGAAACCAACCAATCCCTACCCAGTTTAGCTATTTCTTTGTTACAAGAATTTGACGACGTGTTTCCTGAAGAGATGCCTAGTATCTTACCATCCATTAGAGGCATTGAACATCAAATTGACTTTGTAGCGCCGTCTTTGTACCCGACGCTATTATTCCAAACCGACCAACCTACAGAAGTAAGTTGGAGGAGACAAAAGAGCTTCAAAGGCAAGTTGAGGAATTGATGGGTGCCGAAACCGATATCAAAAGTACAACACCAACCTTCAAAATGAGTATGACAAATGAAGTGCCAACTTTGGTACATTTGATTCAAGTTAAGGACCATATTGGAGGTATATCGGAAGCTAATGGAAGATAATGAGCGTGAAACAAAGTTGGAGGTCAAAACGAGAATTGGGCAAATATTGATCGTCCAGGAAAAACTAAAGGGCAATTGCCCAGCCTGTTAAAACCACAAAAAAATGCAATTCGTCACTCAGGCATTCTCGGGGTAAAATTTGGATTTTTATTATTGTGTTTCCTTTTTCAACTAAAACTCTTATTTTTGTTAAGTTTTAGTTAATTTCCAAATTAGATTAGGATTTTATTGCTTTTACTATATAAACACTTTTTATAGTAAACAATCATAACTTTGATTTATTTGAGAGATTTTAGATTAAGTGAGATCTACTTATTTCTTCCTTGTTCTTAATCGAACTAACCTAAGACTTATCAAAGACTTCGCAAATCTTTGTAGCGTTCATAACTTTGGTTCTTTGATTCAAATAATCATCAGGTCAAGTTCTTACGACCAGATTTTAACTTTCTTGGGGTTCAGATCAATCCTTTTGTGGGTTCCAAAATTCAATTCTTCACAGGTTCACATCAGTAATAGCACAGTCCTTTGTGTGCAAGAAGTTCATACACGGGGATTAGATTCCTAATATTCACTCATTACATAACTTCCTCTAATTGGTCTAAAGTGCTCCACACAATTTTTCAACACACATTAAATCAATCACAACCTAGATAGCCACAATTACTGCTTAACTAATACCACACTCAAACGCTCTTGGTTTTAATTTTATTGTTCTAGTCTAAAAAGGCATTATATTGTTTTCGACAAGAGTGCACCAATCATAGCTAAAAATCATCATAATTAGCCGACACAACACGATATTAGACATGGTTAAGTAACTTCACATTTAAACAAAATAATATTATGTCCACAAGTCATGGATTAAAGCTAAACTCAAACGAATAATTTTATCATTAGCCGACAAGGCTATTCTTGTTACATAAACACGCAAACAATCACTGATAATAATGAATAAAAAAATTTAATTTTTTTTAAACAAAAAAAAAAGTTAACAATCAATATCAAGTATCATCATCGGATCAAGTATTTTTTATTTTTTTATCCACCACCCCAAACTTGAAATATACATTGTCCCCAATGTAAAAATTCAAAAGGAATATATAAAAAAATCAGAGACTTCCCAGAGGTGGATCGGATTGTGCAAGAAAAAGAAGTGTGGTAGGATCCACTGGTGGAGGATCGTGTCTAGGTGTCGATCGTCAAATCTCATCATGAATATCATCCAACTGGCCCGCGCATTTGTCTTAGCGCCTTTTGGCCTAGTCGTAGTCGGATTGAATTCGACTCTGCTCTAAGTTAGTTTGCCACTGACGGCTCTCCTGATTAATCTAAGTGTGCCTAACTGCGTCCATGCGAGATCGCAGCGTCGTCAACTCCTGTTGGACCGTTCTCAATTTAGTTCTTGTAGCGATAATGAGCCTTGTCTGCTTAGCCTGACATTCTAGCAATTGTCGTACCATGGACGCTATGTCTCCTGGTGGTGTGGCAGGCTGAGACGCCGCTGGTTGCCTTTCTTGAGGCTGTTCCTCTGCAGTTGGGGCTGCCCTCGTAGCTTGTGTAGTGTGCATTCTTGTATTTTCTAAGGCAAAGTGATTTATCGATCCCTTTAATTTCACTACCGGCTCTACTGCAGAAATTTGAACCCCCGCTGCTTCACAAATTCCACTTATCAAAGCTGGGAAGATAGCCTGTGTGCCTCTTATCTGTTTGGAAGCCCAGATTACTGATCAATGTGTATATGTAATTTCCCAGATCTATCTTCCTCTCGTGAGCTAGATGGTATAGAAATCGAGCCATCGCATCATTGATGGTAGTGCGGTGCATGCTTAGGTCGATGTTGTAGCTCACGAACAAATTCTGGATGAGTAGGGAGTCTGTCAATTTGATATGCTCAAAGTCTTTCCCGGGTAGTGGCCATGCATCGTTTCGACCATATAAAAATCGGGCCACTTCACCCATATCCCGAATAGTGGGTAGGGGTGAACATCTTTCGATGTAATCCCGTAGTACTGGTTAATGACACGCGAGGTAAACATAAACCATTTATCCAGCACCCACGTCTGTTCGTAGTGCTTCGTCCCATATATGTCGATTTCTTGGTTGAAGTTGGCGTAGAACTCATGGACAAGCTGGGAGCAAATCTTGTGCGGCGTTCATGCAATTCTTGACCATCCGCACACGTCGATCAAATTATACAACTCGGAGTGAGGAAAATCCTCCAAATGCAACCTCCGCTCCCCCCAAATGCTCCAATGGCTAGTGAGCTTTTTAAACCTTTCTTCGTGATCCTCGAATAGATAGTGGGGAAAGTCGATTGTGACGCTCCGAAACTTAACCTTCGAGTGTCTAGAGCTACTTAAGATTCAAAATTATAAGTAATTTTCACCAATTAAAAAAAAAATCGTTTGATACCTAAATGGTATCTTCGAGTCGCAAAATTTTGAGGAAAACACTATTGACTAGTATTCTAATGATATGACAAGTTTGAAAGCTTAACGTCTTACGACCTATTTGTAATAAATTTTGAAAGATGCTTCACCGCTATACAAATTCAGTTTGCACTTTTCTGACAAAAAATATGTATAAAATGTTATACATATTAGAAAATAGTAAATCTAGTGCCCGATAAAAGATAATTCCTTACATAACCTTTCTGTAAAATTTTATTTCAAGAAAATAGATATAAAGTCTTAAAACTTTGCCCCAAATACAAGAAACCAGCATAGTTACTATTGTATGGTGTAGTTACTTTAAAGATTTTTATAAAATTCATTTCAAATCATTTTTCCGTGAAATTTGGGGTTAGAAAGATATATAAAACTAATTTTATCTAATAAAGTATGAAAAAAAATTCTAAAATCATCGTATGGGGACGATTGAGTGAAAAACGTGAAGTGGCCATACTAGGCAATGCCAAAATTTATGTTTGACACCCTAATGCTAAAATATTTATATCTAACGTCAAAACAAAGAAGTCTTTATAGTTACGTAAAGAAAACTAAAATATAGACGTAGACATATTTTTAAAGTTTCAAACAAATTTTGTTGGAGTCCATGATGGTACTTGGAAGTTGGTCATGAAACTGCCAAACTTCTAGATTTCTTAGGTTCACTAACAAAACATTCTAAACCATCACCCTAAAATGTAAGAAAGCAACGTATACAAATAAAACTTACTTTCAAAGTACAAACTTAACATCTTCTTTTATCATTCTTTAACATACATTTAACACCACACATATTTACCTAGTGAGCTACTCGCTCTGAAAAACTTATGAAAAGAAACTTTCGTAATATTACAACTTCAAAATCCAACGTCGAATATTTCGACCAACTCCAATCAACCTAGCGATCAGGTACCTGAAAAGTTTATATGAATAGTATTAGTATAAGGAATACTCAGTAAGACATCATGCTCGAATTCAACATGTTAACATCAAAGCGAAAGAAAAGCAATTAAATACATACTTTCATATTCTGGTTTGCCAGTACCTTTACGACTCATCCTAAGAAATGTATAGATATCTAACTCGGTAGACTTGTCCACTAAATTTTCATATTATGGTTTGCATGCAAAACTTAGACTTAATATATTATCATGAAAATTCTATCAATTGAGCATTGGACAGTATTATACTTTAATAATTTGAAACAACGTACTTGAAAATATGAAAAGCCTTTACCAACCAACTTTCTTACTTGTGATTTTCCTTGCAAGGTAAGGGAAAGTTATATTGCAAGGCCTTTAAATAAAAACAATGGTAATTGTGATAAGGAATTCACCACCACCGACTTATCCACCTAAAAAAACCTTTGCTTTTGTATTTTGTAAAAAAGTGTAAATGCTTATCCACCACCGCCTAATGTGTTACTCATATATATAACTTTCTTAATTATAAAGAAACCAAATTCATTAACTTAATTGTTATACAATCTGTTACCCATCTATATAAGTTTCTCAATTATAAAGAAATCAAAATCATTAACTTATTGGTTAAAATATATAATGACCATAATTAACTTTCTTATGAATTTACTTTGACGACCATATCTAAGGTCTAACTTAACCGAATAATCTTTCTTGAGCTAATTATATATTATTTAATACGAACTTCGAAACGAGCCTAATATTGACATATAAATTTTTAGATCTTTAGGCACCCAAAACTAGCGTAGAAGATTTAATAGCACCTAATTTTCAAAGCATAACTAAAGATCGTAAAGGGAATAATCTAGCATAAAAAAATTTGGGGTATTACATTGGTGGTTTCCACTCGTGATCTCTTAGATGTGCCTCCAGTTGCCTTTTTATTTCCTTTTTTGGTGGCGGTTGGAATAGGTCTTTTTGGAGCCATGACCTTCAAAAAAATGAAAACAAGTTAGAAACGAAAAATAGCATAAATAGTTCAATCCACCACCCCCAAACTATCCCAAACTTTAGGTAATTTTTCTCTAAAAATTATGTTGACTTGGCTACTTCGGATCCCGAGAAAATTACCCAATAATGTTCAAAAGTTAACCAGCAAAGGATACCACATGTTCAAATTTCATAGCTTTTCGAAGTCATTTGGGTCAAACGGACAGGGGACGAAAATGCTAACGGAGGTAGGTGACCAGGCCGTAGTCGCTAAATGGTCACATGATGGAATTTGGTGATAAAATTGTGTCTAAACCTCGGTGAATGATCCTAAACGATGGTATTGGTCAATGAGACTAGCCTATGGTCACATTATCCTTGAAATTTGCAAAACTTCCGGTTGAGGCAATTTGTCGAACATCTTACAAGCAATTTTTTGTTCTTCATAGGTTGAGTAGTTAGGGTAATTCAACCAAAGCCAAAAATTTATCCGATCCTAAGCATCTAAACCCAATCAATATCACATTCACCCTTCGATTCAAGTCTAAATTAATCCCTACTTTTCCAAACAAATCAAAGAAAACGAAATTAATTGTTAATAGAATGAAAAAGAGAAAATTTCACCACACAAATTGAAAACTTACCTTTGAATATGTGGAATTGATGCTTACAGATGAATGATCTTGAAGAAATTGATGCCCGTGATGCTCGTTTGGAGGTTTGAAGTCATTGGGTGAGGAGAGAAGTCGAACATTGGTGATATGTTTGAAAAAAATGGTTGTTTTCCTCCTTTTAAGTTTTCTGGTTGTCCTTGCGATCGCAAGAAAGTAATGTCCTGCGATCGCAAGACAACTAAATTCTGGGCAAAATATTTTCTGTACAGTCCATGCGATCGCAAATGGTAATCTGAATTTTTTTTTTTTTTAAAATCTAACATAACTTTTAAAAAATGTGTGCCAATGCAGAATAACGATGATCAATTGTCCTCATTACCTAAGAATTGAAAGTGCCTACTTTTAAAAGCATAAACGTGCAAAACGTTGAAATCTTAAAACTAAAATGAATACATAAATTGAAATAAAATAGTAGAAAAATGAGTTGCCTCCCATTAAGTGTTTAATTACAGTCTTGAGCTCGACTTCGTCGCGGTGATCACTCCGGATTGTTTAAAGTGGTTAATGACTTTTCTTTCGAAAAATCACTCTCTAAATACTTTTTTAGCATTTGTCCGTTCACCTTAAACATGCCTTTTGTGTCATGAGCAACTTCCACCGCTCCATGTAGATAGACTTTCACTACCGTAAATAGCCCGGATCATCTTGAACATGGTTTTCTCGGAAAGAGCTTGAGTCGTGAATTGAATAAGAGAACTTTTTATCCCACTTCAAACTGTTTTTGTTGAATGTTCTTGTCATGCCACTTCTTCGTCCTCTCTTTGTATAGTTTGGCATTTTCATAGACCTCAAACCGGAATTCATCCATTTCGTTCAATTGAAGCATTCGTTTTTCATCGACCTCTTTCAAATCAAAGTTTAACTTCATCAATGCCCAATAAGCTCGATGCTCCAACTCGACCGGTAAATGACACACCTTCCCAAAAACTAGGTGGTATAGTGACATTCCAACTAGAGTTTTAAATACAGTTCGACCAATCAGCTGAAATTTGATGAACGGGGTCATGGAAATTGAGGTTATGACTTCGAAATTTTGCAGATTGCGAAGATAAAGATAACAAGATTATTTCTGTTAACTTAAAACATGAAGAGCCACAGCTGTCCATTGAGTGAATTTTTAGGGTTGGTGAGCTCTAAGATTTGTGAAATGAAATGGGGCGGGAGGTGATATTGAGCCAATTGAGTGGTTGTTTGCACAATTAGATCCTTGGTATTTTTCTTCAATAAAAGAGGTAGATATATCCGTCAAACGAGCTTTTTAGTAATTAGGCAAGGCAACTTTAAGTGTTTAATGATGTCATCTGAGATATTAAGGCATATCAGCTATCCATCTAATCTCTATGAATTATGCAAACATAAAATAAATTAATAAAAGCTTGAAAATTGACCAGAATATTATGTACCTTGTATCTCAGATGAGCACCCTTCGACCCTATCAAAAGATTACTGGCATCAACATCTTCTGATTCCACTGTTGTTGGATCATTGGATTCAGAGTCTGATTCATCGTCTGAATCCTCAGAATCAAGTTCAGTCATTTCTTTATCATCATTAACATAAACGTTATTTGAACCTTCCAGGAAAGGGTTGTCATGTTGCTCTTCCATATAAGTATCAGTAACATTTGTAGGTGGGGGTGATGATGAATCTCCATTTTGTGAAGGATCAAAATCAGATAAGACCACGTATTTTCTCTTGTCTAGAAGTATCTTTGCAACATCATATGGAACCCACCTAGACAGTCTCGTGTTAGAAATAATGACTAAAAAGAGATATCAAGATGCTTATGGGAGCTCACATCTAAGACTTAAAATTTATTAACAGTCACGAGATTATGGTCAAAATTACTATATCTAATAACAATATCGATCTGCAATCCAGAATGGAGCATCAGCCTCCACAAAGTGAAATCAAATGAATAACAAAACAACCCAAGTTCAAGTTCTGCAATCCAGAATGGAGCATCAGCCTCCACAAAGTGAAATCAAATGAATAACAAAACAACCCAAGTTCAAGTTCAAAATTTTTGACTCGAGCTCATAACACTAAATATCAGATATGCAGCTATCCACAACTGCTCAACTTCAGATTGTTCATCATCTTATTGCTACTTCATCTTCAGGGTAATTTTCACGTAAATTCATAAGGTTCGTTGGGGCCAGTATAAGGAAGCTCAGTCCAAGTAAGGAGAGTTCATAAAGTTCTTTCAAGCCTTACAAAAGTTCGATAAAGGATTTGGGTGGTGTGAACCTCTGATGCCCCTTCTTGGGGGTGTCTTGTGTTATTGAAACTGGTAAGGCACAGTGGAATACCCATGACAAATATTTTGTTCCATTTCTATCCTCATTCTGTAATGCACAGGGACTGCTTGATATCACTCTTTAATTTTCCTCTATTTATATTTCTTTCATGCTGAATAATTAAAAAGTGAGCAAAATGAGTAAGGACTGATAATGAGCATGTTTGGCTAATCTTAAAAATAAGCAAACTTAGGTTTTTTGAAAAGTAAGAAAGATCATGCTTTTAAAATAGCAATATTTGTACTCAAAAAAAGAAACTTCGTGAAAAAAAGACTTAACATGTTTGGGAGAAAAAGTTACTTAAAGTAACTTTTAGAGCTCCAAACATGTTTGGCTAGGATTATACGCAAACTTACTTTTATTTTAGCCATGGCCAAATGTGCTCTATTGCCAAGTCAACAGTACAGACAATCAAAGCATTAAAGTCAAAAGGCAACAAATAATGAATATTTGTAACATTGACCTTTCAAGCATGTGGATCAAATATTTTAGATGCCTAAGATTCCATTGAGTTGATTATAATTGGTAGAATTCAATTTGTTAAATTCAAATTTAGAGTAACTTAAAAAGTAGCATGTAAAGGAGAAACTAAAAGTGAATCCAAATGGAATTCAACAGAGAATTAGTTGATTGATGATGTACATAGAGAGTGCAAATAAAGGGTGGGTGTATATCTTTTTCGAAATATTTCTTTGAAGCAAGATTAAGTTGTGAAATTTATATACAACTCAAGATCTTTCGATTGCAAAGACTTAGCAAGGGTTTTCAAAAATTGCAGATATCAATATTCAAGAGAAAATGCAAATACACAATAGTATGGTCTGCGATGCATTGTAGGAAATAAGCATCACAGTCTACTGATGCAGTCACATACCTTTCTATGCAAACATTTTGATCATATGCTACTGATGGAAGTATAAGTTAACTTCTGTACCTTGAGTTATTAGGATAGTTTGATCATTCAAATTTAAGGAGTCTAACACCGACAACATCCTTTTTATGATGTCTACTAAGTGGTAAACCTTGAAAAGAATTATGATAATAAGAAAAAATTTAGGTTAACCACAAGAATTGAAGAGCTGAATCCTAGTCCCTCAAATTGTCCATATGAAAGTCAACAAACTACGAAAATTATTCAAAAGAGTGAGGTTACCAAACCTTACCAAGATAGATCTTACACTTCAAAATTTGCACAAATTTGAGGTTGTAAAAAAAGATTCAATTGTACTTACTGGTAGCGAAGAGGGAAGCTTAGATGGTCGATATGCGGCTTTGTATCTCATCTTGCTGCAGGAGTGAATGTAATAGCCAAGATAGTAGTACTGGAGACTGGGGCAATGTACTTGATTCTCTCTAACCCATCTTATTTCTTCCAGAGCTGAAAATTTGCCCAGTGACAAGAAGGCAAAGTCAGGGTCCCAGAATAGATATTTGCTAGACACACACTTTGGGAGGATATCAATGACGCCAACTGCAATTAGCTTCCCATCAATGACATATTGCTGATGGAAAGAACCGAAGCCAGAAGGAGGAATTGCACCATCAGAACTTGGTGGAACATATACCAAGGGAGTGTCAACCAAAAATCTTTTGTAGGAATTTTCGCTGACTTGATCTGGTGTGTCGTTATGGACTCTAAGTTGGTATTTCCTATACAAAGAATATTCTTCATAATCAAAGCTTGACTTTTTCAAACGAATCTCAAACGTACGCTTTTGGCCATTGGGTTGTCCACCGGTTTTCTTTAAAAAACAGCTACCACCACTTGCTGTAAAGGATTGTGTTGATATTTTAGTATTTCCACCTTCTTCGACTGAATGAGCTTGTTTTGTGGTAGAATAAAAATTGATGTGTCCATTAAAAGCTCTAATTGACAAACCAGACGATTTTGCCAGCTCTTGTAACTGGCTTGCCAAAATTTCTGCAATCAACTTAGGAGAAAGTTCAGTAGAGTGTCTATTTCCCCCGACACCTCGTTCTAATGATTTCGTGTGCTCAACATCCGCCTTGCTTTTTCTTAGAGTAGCTGCAATCTGGAACGCAATATTACAGGAATATACGAGATCTTCAAATTCTTTTGCTTGTAGTTTTCTTTTAGCTGGTGCGACCTTTTTGACAGAAGCTTTAGGCAACTGAATATCGTATAAAAACTCCCCATTTTTCATGCATGATTGAACTATATTATCAATTTGCTGAGACGCATAATGCATATACTGATCGGTTTTGTGACCTTCATAGTCAGCTCCCAAGGACTCCTTTGCAGCAGATCTTGTACTTAGATTTTTTGCATTGCTGCATGATCCCCCACACGAATTTTGTTCATCTAATAACTTGTCTGATCTTTTCACATCTAACTGGCCATCTAGAAACCTACAAGAAAGTCATCCTGCTCTTACACTAATATTACCACAAATTTTGCAAAATATTTAAGCAACTTGATATTTAATTGCAAAGGTACTAGTATATACTAGCAGAAGCTACTAAAGCTCAAAAGAAAATGCTATGCAATGGTCCTTGGAACTTAATGAGAAAAGAAATTACAGAAGAATAAACTAGAGAGTATATACCAGCAGAAGCCGCTAAAGCTCGAAAGAATATCCATGCATTGGTCCTTGGAATTTGAATGAGAAAAATGGGACAGAAGAATAAACAGGACCCATTGTATTACGATAATCAGAGTCAGAAAAATTTTAAATCAGAAAGGGCCAAATTTGAAGATATATTAGGTAACCAAACTGACGGCAAAAATTGTCCAATTACCATTACGCAAGCAAAATAATCGATACATGTTCATTTCTTAAGCACAAGGACATTCATGTAGATGTATAATTTAGCATAAATATCATGAAGAATGCCAATTAGCAAAACATTTCTCTAACATAATGCAGCATAGACCAGAAAAAACACTTGGGAAACTCAAATTCAAATGTGCACCACAGAAACAGCTAAATCTGTGCACTTTTATGCATATTGTCGCTCACTTTTAAAACTAGTGTGCAGCGTAGTTGTGGACAAGATGTAGCATTGCCGAAAATAGATAAGGGAAGAATAACGAATATACCGTTGCATCCTTTTAGACACCCGAATTTGCTCTTTAGAAGGAATGAAGTCACTGGCTTTGAGACGGATTGTGAAAGAAGGGCAACAAGTCTTCTCCATGTCAGGTTTGTACAAGAAGCTGCCAAATCTTCTCCAGCCTCTGTCAAGAAGAGCTACGGAAGGAGAACTCTGAGAAAAATCATGCTGCTCTAGTCCAAATAAATTTTATACACCAGAAAAGAGTACCAAAATGTTTCAACAATTGGAAACCCACTCGGGCAGTGCAATTGGAATTCAAAAGAAATAAAAGCTACATCCTAACAAGAGTGGTCAGGAGAGGTGCACATTTCAAGCATCATGGCGATGCATTCATGTGCTAGTGATTTCTTCTCTAGGATACCAATAAAGTGAACTCAATCACAGAGAGAAAAGGCAACTCATTTGCTAGTTGATTTTCAGAATAAGCGATAGAATCGAACACTAAGAAACAGAATAACTAAGTGGACTCAACAGTGGCCTGCGTATCACAGTTGGAAAGGAGAACCAAGATACAATGTACTAAATGTAAGACATTATTATCAACCATGTGTTGAACTCTACATTAATCAATCAAATAACAAACTTCTACGCAATTATAGATCATATACAAACAAAGTTCTTGCTAACCATTTACAGAGAGAAAGCAAAAGTTACAAACCTTGATAGTCATCAACTGTCAAAATTTGTGCCCATAACCCTACAACATAAAAAATGAAAATTCAAGATGTATCTCCTCCACAGATTTAAAAGATTCATGAGGAAAGACAATATAAATAGGAAAGGAAAGCTTTCACGAATTGGGCCCTCTGACGATGTTTAAGGATGGGAGCATTTACTCTTACTATGATTTAGAGTATCATTTCCTGATTGATCCCTTCGAATTCCATATACAAAGTGTCCAAGAAAATCTTCGGTATAATTATGCATATTCATGGTATAAAAATTAGAAGCATAATGAAGGGTGATTATTTTCTAGCATAGCGTGCAAGTGAAGCTAACATTATTTTTATGTTAACATGAAACTTTGGACAACATCATTCAAAAACATTAAAGGATAAATCCCAAGCCATAAACCCTAACCCATGGAGAAGCTACCTATATTTTTTATGGAATAAACCCATGATTTTTTTTTTTTTCGTTTTTGGGGGTGGGGGTGGGGGTGGGGTGGGGTGGGGTGGGGTTTAAGTGAAAGTAAGGAAATGTGGTTCAGCAATTGGGGAATACATTTTTTTATAGAAGGAAGGTGTTAGGCATTCCCCTTGTAAAGAGTTGCATATCTGAGTTCTAATCTGATCCTCTTACCACTACAAAAGGCGTGCAAAAAACAATGGACAATAACTAACATTGACCAATGACAATTAAGTGAAAAGAGTAATAAAGCTTACAAGGGAAAGAATGGGTTAAATGGATAGAAAACTATAAAGGATAAGGCCCGTATGAAACTTTACGATTATGGGGAAGTTTGCTCATATATTCAATCGCATCTAGGCATAAAGAGATCAAAAGAGAAACTAGAATGCGTCATAAAATGATTATCATTAAAAGTGTCAAAAAGGAAATTCTCTTGATAATTGGAGGTGGATTATCAGTTCCTACTCCATCTCTTAATTACTTTAAGATTAAACAAAAGAAAATAAATGGCAGAACAATTAAAAGTAAGTGTCATATGCATGACAATCAGGAGATGCATCATAAAAGGAGACCATGATATGACGAACAAGATAGTTCCCTCTATCATCCTGGTAGCGTGTGGCATCGATGAAAGATTTAAACAGAAACAAAAAAATAAACAGTACAACATAGAATGGCTCTTATGAGGGGCAGCACAATTGGTAAGCTTTATTAGATGTTGCAAAAGTTTGAACATAGAACTCCCTATTCCCCTAAGATCATAGCAGCAATTAAGGAATAGGGCAAATTTTTCTAAAACACCTTTATTTAAGTTCTAATGAAAAATGGCATTATTTTTAGTGTTTTGTTAAATAACCTTCTTTATAATTAAAAGTAGTTTCAATTCAAAGAGTAGGGTCAACTTGACAACTCGTGGTTGAGTTGATCCCAACTCACCCCAAAGCTACAATTGATAACAACTGTTGGTGCTGCTGGTGAAAAGGAGACATGGTGAAGCATTTTCTAGCCCCTTTTTGCTTGGCCTGACCATATAGTAAAGCCCCACTTCCAGTATTGTTGGAAGACACAGTGCAATGTAAGCAGGTCAGTTTCGGGACCACAATACCTGATTTTTTAACTCATTCCTAGTTAAGCAGGTCATTGGTACAAGGTTTGAGCAAATATTTGGTCATTTGGGAATAGTCTCAACCTTTACTCGATAGTGTGGGAATCTTCTTTGAGCACATATTTGGTCAGAAAGTCTCTGTATCTTCTTTCCCATTAAACTGGTACAAGGTGGTGTATTTCAAGAAAAGAATTCCCTAGTGTGCCTTTGGTCAACTCATCAAACTCAACCACTCGACCAAGTCAAGTTTACCCCTAGTAATCTTCTAACAATAAAATTGATAACAACAGTTAGTGCTGGATTGTGAAAAGGAGACATGGTGAAGTGTTACTCCCGATGAATAATAGCTTCCTCAAACACATAGTTGGTCAAAACTACATTCGTATCTACTGGCATTTTTTCTTCCCATTACACTGGTACAAGGTGGTGTGTTTCAAGAAATGTATTCCCATGTGTGCATTTGGGTCAACTCGCCCAACTCAACCTCAACTCGATCAAATCGAGTTGACCGGCTTGCGTAAAGTGGATTTAGCGAAGTGTTTCCTAGCTGAAACGCATCATTTTGTTCTCTCGCTCCCAGTGAATGATAGGTTCCTCAAACACATATTGAGTCAGAACTACATTTCTCTTTATTGTTATGTTTGAAGCACAGCATAGATTAACACGAACAAAGAAACAAGCTTAAAACGTGTTGATTTCGGAATACCCATGAGTTTAAGAATCAAATATTTGATGATTCGAACATAATACCGAATAAACGGCAAAATATATTGAGAACTCCATAAATTTTGGGAGCCGCTATTTTCATCCACCATTCTTATATATCTATACTTTTAAAAAAATTATATATTACATTTTCAACCTTATGTAAAATTACTTAAATAGACAAGAATAAAATCGAATAAAATATATCACTCTAAATTCATCCACTAATATTTATCCTCATTAAATGCTTTTGGATCTTTTATATTCTTTTAGACTTTATGTTTAACTAAAACCATAATATTCGTAAAATATCTTTTTCAACTAAAGCCAAAACAAATTATTGTGATGGAAGATTATCACCTGCGCTTTTCTGCATGACCTAAAATTGCTCCATGGGCGATTCCTCCATTGCTCCATGGGCGATTCCTACTAAGAAGGGTAGACTAAGATTTAGAAGACTGTAGGATCTTGGTAATACATTCTCCATAAAACTCTGGTGGTTATTTAGATCTCATCGGTCATTATGGACTCAGTTTTTACTGAATAAATATTGCCAAGGTACCCATCCGTAACTAACTACTATTTTTTACTATGCTTCAACTGTATAGAAGAGGCTGAAGCATATAAGTCCTCAGGCGAAGACACACATTGCTTGGCAGTTAGGACATGGGCAGATTCTTTTGGCATGACTGCTCTATGGACGAATCTACATTAGCTGATCAGCACCACACTTACCACATTCTTCTATCGAGGTTAGAGACTTATTTAATAATACTGCTTCAACTAGTACCATATATTATTGCTGAGCAAATAGGAAATATCCCTATCACTGCCGAAGTGCACGATCACATTATGTGAAAGGATACTTCGCATGGTAGATTTGCTACTAAGTCTGCATGGCAACTAGTTCGCAGGGGACATACTATTCAAACTTTATACAACATAATTTAGAGTTCTATTATCTTAACGACTGTCTCTTTCTTCTGCTGGAGACTATGGCAAAGTCTTATCCCAGTTGATGTTGTAATTCAGAGGCGGATTGGGAGTTATATGGCTTCTCATTATCAGTGATGCTCGGCTATTGAGATTATTTAGCATTTATTTATTAACAGCTGTATTGCCGACCAGGTTTGGCGCCACTTTTTCGACATTTTTCATGTAACCCTTCGGCCAATGGAAGATTTTCAGTATCACTTTCAATCTTAGCGTTTCTCAAGTCAGTTTGTCAGGCAGGGTCATATTCGCACGATCATTCCTCTTTTGATTTTCTGGTTTATTTGGACTGCGAAAAATGAT
This sequence comes from Forsythia suspensa, assembly GCA_023638005.1. Lineage (NCBI taxonomy): Eukaryota > Viridiplantae > Streptophyta > Magnoliopsida > Lamiales > Oleaceae > Forsythia > Forsythia suspensa. Next base: position 44,602,531 of record CM042674.1, read on the forward strand.
GCGAAGTAACAAGATATCTCTATGGAGCTTAGACGAATCATCTGGAAAGAGTATACCATACTATCTCCCTACTACATACAAGCCGTTTATTTCAAATTATTCATTGGCTAGAAGATATAGATATTGCTTCTCTTTTTGGTATCTTTCTTACTACTTCATCCCTTCTTCTCCCTGTTTTGATTTATTGGCATACTCCACCAGTGGGATCTTATAAGATCAATATTGATGAATGCGTCAAAGATGGATTTGCAAGTGGAGGGAGATTATTAGAGATTCATCAGGTCATTGTGTTCGCACCTTCTTATCTTCATATGGCGAGTGCCCTATTCTAGAGGCTAAGCTCAGAACTATTCTTGACAGTATCATTCTTGCTCAGAGGATTGTACTCTCAAATTTATGGATTAAGTCCAACTCTACTTTGCCATTCACTGCATCACCAGAAGTGTACCTTGATCTATTCAGGCCACTGTTCGTCACATCAGACATCTCCTTATCTTCGACCGTGATACTATTTTTCATATTTATCGTGAGGACAACCAAGTGGCTGACTTACTTGCTTTAGACGGTTGGAATTGTCGTTGCTATTACAAGCTCAGAATTTACCGCGACGTTACCGCGGCTTAGTTCAAATTGATAGATATTAACTTTCTACAGTTAGGAGTCTATAGAATTTTTTAGGACTATTTATTTAGAAAATAGTACCTTATTATTTATTGTTTTATTATTTATTCATTTATTTGTTTATTTTAGCTTTTATGATTGGAAGTCAGGTTTTATGTCCTCCTCCTATGTATTTTTTATGAATTATTTATATATGGTTGGAGTATCTAAACCCCTCATTCTTTTCTGGTGGAGGCCTGACAACAACCTGGGAATATGATGGTGTGTTGAACTTCTGAAAAAAAAAAAAAAAAAAAAACTAAAGCCAAAACAAATAATGGAAGAGACATCATTAGAGCAAATGCATGCAGACATAGTAATATATGGAGAAGAGTAGAAAACTTTGAAAAAGTAAGGATTTTCTTATTTCTAATCTTATCTCCTACTTTATTTTTCTGGTTTTGATTGAATTGTGAGTGTTAAGTAATTCCTCCATTTCTTCTTTCTTTATTTTTTTATTTTTTTGGGTGAGAACTTTTTTGTTGTAGATTGTAATAATATCCTGATTGTGCTAAACGATTTACTATGTAAGTTTTGTGAAAATCTTTTTTAGACATTATTATTAGAGCAAATAGAAACAGTCATAGTAATATATGAAGAAGACTTTGAAAAAGTAAGGATTTTCTTATTTCTAATCGTATCTCCTACTTTATTTTTGTGGTTTTGATTGAATTGTGATTGTTGAGCAATTCCTCCATTTCTTCTTTCTTTATTTATTTATTTTTTTTTGGTGAGAATTTTTTTTGTTGTAGATTGTAAGAATATCTTGATTGTGCTAAACGGTTTACTCTTAAGTTTTGTACAAATCTTTTTCAAGTGGTGAGCTTTATGGATTTAATGTTTTTTTTTTTAATTATGTCAATGGTTCTATTTGACACTATGCTTTTAATGTAGCATACATCAACACACAACTCTAATGTCCAGAATGAACCATTTGTTGATTATACAAATATCTTTACAAAAAATATGGTAAGTAATGATAATTTTTTTTTTATATGGGGGTCTTGATGGTTAGTAATGATATTCAAATGACATTTTTGTGAAAATTAGATAGTTATATGTGGCAATATGCCTATATTTATTTATATAAATATGCGATGATACACCGGTGTTTACAAGTAACGAGGCCTTGGTTGATTAGGTTAAAACTATTGGTAAGAGACATAACATGGTTGTTGTGATGAAGAAGTCCAACTTAGGCCAAGTAGGGAGAAAACCAAGAATTGATTTCGCATGTGAAAGATATGGTTCGTATAAGTGTAAGAATGTGTTACATTTCTTCCACTTCGGGATGAACCACTTGGAATCGAATCTCATACGATCGTTGCAATTGGGTTTGTCAATGGCTGCCATTTTAGCTCGGTAAATATCTATTAACTCAATTAATTTTTTAATTAACTATTTGAAATTTTTACTTACGTTTTTCCATGTAACTATGTTTGTAGGTGAATTGGCATGCTAGTAGACCAATGCCACCTATTACTTGTAATTGTATAAGGTTGGGCTACACCATATTATGCTAGGACACAACTTTTTAGGTCCTGGTGGAAGAAGATGTAGCCATATTAGAGAAAATTGACTTGGATAAACCATAAATAGTTTGATGTATCAACATTTAAATGTTTTCTATTACTAGTTATGAAAACTATATAACAATGGTTTTATCTTAAATTTTATTTTTGATTGGTTTTATCTTAAATTTTATTTTTGATTAGTTAGGACCTAATTACTTGTACTTTTCATAACAACATGACAAACATAGTAAAAACTTTGGTAATGAGGACCTTGACAACTTGAACTATGCATATATATAGCTCTAATTCACATATGGGGCGTGTGTCATTGGTTTGTCTTCTATTACGCAAGTTTAATTGGGAAGTAATTCAAAAAGCTTAAGTATCATTCATTCTTCATTTTTATTTTAATTTTTTTGTTATTTATAACTTTTGTCCAACATATTTGTAGACAAACTATAATGGGAAGAGGAGAGACACAAACAAGGTGATTGCAACTTTTTGTAATTATAGAAACTTATTAAATCCTATGCTATCTGCTGTTAGCACAAGGGAAAAAAAGCCATAACTTTTAGCTTAATTGTTTTTAGAGGTAAGTACCATAATGTGTTGCAAAATAGCATAATATATTAGCCTTGGTTGTTTTCAGAGGTTGGATAACGTTATAAATGTTCTTTTGTTTATTTTTTATAAATAATTTGTTTTTTGTTATACTTTATGGATATATAGTGCTTAAATAAATGAATTTAATAAGAGTGGTGTTGGAATGTAATGGAGAGTATAGTATTTTTTTAAAAAAAATTAAATTTTAATGAGGATAGATTTAGAATGTGATAGATTTATAAGAACGTTGGATGAAAATAGCGGCTCCCTAAATTTTATTAAAATTATCAAAGCAATGCCCATAACAATGACAAAGCAAATCTTGTAAACAAGCTGTGATGCTAAGTGCTGAACAAGGGAAAAAAGTCAGTTAAAGGGAATTAAATTGATCAAAGGTAACATCATCCAAAAAATGAAGAAATAAAAGCAATAAAAAGGGACTAGTTTAATGGGATCCGGAACCAGCCTTTAATCTTGTGCATTGACACGACTATTCTTCATTAGTTGATAGCAATAATCAATGGGATCTGCTAGTTGCATCAGACGCCCAAAGTCAAGAAAGATTTGTCCTTGAATCTTAAGCTCGTATCAATCACCCCTCGCCTTTTCGCACTCCAAGTTTGTTTAACGTCGCAATGTTAATACTACCATTTTCAATTAACCCATTAGCATTAGCTAACCCAAGTACCCAAAACCAGCCATTTTGCCGTCAACATTGTGCTACAATTCTTGTATTGCATCATGGCCCACCAAAACTACCACTTTCTTCTTCCCTCGTGAATTACATTAGCAGCCTCATTGGATAAAACAAGTATACCACAAGAATCTAAATCCATAGCCTCAGCCACATTAATTTCAACCTCACAAGCAACCTGGTTCAACTTATTGGATGGTTATTGGATGGTTCAGCAGGGAAAATGTGCTCCTCACGCACACTGCAAGACTTTGCCAGAACCAATTCCGCAATTGCCAAATCCAAGTCAACAATGAAATTTATTAATGGCAAATTTCCAGTGTCAATTCCATTAGTTATTTTAATTTTTATACTATTATTTTGGAAAAATACCTTAATAGCTCCCTTCCTTTCACTTTTGTCTCCAATATCCTCATGATTGCAAATGTTTACCTCTTCGTCCAGTAAAAACTTACCCTCCAAATTCGTTCATCATTGCAAAGTCCTTCCATTGCCCACTTCAATTCTACCATGCAAATTTTTGACTGCAAAAATTCCGTTTCAATAAATTGACAATTTTCCTTTATAATCGCATGCAAATATGGATACTTTTCCATCTCCACTCTATTACCAAGGGGAGTCTTTTTTAGTTTCCTCTGTTGCTTGAATTCCTCAACCTGCTCCACCAATATAAACCTCACTGTCAAAAATAGGCGAGGCATCATAATCCCCATTTGAATCATCATAGGTTGCCTCTAAGAATTACAAGAGGTGAAAAGGGTATTGTTGTCTAATTCAATATCACCTGTCAATGACCCGTCCCAGGCCAGTACAATTCTTCCAAATCGCTATTTCCTTTATTAAAACATTTTCTAATTATTCCTTAGGAGCTAGCACCATATGTTAACGGCACATATCAAGGCAATATTTGAGAATTGTAATAAATTTCCCTGATCAAGCTCACAATCATGAGTTCTCATACACCCATCATCAGTGTGAAATTCTTGTCATTTCATTAAACTCCCACAGATCTTATTCAAGACAAACAAATTTCTCTCCAAAACATCTTTATTTTGAACTTCTAACCACGAAAGGAAATCCAAATACAGACTTCACAATTATAACTGAAGCTCAATAAAATTCAAACCTCTTCCTATATCAAACACTTACACACTTATAAGATTGTTCAAACGATAGTTACTAAACAGTTAGTCAACTGAATATAATTGATATGTGTAATTAAGTAAAATTGAGAGACTGACCGTGGGAAACACTGGTGCGGCTACCGGATTTACAGTAACCACATGAGCTTTTGCGGCGGCCGACATCGATTACGACACTTCCGCCGCTGCTGTTATCATTTCCACCACTGCCGCTGGTACTCTCTTCGCTTCTCATTTTCTTCGCCTCAGCCATTATCGATCTTCGCTTGTTCAATTTTCTGATAAAATCGCTAAATTTTGATGATGATGATTATGATAGAATTTACAATTTATTTTTAATTGGATTGAATAGCTTTTATTGTTGTTTTTTTTTCCTGATCTTCTTGTGTTTCTAAGAACTGACGAAAATTCAAAATGGAAATTTAAGTATATCAAATCTAAGATTTTAAAAAGGTATTTTGGCCTAAATGGTCCCTAACGTATAGCCTTAGTGTATTTTGGTCCCTTACCTTTTATTTTTAGCTAAAAGATCCCTAACATATTCCATTGGGTGAGAAAGTGATCCCTGTGGACGGATTCCGTCCAATTTCTCCATTAATTAAGTGCGTGGACTGAACTCCCATTTAATTTATTTTTCCTACATGTGCAATTTGGTCAACACAGTTTTTTTTTAATGGTTGCTGCCCAAAGGTCCCACATTACATTGCATAAAGAATTATTCCATTATGGGTTAGATGAATACACATAAAAAGTCAACTACATATATTGATACAATCAAAATTCTACACAAATGCATACAAATCATCAAAAGCAACAATAGTATATCTCTAAATCATACCAAATGCACAAAAATAAAACAGAGCACATTCACAAAAACAATGATTCTTGAGAAAACTTACCATAAATAGTAGGTGGGTTGTTTCTTCTGAAGTGTGTACCCAATCTCCCACCAAATCACATTTGCACGATATTAGAAGCCTTATAAACCACGGAAGTTAGATGTTTTGTGCTAATTTAGAAAAAGGATAAAGTTCAAAACCACATTTCGCAAATTGTAAACATACGCTACATAAAGTGCATACACTGGAGTGACGGACTTCATTTGCCCACATCAACCACCACCTGGAGTTCGTCACGTTCAAGTTAATCAAAATTTTTACAGTATGACAAGGAAGGTTTTCTTTTTTTTTCTGGTGGTTTTCGTTCAGAATTAGGATTTGAAGTTGAAAAGGCATCCAAATGAAAAGGGGGTTAGCAACAAAAAAAAAAAAATGTGTGTTGACCAAATTGCCCCTGCAAGTAAAAACAAATTAAATGGGAATTCAGTCCAAGTGCCTAACTAATTGAGAAATTGGACAGAATCCGTCTACAGGGACCACTTTTGCACTCAATGGAATAGGTTAGGGATCTTTTAGTAAAAAATAAAAAGTTAGGGACCAAAAATGTACTAAGGCCATACTTTAGGGACCATTTGTGCCAAAATCCCTTTAAACAATTAAAAAACTTCACCTTTATTACTGATTTTTATCTACGGTACTTAACTTTCAGCATAATCTCGATTGGATCATTAAACTTCCATTTATCTCTATTAAGTTATTGAACTTCAATTTAATTTCAAATTTCACCACTTCGTCATATGTCATCTCCTAAATTGAACAAAATTACTTAATTGAAAGTCTTACCACAAAGTGTTAAAATAAATAAAACATGACTTTCTTTTTAATCTAAAAACATTGGCTTAACATTCCTTTAACTATTTTCATTTCTAGTGTGTCATATACAAATTACGTGCAAGGTCATAAATGATATGGATGCTAAGTAAATAATTTTTGTCAATTTAAAAGATGATAGGTGACGAAATGTGACATAATGGTGAAATTTGAAATTAAATTGAAATTTAGTCACAGTGAACTAGAAACTGATTTCAACGAGGACAAGATTTAACTATAGAAACTTTCCCAAACAAAGCAATAACCCAATAACATTAAAAATATTACACCCAACGAAATTTGATACTTTGGAAACAGATTATAATTACATTTTTTTTTTTTTTTCAATTTTATCAAATTCACTATCCTATCAAAGAGGGTTAATTTGCTTAATTTACAGAAAACTCATTTCAATATATAGTACATACACTTCAATTGAAATTAAACACAACCACACAAGTCTCATCAAATTAAACATACTCAAATGACAATTAAATTAAATAATTCATTCAAAATGAAATTAAACATAAACATGCTAAATGTAACTATAGATATTGAAATTAATGATTGAAGCCTGCTAAAATAGAACGGGTACCATGCGCAGAGGGTATGGGGTTTGGATATTTGGGGTTAGGAATTGAATTGTCGGGAGTGAGTGTGACCCGTGGAGTTCCATTGTGTCAGCATATTTTGGAGCATCTAATGAAACAGAAATTGCATTCAGGCTTTATTTCCTATGCAAAACAATTGAAAAAAAACAAAGAAGACCTGAAATCGGTGAAACAGAAATCGCATTAAAGCTCATTGCGTTACCTAAAAAGACAATTGAAACAAACCGCATTAAGACACTAGCCCCCTTCTCTTATAAAATTTACCGTTTATTCTGTTACCGCTATTAAGAAAAAGCGTCCAAGACAGATACTCTTTCCATGAAACTAATTTTGGAATTTAAAATTAATATATTGAGTATACGTTACTTTTAGATACTATGTTTGTGCATGATTTGAGTTTAATGAGATTGATAGGTACACAACAGAAATATATTATAAATTCATTATGATTTATTAGTGTGTTGAGTTTTTTCATCATAAAGTATCAAAATAAAAAGGCTCCACCTGTAATAAGGACCAAAAAAAATATCACATTTCTTGCAATTGTCCTGTGTCCTTTGGTTGGAAGAAACATATGACAAAAATATTTTTGGACTTTCTGAATAGAAATTTGAGCAAATTTAGGTCAAAAATCTATAAATTGACGTTATATATATATAAATTGGATAGTGTTGGTCGATGAGCATTCGATGCCAAGAATAATTCTTATTCCATTTCATATCTAAAACATTTAATCTAAAGTATCACGTTAGTGAAAACATAATATTCATTACACTCATGAAAGATGCACTCAAAGAGACAATTTAACTTCGAAACTACTTAACATTGGTTGAAACACCAAAATTCCTTACACCTTTTTAAAAAAATGATTTGATATTTGAAAAATGGCTTATTTGCACAAATGGTCCCTGACTTTTGTACTTACTACGGGTTGAGGACCTATTGTTTCATTTTTGACAATTTAGCCCTATTTCAAATGTTTTTGGCGGCAATGATTTTTTTCATCAATTTCCATCCAAATGACCCCTGAAATTTGATTGGTGGAAATTTTTTATTTAAAATGGCTTATTTGCACAAATGGTCCCTAACTTTTGTAAAGGAAAATTTGCAACAAAAGTCCTAATCTTTCGATTAAGTGTTGAAAAGTCCCATAACCTTATAATCCTAACACATATGATCCCAAACATTTTTGACAATTTTACCCCTAACTTAAATAAATTAAAAATAACTCATAAACTTTTTCAAAAATACAAATAAGTCCTAAATCTTTTTATTTTTTTTACAGATTTACACTTAAAATAATAAAAAGTGTGTTATTAAGTCTCAAAACTTTTAATTTTGTTCACCAAAATGACATTTATAATGTGTTTGATTAAAATCGATTTTTAGTAAAATTGTTGAAAAGTTGTGGGACCATAAAATGTGTGGTTAAAATTAATTGTTGACCTTAACTTTAGCTTTTTAAAATCAAAATCAAAATTGAAAACAAGAGCTCTTAGAGTCTCTGATTTTGTCAGGTGGTCCATTAATTAATTAAAAAAAATTATACACATGATCAAAATTTCACCAATTTAAAATTTTAATTTATTTTTCATACTAATTAAAAAAAAAACAAGTGGTGGTGGGTTGAAGATTGTGAAGAACTTTTTTTTTAATTATTATTTAGTATTGGTAGAGGTGGCAAATGGGCGGATGGACTAGCCCAACCCGAAATTAGACCGACCATATAAAAGATTGGATTGGGCTAACCCTGACCCAATTTTACATGGCTGGTATTGCTCGATTTTGGGCCACATGGCCAATGGGCCAGCCCAACTTACATTTTTAACTTATTTTTTCAAAATATTAATTATAATATTGTAAAAAAAAAAAAAAAATCCACCATCTTCCTCCACTACCCGACCCCCGACCCCACCACCACCTTTTTTTTAATTGATATGAAAAATAAATTAAAATTTTAAATTGGTCAAATTTTGATCAAGGATATAATTTTTTTTGTTAATTAATGGACCACTGGACAAAATCTATAGAGACTCTAAGAGCCCGTTTGTTTTCAATTTTGATTTTGTTGAAAAGCTAAAGTCAAAGTCAATAATTAATTTTAACCACACATTTTATGGTCCCACAACTTTTCAACCATACATTTCAACAACTTTTATTAAAAAAATTGATTTTAATTAAACACATTTTAAATGTAATTTTAGTTAACAAAATTAAAAGTTTTGGGACTTGATGACACACTATTTATTATTTTAAGTGTAAATCTGTAAAAAATAAAAAGATTTAAGACTTATTTGTATTTTTGAAAAATTTTATGAGTTATTTTTAATTTATTTAAGTTATGGGTAAAATTGTCAAAATAGTTTGGGGTCATATGTGTTATGATTAGAAGGTTATGAGACTTTTCAACACTTTTTGAAAGATTAGGGACTATTGCTGCAAATTTTTCTTCACAAAAGTCAGGGACCATTTGTGCAAATAAACCTTTTTTAAATAAAAAAAATTCTAACGTCAAATTTCACGGTCATTTGGATGGAAATTGATGAAAAGGACTATTGCCGCCAAAAACATTTGAAATAAGAGCTGTTCGCCAAAATGAAAAGATAAGGCCATCAACTGCAGTAAGATAAAAAGTCAGGGACCATTTGTGCAAATAAGCCTTTGAAAAATACTTCATAAAATACAGTTTTTCTAAAATTGATAACATTATTTAATAAGATGGGACAAAAATTGAATAGAACAAAAAAGAAAAAAATGGGACGAAGGCAAGATTGGCACTCGACTACGAGGCATAAACTTCTACCTCACCTTACATGCCCACACGCTAGGCGCGGCCGCGAGGCCTGCTCCTTCGTCCTCATTTCGATCCTCCGTTTTCTCCTAAAATTCTAATTGTTTTTCTTTTCTTCTTTTAACCAAAAATTTTCAGATTCTTGAAAGTTTTATCCTGAACCTACAACCGGGGTTCTAATACCAAAATGTAACGTCCCGAGTCCGAAAAGCCGATATGTCACTAAAGACCTTACTTTAGATAACAACTTAACCAAATCCAAGCCATTAAAAAATTGAAAATGAGATTGAAACATATATATACCGTTTTAGAAAAAACCTTAACTAAAATAATCTAATCGAAACTTTTTTCACATATTCTGTTTGGAAAATAAAATTCTACCAAACATAATATTCAAATGTAGGGTTCTTAACTTTAATATAACTCATCAACATAACTTAAAATAAAATTTTTCCTAACAATTTATTTAAGGCCGGAACACACCACCGAACGTCCACCATCCAACTGATCCATTATTATGAAAATTGATGAAAATTACAAAATAAGTATTTCAAAAAATACTTAGTAAGATACGCCATGTTCAATTTATATAGGATAACTATAACATAAAATTTTATACGCTTTGGTGTCGTATAACTGTAGGAACGAAAAACTCAACGTATATCATATATTTAAGAAGTGAATCCCTAAATGCCAACATCATATCATATATTGGGAGATACGTCGGTCAAAGTATGTTCATATGGATCTGAAGTGAGCTACAAACCGGCTAGCCAGGACTCGATACATATTTCGGTGGGGGCATATAATGAGATCAAGAGCTAAGAACATCAAGGACGCCATACAAGGTCTTATCTAAGCTACGTGGGCCCAAAGTGCAACAAGCAAGACATCAATCTTCAAAATGAGTATGACCAAGGAAGAGCCAACTTTAGTACATTTGATTCAAACTACGGATCACATTAAAGGCATGCTGGAGGCTAGTGGGAGATTGGAGGGCCAAAATGAGCATAATCCAAAGTTTGGAGACCAAATGGTGAATGGGTGGAAAATTGGGCGGGCAATTGCCTAACACCAATATTTGGAAGTAGAGGCTAAAATCTTAGCCTGGACGATCGCCAGGAATTGCACTGGGCGATCGCCCAGGCCAAATTCAGGAAGTTCGTATTTTTTCGGGATTTTGTTTTCTTTTTCATTTAGAACTCTAATTTTGTTAAGTTTCTAGTTATTTTTCGAATTAGATTAAGTTTTTATTGATTTTTGCATATATAAATGACTCTCATTGTATACAATAAATTAATTAATCATTGAGTGTAACACCCCAGAATTTCTAAGGTTCTGGAGTGTTAATAAAATCCATAACCATTACATATTGCGGAAAAATGACTGTAATAATAAAAGAAAAAAAAATCCCAATTGCTAAACAATTTGTTAACTTGTAAAAAATAAGGAAATATTTGTTAAATGATAAATAACTTAAAATTGTGAATAATCGTCTTATTAACTAAACATCATAAATAAACCAATTTATTCTTTTGGTGATCATTGGCTTGACAACTTCATCGACCCTCCACGCATCCATCCTATTAATCATTACACGAAAATTATTTAAAATGAGGGATGAGTATAATTGAATATACTCAATGAGATACTTGCTAATTTCTACGAACAATCTAAATATTATAATTAAGCATGAAATTAACTTTATAAACCGAATCGTGAATTATCACACAATGACAATGATAATCATTCATGCAAGTTACCGTAAATAAATGAAACTCAAAGGTTTAATCTGAACCCAAAAGTTTAGCTTGAAACAGAAGGTTTAAATGAAGCTGGTTCATGATTTCTCCCAAGGAAGCACTGAAATTAAGTAATCAATTTACATGCGCAAAATAATATTAGAAAGTTGTAGACATCAACAATAGCACGTAGTATCTCACCTTATTTCTTGTGAATGATTGCACTAAAAAAAATGAATGAAAAGCTTGGAAAAGGGTGCTGCAAATTCATCTGCCGGCTGGAACTTGATAATGACATTGGGGGGGGGGTGTTATATAAATTTTATATGAGTTCAACATAGGAATTGTTTTTAGGAAAATGATATTTGTACACCAAAATGTACACCATCACTTACACCATGGAGATGTGTCAAATAATGATTGGATCACTTTATTTTTTGTCCAAATAATTAATAATTTTATCCAACTAGTATTTGACACATCACATGGTGTAAATGATGGTGTCATTGAGAGTGTACATATAGCTCTAGTAGTATAGGTTGAATAGAATTGTAGGTATTTGAAAACAATAGGAGAGAGAGAGAGAGAGATAAGCTACATAATTAAAACATTGGAAAAATCCAATCACGTGAACTGCCGAAAGATGATGATCACAAGAGAGTCCATTTTACAATAAAATTGCCATAGAAATCTTTAATCGACTCCATCTCGAGTTTAGCTTATTTAAAAATATTTTTTCTTGAGCCGATAAACATAAATAAATACAAGCTATCCAACGAGCCCAATATTGAAATATTAAAACTCAAAATTTCACAAATAAATTATTTAGCCCAAAATAAATTAATTGATTCTAAAACATATTTTCACTTAGGTCCTTTAATAATAAATAATAATAAAATTCGGGATTCTACATTGAAAGACCACATTAAAGTGAGATTTACTTTTCTTCTTTGTTCTTAATTGAACTAATCAAACTTATCAAAAAATTCTCAAATCTTTGTGGCGTTCATTCAAACTTGGTTCTTTGATTCAAGAAATTATCGGGTCAAGGTCTTGCGGCTTGATTCTAGCTTTCTTGAAGTTTATTATCAATCATCGTTGTGGGTTCTGAGATTCAATATTCGTGGGTTCGCATCAAGATCTTTACAAAAACAGTAACATGAGCTGAACTTTAACCTCTTTGGTCATATATAGTATCTTACCTTGAAAATTGTAACCGAAAAACTTGAAATGAAACTTGAGACATACGAAAATTCCTTCTTACTTTAGCACTTCCTTCTTTTCTTCCTTAAACAATCTTTTTATATGTAATTGCACTTTAGAATATAAAATTGATGAACCAAAAAGCGAGAATGAGGGAGAGAGACATGGCTGAAAATTGAGGAGAAATGAGAGATCAAAATGGCTTTTCCACATTAAGTTCAATCCTAGGTGAATGATGAAAATTTTAAAAGCCTCTTTAATGCATTAAAATTTAATTTAACTTCCACCCTTTTCACTCCTCATTCAAACATCACCCATAACTCCTCGTATCAACCGTGACTTTCATGTGCCGCAACAACCCGTCCCTCAAAAGTTGAAAATTATCAAACAATCCCTTAAACATGTAACCCTGAGCCTCGGAAAGAATCGGAAAACCAACATTTGACCTTATGACCAACGTATAAAAATGCGAACTAGAACGGTTGGAACTCTTAAATTTTTCTTATTCATTTTTCATAGTTTAACGTTCGAAAACTCAAACTAACTTGGACTGTTCAGAAAATTCTAAACCTCCGAAAAATACAAAATGATTTCTAACGTTTATTTTCGACCTTCAAAATTTGTCCTTAGGTAAAATGACAATTTTGCCCCTCGTGCCCGAAACATTTCGAACTTACCAAAAAAATCCTACAATGTTTTTCTAAGGCTTATAGACTCCTGATCACACTTGTTATGACTTCCTTGAGTCTATTTGAGTTAAACTAAGAAGTTTCAAAAAATTTCATTTTGGTCCTCGAACTTTCAAAATTTCCAATTTACTCATTGGCTTCCAATTAAGCAAAAAAAAAAAATGTTTTTCTGACATACAATATAGCATAAAAATATTTATGCAATATTAACATAGAAGTCTTGACGAAAAAATTGGGGTATTACATCTTCAATTTAAAAAAAAAAAAAAAAAAAAAAATCTTTTCCTTAAAGATTTGATTAACTTGTTTTTATTTGTTGATTCCAATATTCACAGGCCTTTGTTAACCTAGGAAGTATATCAAGATCAACCTCTAAGGTTCTATGCCACCATCTGTTATGGAATGACCTACAAAGAACTAGGAAATCATTATTTGAATTGTCAATCTTGAATGTACATGCACATATCCATGAAATATTGAATTCAGAGAAGAATAAGAGTTTTAATCATGTCTGTTGGAGAAACATTCTTTCGTTTTAGAAAATGATGAATTATTTTCAATACATTTAAAAAAAAACCCTTTGTTCTTCTGGTCTAATCTTTGCCTTTGACCCATAATAACTGAACCATTCAAAACTGTAAGAATTTCTTCTAAATCTGGATTTTTAGAATTTAAAAAACTGGGTGGGCTTTCTGACATTATTTTGGTATAAGAAAACTTTACTAATGCCTCAACATAGTCCCCATACTTATCCAAAACATCAATCAAGTATCATGCAAACCATGGTTAGGAATAAATTTAAATAATTGCTCGTTTTCACGAGTTTTCTCATAAAAGCTTTGGCCTGCGATTTAGGCATCCATGTATTCTGACGTCTGAGCTGAGACACCTTTAAATAATGATTCTCTTCTCCCTTGGTCACATCCTAAATCAATTTCACAAGCCCAGCGCACCTCCAATTCACATTTCACACACATTATTCATGCATTTTGCTTGTTTAGTAAAGTTTTTTCAGATTATAAGCCTTGTATTCGTGTAGATAAAAAATAGATGAAAATTGTAGACCCTACATAATAAAAATTATATTTGACTAGCTTAAAAATGTTTATAAATACTACAAAACATGCTAGTAGTTCAAACAGAAAATTAGAAGCCACAAATAGGCAGTGGTCAAACGCATTTAGGCTTACAAATCAGTCATAATAAATCTCTATTATCAACTTTGAACTAAAACTGTCATGTCATCTGATAATAAATCGAAGGCTTGTCTGGAGTCTAAAATGCCATGTTTTTTATACTGCTAGAAACATTCCAGCGAGAAAGAGAAGAAAATAAAGCTTCACATGTAATTATATAAACATATAAAACCATAATCACGCAACAGCCACCGGACCAGCCGAGACTGCCACAGAAGCGTCCTCTGGAGCAATAGTAGTATCTGCTATAGTTTCTTTGCTGGTTGCAGGTGCTGGCAGAGAAGGCTTCAGGTGAGGAGGTGCGTTATGCTTAAGCTTTACAAGTATCTGTCGCATTCTTGCTAAATCAGTTGGTTTCCCAGGCTTGGGCCCTTGGACCACAACAACCGAAGGCTTCCCCTCCTTCTCCTTCTTCCCTTTCTTTTCTATTTTTGGGACTTCGTTTGGAATTAGCTCTGCTATTGCTTTCCAGTAATTCTTGTCAGACTCTGCTTGGAATTTTTCTTGGTTCGCCAAAAATAACTGATAGAAGAAGACAACAATTAGCCAAACTGTTGGTTTAATTTGTCTGCTAATAACTTTACAAAGAGAAAAAATAAACATAAAAAATATTGATAGGTGAGAGTTCAAGGGGAAAATAACCTTATTCTATTTACCTATATTTCTTTATTTCCTTTAAGTAAAAGCTATTGACAAAGTAGTGAAGTGCCAAACTGGGCACAACCAAAGAAATGCTTCATCCACTTGGTGATTGCAAAAACTTAGTCTTACGTACTAAAACTCCCATGTCATAGTAGAATCTCAAATACAAGTAAAATTTTGTTGACTAGAACTCTCAAACGTCCAAGACATATAGAATCATATCAAAATACCCTTCAAAATAGGGAAGAAGGAACATTGCATTTGCTATTGGATAAATTGCAGCAACCATCCCTGAGAACCTTTACACCTTTGGCACTTCTATCTTCAAACTCTATTTCTTGGCATTTTTATCCCCAACATGTCATAAATTAGCGGCTATTGTCCCCGATAATGGTTTCTATCAAAAATTTCAGTTCAGGTAGGAAGATAAATTTACTTCTTCTAAATAAATATATATATATATATATATTAAAGAAAACTTAAAAAATTAAAAAACATCCGCCTTCATCTCCCGAACCCGAACACAACACGCAAATTACAGCAGCCCTTATTTTCCAAAGAAAAAATTTATATGAGTCCTTCTTGCCACCCCCCACCCAAGCACCGGCAGCTACGCTGTAATCCGCACCGCTAACGCTTAACTTAAACGTTGTGAGATTTGCAGTATTTTTCAAATAAAAATTAAAGTTACTCAGATTCCATTTCAAATACAAATACATTTATGAAGATGAATGGGACCATAGTGATGGTTGGGTCTTGGGGTGGAACCATCAAGAATTGAAAAATGATGCTGGAGAAGGGAGCCAATTTCTGGTTCCAATCATCCTAACTAAATTTCTGATTTCTTTTTGTAACATAATACCTTTTTTTAACCCTCAAACATATTCAAGGCATAAAATTGGAGACTAGTTGTACATAGATTGCCTATTTTTGTATACTAATTTTACATAGACGACAACCAGATTTAAGGGTTGGTGTGCGATTTTTGTGGATTGAAGTCAATCTTCTTGGGGTTGTGTGGAGTTTGAGATTGGGATTGAGTGGTGACGGAGTGGTCATGTTTAAAAATGCAGAAATAGGTACTAAGGCAGTTTTCGTTTGTGAGGCAAGATGTAAACCTCGTGGTGCTGTGAGGCGTATGCCTCACCACAAACTGAAATTTACTGAGTCTTGCCACTGTGAGATGAATCTAGAATTGACTAAGCGTGTGTGTGTGGGTGGTAAATTTCTGTTTTTTATTTGACATTAGGGCCCAAATGTTTGTTTTTATATTTTACATTTTTGGGCCCAAACTTTCAACTCATTTTTTTTTTTTTTTTTTTTGTAGACATTAGTTGAGAAAATGGGCCCAATCTAAGCCTAAATATTTGAAATTCAAGCTTGACTTTTTTTTAGTTGAGAAAAGGGGGCCAAGAATTAAAAAAATCATTGACATGTGAGACCGTGAGACGTGCGCCTCAAAGAATAAGGAGCCTGCCTCACAAAAATAGCACCACAATCAACGCCTCGAGGCACAGTATCTACGCCTCAAACTGACTTAGTTCCGCCTTTTCAAACCATACTCTTAGTTGATGGCTTTGGTGATGGGAAGTGGCAGTAGTGCTTAGGGTTGGGGTTGGGGTGGGCTTGTGGATCTGATGTCATTGAAGTTTTTTGGTGGCGTGTTGCTAGAACAGATGGGGCTTGGGGTGTAGGTGTTGGTGTTGGTGTCAACATATTTATGTGAGTGGGGTGGTGGGGGTTAGGATGGGAAGGCCAGGAAGATGAAAACTTTATTTTTTAAGTTTATTATCTTTTTATTTATTGGTTTTTTCTTTATTTTACTTTTTTTTTAAGTTGAAAGGTAAATTGTGTTTTTCTTCCATTTTAATGACAATTTTGGGCGGAAATGTTATTAGGGACGACAATCGCTAATTTATGAGAGGTTGAGGATAAGAATGTCAAAAAATAAAGGTTGAGAGTAAAAGTGAAAATGGGTAAAGGATAGGGACAACATCAGCAATTTACCCTTTGCTTTTTCATGAATGAATAGTTAAGCTACCGTAAGTTTGTTTGTCTTCTAAATATGTGACAGTCGCATTTGATTTGAAAGGCAACTTTGTAAATGCAATTTTGGCCATACTAGATGTACTATAGCGAATACTTTCTAGGAAAAAGGCCAGAGGATGGAAAAACTGCTCGAGTTCATTTTCCATAAAGCAATATGTAAAAATAAACTTCATGTTGGCATCTGAAATTTTTGACTTAAAACACTTAGGGTCTGTTCTCTTGCCCATTTTAAACTCATTTTCCATTTTGTGTTTTCAAAAATAGTGAAAACACGTTCTCTTTGCTATTTTCGAAAATACATTTTTCAAAACACAAAAAAAAATTTCAAAGAAAATAGAAAACAACCATTTCATCGTTTTGGGTGTTTTCTATACAAAACGCAGTGATTGCCAAAACGTGGGTTTTGGCCGTGGAGGTCTGCGTTTCGAATCTTGGTTGCGGGATTTTTTTTTAGATTTTTTTTTTTACAATTTTTATTTTTTTAAAATTTAGAATTTTATTATTTATAATTTTAAATTTTTAGAATTTTTGTTTATATATATTTTTATTTAAATAAATTTTGTTTTTAATTATTTTGAATTTTTACTTTTTTAGAATTTTATATTTTATTTTAAATTTTTAGAATTTTTATTTTTAAGAATTTAAAATTTTATTTTTTAGATTTTTTATTTTTGTATAATTTTATATTTTTAGAATTTTTACTTGTTTAGAATTTTAGATTTTATTTTTTAGTTTTTAGAATTTTAAATTTTTTAGTATTTTTATTTTTTAAGAATTTAGAATTTTATTTTTTTAGATTTTTTATTTTTGTATAATTTTATATTTTTAGAATTGTTTTTATATAAATTTTTATTTAAATAAATTTTGTTTTCCTTGTTCTTAGTGGTTTCCATTTTTTCACTAAAAACACTCGGTACGACAAAAACCTGTTTTGAGTTTTGTGATATAAATTTAGTGCTTGTTTGATTCCCATTAAAATGGGTTTTTTGTTTCCCATTTTTTGACTTTTAGGAAAAAATAACCAAAATGTCTCTTTTTTCTAGTCAAATATTGCGGCTACTTTGGAAAGCAAAAAGGCATTTGTGTCATTTTTTTCAAAAACAACATAGTAAACAAATTTTGGGTGTTTTGCAAAACTGAAAACAGCAAAGACAATTGACTCTTAATTTCCTCAATAACTACACACATTAGACTAAGGTTATTCGAAAAAATTCAAATATATGAATGGAAATTTACCTTCTCCTTCTCCCGGTTGATCTCTATGTTGGATGTACATGTCACCTGCCTCTTTTTATGAAATTCAACTTTGTACTCATCAGCTTCGTCAATAATCTGGCTCAATAATTCCTTCTCTCTTTTCTCCTTCTCCTCTAGTCGAATAGCATTTTGTCTGTGTAACCCATTATCCGCATAAAATATTAGTACTCGGTAGATTACTGAAACAGAGAAACCTAATTCACAATGCAGTAAAAAATGTGACAAAAATAAAAATTCCATACCAAAATCAAATGCCAACAAAAGTAACCACACAACGAAAACAAAGCAACAAAATTAAGCACATAAAACACGATCATATAATATTAAGGCAAAATTTTCATTATTCTTCTAATGAACAATAGTGAAAAATAATCACTTTCGAATTTTTTCGTTTCAAAAGCCTTTTGTTTAATTTATACATCAAATGTCTAATTTTACCGTATGAAAAATGGCCTCCACCTTCCTTGTGTCTTCTTCTTACTCACCCACCTACCCCCAGCCCCCAGCCCCCAGCCCGCCGAATCCTCTCACCATTGCCCCTTTATTTGTTTCCTCCCCCTCTCAAGAGACTCCCAAGCTGCTATCAAGCATCTGGCATTTTCCACCGCTACTGCGTGCTAGGGAGTATCTGCTCCTGAGCAGCAGGGGGAGAACAGAGGAGGGGACAGATGGGTGACAAAGAAGATGAAGTATTTTTGAAATATCGACTAAAGCGAGAGGGCATTATAAGAGGCTATTTTTCCATTTTCTATCTCCAACTTGGTTCATAAACAAATTCCTCTAATATCAACACCATTACATTGAACCCAAAAGCCATGCTATGGTGAAGTGCAATATTAGGTTTCAATTAAAACCACACCTTAATTTTTTTCCCTCAAGTCAAAACACGTTCAAAGATAAATTGGAAATCCTTCCATCACATAAAAAACTATTTACTTCCATCTCCAAATTGTATATCATACAACACTTGTCAATATATGCAAACTCAATATGCTTCCAACCAAATAAATGGTACTTAATTTTGTTTACTGGTACAAATTTATACTAAACATAGAAATAGATTTCTCTGAACGTAATAGTCTTAGTGGAACTGATTCAGTGACACCTAATGAGAAGATCAAGAACCCAACCATTTAATTTATGCTCAATTAGAAAATCTATCAGCAAACCTTCAAATTGAACCTAAGTAAACCCTAAATAAAGAACATCTAAAAAAATTCAAAATGCAGGAATCATAAAATTTTCTAGATCATTCTGCATATTGATCCAGAAAAATGAGATAGGAATATATCTCTAAAAAAATGCAATTTAAAACTAAATAAATGAGATTATAAATGGAAAGATATAACCTTCTCCATTCTCTGAGAGCATTACCCTCCTCAGGTTCCATTTCCGCCGGGGGCGGCAGAATTGGACCATTATCATTCGTTTCCTGAGAGAAATCTTGCGGATCCGAGGAGAATGCGCCGGTGGAGACGTAAATCGGGGGAGGAGAGGAGTCTTCGGCAGCCGGCTCCGACTCCGTGACGTTGGAAAACGAGTCCAATCGCTGAGATTGATCTGAGCCGAGGTAACCGTCGTCGAAGGATTGAGTGAAATCGGTAGACGGAGACTCCCCACCGAGTTGGTCGAACGAGTCAATGAAAGAAGACGACATTTTATGGTTTTGTGTTTCTGATTTGTTCGAAACCCTAAACTAATACACTACGAGTGGTGGATAGAAGAAAGAAAGGATTTTTTGAAAGGGTTAAAATGTTAAATGCATTTCCGGTCAACAATCTGATTACAGTTTAGTACAAATAACCCAATCATCATCAATTAGTACAAGTAACCCAAATTCGCTTCTGCAAAATTGGTCAATTTGTCTAGTGTGTATCACATTTGCTCATGTAATATATTAACTTGAACGTTAAAATATTAAAAAGCAAAAGATGTGAGCTATAATAAGATAAACTTCTTCTAATAAAAAAATCATATTTAGAAACGCTTTGTTGCTGATAAGTATATTAAGTACATTTATGTTTGAAAATCTAATTATTTTTTAACTGAATGAATATGACAAATAATCGTATCTTCAAAAAAAGATAAGCACTTGCTTGAAAAATAAGCACTTATAATTGATTTTAATTCCAAAAGTACTTACTTTAATTCCTAATAACTTATTTTAAAACCCTAAATAATACTTTATTCAAATTAGAATCTCATTAAAAACTCTAGAAACACCTCCACCACCACCACATTCGTCGCCACCATACATCGCCACTTCCATCACCAACCACCACCATGGCAAACCCTACTATCATCTGAAACAACTCTTACCACCATCTCTTGTCACCACCACTCCTACCTCCGCCGCCACCGCCACTTCTAACACCATCTCAACTACTGCCCCAACTCGCACACAAGCATATCTGAAAACCTACCTTTGGCTCCATCTTTAGGCTTAGATTGATCATCTTTTTTGTTTTGTTTTGTAAGACTGCAGATATGTCCGATCTAATTTTATTTTATTTTTGTGAGATTAGTTTTTTTTTTTTAGTGGGTGTGGGGATTTGCCTGGTACATATGGTTGGTGCTGGTCTGAATATTCGATTTTGAGCATGATGATAGTGGTGGAAAATGAACGACTAGCACCTCAAGAACTCAATCACAAGGGTTAATTAATTTACTAAAATTTAGGGACTCATGAGGTTGCCATCAAAATCGTAAACTTAAAATCTTGTTGCGAAAACTCATTATTCATAATTCTTAAACGAACTTAGCAAATTGTTGTAATAATTTCATTTAAACACCAATAATGTTGTCAAACTTCAGACACTGCATTTCATGTTGTATAAAACTCAATTAGAATCTCAACATCTTTCAATAAAAAAAAATACATGAAATGATGTTATAATATAAGTGATTTGTGTAATAAATTAATTAAATTATAATCAATAGAAAATATTTGTGTATATAGAGTTAGAAAGGGTGACATTAGAGAGTCGTAAAAATCGCTATCCTAAAGTCATGTGGCCTCTTCTACGTGCGGGTTATTGTTAGTATTCCATGGCTCCAAGATAAAAACTCTTTTAGCTCACAGTCAATTCTCCTTCTATGGACACGATCAAAGAGAAATAAAAACGAGCATTTTAACTAGTTACCAAAACAAGAAAATAAGTAGTGTATAGTGTGTTTTTTGTTGTCTTGTATTGTATCTAAAAAATGAAACTACACCCCTTTTTTTATAGTAGAAAATCCAACCCCCACTTTTATGAAAATTTATGTCATTCAAAATGGTTTTAATCGTAAAATTAAGGGGTTTTTGAAATCCTTAAAACTGAAAATTAAAACTAAAAAATGAAAAATAAATCAAATTTATATGAATGTTTAAATATTTAATTTTAGGTTACAACAGTCCCCCACAAGACTTAAACATTCAAACAAAATAAATAAATATATAATAGCAACATTATACTGTGCAATAAGTGTAGGTGTCTTCAGGACTTGAACCTCACTTAGTGATGACAATTCTCATTTGAGGGAGCCATAATGGACTAAACCTTGAATTAGGTCTCTTTTCCCAACTTCAATTGCCCACACACATTATCAAATTAGGTTGAATTCATAGCGAGTAGAAATGTTAATAGCCATGCGCTATTATCTTGAATCTAGTAAGAGTCTCTAGGGAATATCCCAATTCCATAGCCACGACCTCATGGCTACTCTTACATAGGTGAGTCCTCCAAGAGCACGTGTGGCCTGCACCTCACGAGAGTATTCCCGCCTCGGTACTCATTCAGGGTTAAACTCTTCCTAACATCACATAATATAGCACTATCACTTTAGAGATGAACACAAATAATATAGTGCTATCTTAAGTCACGCAGTACAAGTTGTTTCTACCCATTTAACCTTCTTCATGGGATCTCCAATCACAAAGGTTGGTTTACTCCTGTAGGTGACTCCCTTGTGGGCTTCAGCGCAACCCCCTCGATGATTCATGAACACATTTTTTTTTTTGTAAACCCTTTGTTAAGTTGTCTGCCAAATTCTTCTCAGGTCTTACAAAATTTAAAGAAATCACATTTCTCTTTAATAAGGTATTAACTGACTTATGTCTTGCTTGTATATATCTATTCACCTTCTTATTCGAATGAGATTGATTCACAAGTTATATTACAACTTTACAGTCACAATGTATAGAGATAGCTGAAATTGGTTTACTTGTTAGAGGTATGTCTAGGAATAGATCCCTTAGCCATTTAGCATTAGTACATGTAGTATCTAACGCTATTAACTCCTATTCTAGAGTACTTCTCGATATAATAGTTCTTTTTGAACCCCAAGATATAGCTGCACCACCTAACATAAAACAGATATCAAGTAGTAGACTTGATATCTACATTGTCACTTATCTAATTTGCATCCATATATCCTTCAATTACATTTGAAATTTTTTTATAACATATAGAATAATCTAATGTACCTCGAAGATATTGAAGCACTCTCTCTAATGTATACCAATGTTCTTTATTTGAATTGTTAGTATACCTACTAAACCTCCCAATAGCAAATGTTATATTTGGTCTTGTCCTATTTGCTATATACAATAAATACCCAATAATTTGAGAATATTTCAATTGTGAATCTGGTTCACCTGAATTCTTCTTCAAGTGTACATTTGAATCATATGGAGTAGATACTTGCTCAATATCTTAATAGGCAAACTTCTTTAACATCTTCTCGATAGTACTTGATTGATTCAATAGAATTTGTTCAGATGTTTTCCTTAATTCCATTCCTAAAATTAAATGAGCTTCTCTTAAATATTTCATCTCAAAATTCCAAGACAAATATTTCTTCACATCATTAACAGTACTTAGATTTGTCCCAAATATTAATATGTCATCTACATATACACAAAGTATCACATGCTCATTATTATCTTTCTTGCAATACACACATTTGTTATGTCTATTGACCTTAAATTCAAATCTTAGTATAAATTTGTTGAACTTTCATGCCACTGTTTAGGAGCTTGTTTTAACCCATATAATGATTTCTTTAATTTAAATATCTTATTTTATTGTCCTTTAACCTTATAACCCTCTGGTTGATCCATAAATATTTCTTGGTTCAAGTCACTATTCAGTAAATGAAGTCTTAACATTCATTTGATGAATGATCAACTTATGAACAATAACTAATGCTAACATAGTCCTAATAGTAGTATTCTAGCAACAGGAGAATATGTATCAAAATAATTATCTCCTTTATTTCGAGTAAATCCCTTTGTTACTAATATTTATCAATATTACCATCAAGTTTCAACTTCTTCTTGAATACCCACTTACATCATATAGTCATTACTTCATTGAGGTAAGTCACACAAAACCCAAGTATTATTTTGTATAATTGACTCATATTCATCATTGATAGCTTCTTTCCAATAAGGTGCATTTATAGATGACATAACATCTTTATAAGTTTTAGGTTCACTTTCAACTAAATATGTGAAGAATTCTTCTCCAAAACTTTTCTCTTTTCTACTCCTTTTACTTCTCATAAGTTCAGGTTTAACTTCTAAAGATGAACTAGATAGAGTACTATTTAAAATCACTTTCCTAGATGTAGAGGGTTCACCTGAAATCCTAGTCTTAAAAGGAAAAATATCTTCAAAATAGGTAGCATCCCTAGCTTATATGATAGTATTTCGAAATACTACTAACTTTGGAATTTACAACTAAAAACCGATTCACAGTACTATTTTGAGCATATCCTATAAAGACAACATCTATAGTTTTCGGTCATATTTTCTTCTTTTTAGGATAAGGTATAATAACTTTAGCTAAGTACCCCCACACTTTTATGAAACCTAACATAGGAAACATTTTTTTCGATAACTCATATGGAGTTTTAACATTATCCTTAATAGTCACCCGTTTCAATATATAACAAGAAGCTAGAACAACTTTACCCCATAAAATTCTCAAGTGCTCCAGAACTTATCAACATAGCATTAACCATGTCCATTAGAGACTTATTCTTTCTTCAGCAACCTCATTAGATTGCAGTGAATAAGGAGGTGTAACTTCATGTATTATACCATTATCTTCACAAAAAATATTAAGACCATACTCAGTATACTTACTTCCTCTGTCAGATCTTAAGACTTTTATCTTACTCTCTCATTGATTTTCAACATCAGCTTTATAGATCTTGAACTTATCAACGACGTCATCATTAGTCTTTAATAGATAAACATAGCAGTACTCAAAGTGATCATCTATAAAAATTACAAAGTACTTATTCCCAACTCTAGTTGGAGACCTATTTGAATTACAGACATCATTATGAATCAACTCTAAGAGATTTGTATCTCTTTGAACAGATTTATAAGATTTCTTAGTTTATTTAGCTTGTACACAAATTTCACACTTTCTATTATCAACTTGAACTTTTGGAATCAAGTTTATATCCATTAATCTTTTCTTCTTATGACTAACATGTCCCAATCTTTCATGCCATAAACAATTAGATTCAACATTAAGAACAATAGAAGAATTTTGATAATTTTCATCAACAACATTCAACTTGAACAATCCATTACTAATATAGTATTTTTCAATGAATACATCATTTTTAGTTATTGCAACTTTATTTGAGTCCATTACAACCTTAAAGCCTCGTTGAATAAGATAAGATCCACTAACTAAATTTCTTCTAACTTCAGGAACATGCTGAACTTGATCTAAAACCAAAGTCTTTCCGAAGTTATTTTAAGTTCAATTCTTCCGATTCCTAATACACGAGCAATAGTATCGTTTCTCAAAGCTACGCTTCCTCCACTTGAAGTCCGATAAGATTTAAACAAACTTTTATCAAAACAAACATAGATATTTTCTCCAAAATCTACCCACCATTCATTACTATTTGGCTATGAATTTTTCTTATTATGGTAAAATTTCTTCTTGAACCTAATACTTCGAGACTTGAACTGTTTTGAAGTATTAGTAAAATTTTTAGAATTTTCAACCAAGTTTGCCTTAGCTTTCAACACATCACCTTAACTTAAAACTTTTTTATGTTATTCTTCTACTCTCAAAGAATTAAATACTTGTTTTAATGTCTTAATCCCCTTCTTATGTCTAAGAGCTTTAGCCAAAGTCCGACCAAGAGGGTGGAAGTTTATCTATAAGACATGACTCCTTATAATCTTCACTAAAATTTGACTCTTTCTCTTCCACAAATCGTAACAAATCTTGAAATTCATGAATTTGTTCATTAATAGGTCTTCCATCTACCATAAAGTATTTATTAAAGGTTGATGCATTAAATATATTTATACCAGCATCATCCATTCCATATTCATCTTTCCAAAGTTTTCCATTAACCTACTAATATACAAATGTCTTTAAAACACATTGCAATGTTTTTTTAAGAACCTAATAATTTAAACCAGTTTGTTGCTAATTGTATTATATTTGTTGCAAATCTAAGACGCACAATCACTAAGTTAAAGAATTTGAAATTTAATTGATGGCACAATTAATTCAAAGTTAGATTAGAAATGAGTGTAAAGCTTTCTGCACCAAGTTATTAAGGGTGTGTTTGATTTTGATTAAAATCAGATTTTTTTATAAAAATTGATGAAATGTGTGGTTTAAAAGTTGTGGGTCCATGAAATGTGTGATTACAATTAAGACTTCAATTTTTTAGCAAAATTTGAAGTGATATCGAACAAACTATAAAATAGAAATATGTGTTCAACTTAAAATATTGACGGGAATACAATATTGTTAATGAAAAGAAAGTTTATGTAAATTTTTCAGAATATAAAAGTTCATGCAATAAAGTAATTAGAGAAGTTAAACTTGATGCCACAATTAATTTAAAGTTGGATTAATTCCTTTTTCTTGCATTGACACCAATGAAGATGAAAAGTTTACCTTTTGTTGGAATGTTGAGTTTTTAATTGGTAAATATTATGAGACGTTCATTTTTTAACTATTTCATAATTTATGTCTTTCAATTAAATACATAAAATTTTGACTTTAAAAAATTGTGGAATATTTTTTTGTAAATAGATTGGGCTTTCTTATCGTCATTGGGTCTTAATTGAGTTTTTCTCATAATGGGCCTTAATTTGAAATTTCTCGTAATGTGCCTTAATTGGACATTTATCATAATAGGTCCTATTTGAGCTTGGATTGGAACTCCTAAAGACGAGTAGAAAAATACTATTAGACCTAGAATTTATGGCACAATTAAATTAAAATATTAAAAAACTTGGATTGTTACAATCAAATTTGAGAACCGAGCGCTTAATGTGAGGCAGCCATTTTTCTATCACTTTCTTGCTTTTTGAATTCCTAATTTCCATTCGTATTTAATTTTAGTTGGTAGGTTGTTTTGTTGCATTTTGAGTTTGATCACAATAGGTTATTGGTCGTTGCCCTTACGTGTAGCATTCTAAGTTGAGGTGGTGTAACAGGATTTGATATGCATTAAATAAAAAACAGTTTTAGGCCTACTGGTGACCAAATGGAGGGGCAGATGAAAAGAAAAATTATGCAAAGGAGATTTCGCTGGGGCGTATTGCTTTTAATGCCTTTAAAAGCCTATTTAACTTTTAATAAATTTTTGAACCTCATTAAAATCGAGAGGTGATATACATGATTTAGCTCGGATAATGATTACAATAATTAGTTAGATAGGAGATAAAAATATGCTTACATGATTCGTGCAGTCTTGTTTCAGTGCGCTTTTATATATTGTAATTCAAATAGAGGTACGGGGAATTCTTATACAAAAAATTGTTTTAACTCTATTCGATAGAGATTATCACATAAGTTAAGAAAATACAACCTGCTATATGAATGAGTCGAGTCTCTAATTGATAAGTGAGATTAAATATGATTAACTATTGTGATATATTTCTCTATAACACTTTATTTTTATTATAATTTCTTAAGTTGAGATTGTTAATTGATTTTCCTTAACTTTAGTTTGAAACCACCAATTACCTCGAAAACTTTAACTTTTCGTATAAAAGTTAAGATTAGTCTAATTTGATATTTGATAGCACATTCTTCGTAAGAATGATAATCAACATACAATTACTTTATAAGAATGATAATCAACATACAATTACTTTATTACTTGTTCGATATCATACACTTGTGATTAATCATAACAAGTTTTTTGATGTCATAGCTAGGGATTGAATCTTTTTTCATTTATTTTCTAGATATTTTGTTTTGTGCATACGATATTCGAATAGCTTAGAACCTTCTTCTTACGATCCAGAGATCGAACACCTTCGGATAGAGACTAGTAAAATAGAGGGGTTAATTGTTTCAAAAATCATGTGTATTTTTTTTGCTGGCCACGTTTACCTCACTCAACTTAAAATTGGTGATACTTCCTCACTCTACAACCTAAACGTTAACTCCATCCATCACTCTTCACGTAATCGTTTGATTACCTTAACGGAGCAGCATTTGACGTGGCGAAAAAAGGGACGTCCAACATGGCACGTTAAATTCCAAGTCAGCAATTACATTTTCCCCATCCATTAAAAAACGTCTTTCCTACTCACGTTTTTTCCTTGAAACTTATATCCCCAATTCCCCAATTTTCCAATTCAAAAACCCTAACCACAAATCCCATCCTTTCCATCTCCATTTCTCCGACAAAGCAACCCCACCGGAGGGTCCACCTCAAGTTCGACGTAGAGAATGGAGCACACGGAGGGCCCACTTGGAGGTAAGCAATTTCATTTTGGCTGTGTATTATTGCATATCCATCCCTTTCACTTTGGCTGTCGCACACAAATTACATAGTGATTTTGCGAGCACCCTAACTGTAGTTATAATCTCACGTGATTGGAAAGAAAAGCTGAAATAATAGCCAACATAAATGGTTATGGTGATGTCTTTTTAGTGCAGATTATGCGGCTGGTATTAAAATTTTTTTGGTTTTTTTTTTCAGATTCGGATCAGGACCCAGATTTCTTTGATTCAGAGAACGAAATAAATAATGATGATGATGATGTTTTGTTCAACGAAAATGTCACCGAAGGAATTGAAATGGGTGGTGAACCATTGCAAAGCGAAGGGGCGAGACAAGTGGAATGTGAAGTGGATGACTTGGAGTGTCCTTCTTCCTCAAGAGTTGATTAGTGAATATTCTACCGACAATGGCGAGTATAGGTTTCGAATTTGATGCCGAGAATGATATGAAAAATCCCAGGTTAGAAGTTGGGCAAATTTTAGGTCTTTCGATGAATTCAAGGATGCGGTTAGGCATTATGGTGTTATGAATAGGTTTAATGTTAGATTTAAGGTAAATGATCAGAAGAGAGTACATGTGGTTTGCAAGTTGGGGTGTAAATGGAGGGTTTGGGCTTCTAAGATGAATAAATGTAGCACAGTGCAAATAAAATCTTTTACTCCAGAACATACTTGCTCTAGAGACCAAATTAATAGACATTGCACTTACATTTTCTTAGCTAATCACTATCTTGAGAACTTTACGGTAGATCCGAATTGGAAGACACAGAATATTGTAGCCACGGTGTACAAAGATTTGAAAGTGAAAATTAGTAGGAATGTGGCTTGGAAAACGAGGCGATATGCAAAGACATTGGTAGAGGGTACAATTGAAGAACAATTTGGGTTATTGAGGAACTACGCGGGAGAGGTGTTGAGGACTAATCCCGGATCTACCGTGGTTATAGCAGTTCACGAGGAGAAATTTCAAGGAATGTATATTTGTTTTAGTGCATGTAAAAGAGGGTTCGTTAGTGGATGTAGGAAAGTGATAGGAATGGACGGGTGCTTTTTGAAGGGAAATTTTGGAGGGCAAATGCTTACAGCTGTTGGTATCGACGCCAATGACTGTATATATCCGGTGGCGTACGCCGTAGTTCACAAAGAAAATACACGTACATGGCGATGGTTTGTGTCTCTGTTGGCTAACGATATTGGTATTGACAACGGCGGCGATCGGACATTCATGATCGATGCATAAAAGGGATTGCAAAACGACTTGATGAGTTATTTCCGTAAGTCGAGCCTGATTTTGTGTCCGACACATGTATTCCAACTTCTTCAAGAAAGACTTCAAGGGCAAAATTTTGAAGGACTACTTGTGGCGAGCAGCGAAGTCAACAACTGTGAATGACTACAAACATTGGATGGATGAAATACAAATTGTGAGTGATGATGCGTACAAGTGGTTAATGGACAAGCCGCCAACGGAGTGGAGTAAATCTCATTTTTCAGTGAAACCGAAGTGTGATATTTTACTAAACAACGGTTGTGAGTGTTTTAACAAGACATTGCTGGAGGATAGAGAAAAATCGATTCTACCAATGTTGACTTCAATTCAAACGACATTCATGAAACGAATCCAGTCACGTAGGGATAGGATGAGAAGATATGTTGGGCAACCGTGTCTCAAGATTAAAAAAATCGGATAGAAACATTGCATTAGTCGGGGCTGCGGTTTGATTGGTCAAAGTGGCTCACAATATCAAGTTACTTGTGCATCCGGGACATTTGTTGTTGACTTGCATGCTTGGACATGTGCGTGTCGAAGATGGGAATTAACGGGCATTCCTTGCGACCATGCCCGTCATGCGGTGATACTTGATGAAAGGAATGATCCAAACGACTTTGTTGACAATTGTTATAAAGTTGAGACTTACTTGAGGTGCTACGAGAATATACTAAATCCTATCAATGGCAAGCAATTGTGGCAAATTATTGAAGGGTTTGTCATACAACCCCCAACATGGGAGGTAAAACAAAAGGGTCGTAGGCAGAAAAAAAGGAGGCTAGGTCTCGAGGAAGAATTTATAGGGCACAGTCAGTCCACGTCATATGTGAAGAGGAAAGGACAAGTCACCATGACGTGCTCCGTGTGCGGCTTGGAAGGTCATAATAGCCGATATCATTTGAAGCCGGATGCCCCTGAAAATGTAAGTATATTTAATAAATTGTTTGTTTCTGTTTATCACACTTATCCTGTTCAATAATTTCGCCATCACGTGAATGATCCTAGGATGTATTCAATGCGGAGTTGGAGCAAATGCCAACACATGAAGAAAATATAGTCCACAGGAGGAGTAAGGTATAAAGTTATATTTTTTTTTTAGTTCCAAAAGCAAAGTGAACTAACTTCAAAATGAAATTATCACAGGGAAAGATAGTTCCAAGCAGAGGTAGTAGAGGTTCTTCTAGCCAAGGCCAAGTTCTGCAATCAAGTTTCACATTCATGCCTACTCCTGGGGTGTCTCAGCCATGTACAGATGACGGGATAAGCAGTGGACCTTCTGTATGTATGCCTACTAATGTGGTGGCTTCAGTGATAACCCAAGAGGTTGACATCTCATCAATGGTGGACGAACTACAACAACTTGATGCACAAGAGGTGGCAACTAAAAGGGTGAAAGAGCACGCCGGCGGAGGATGAGAAACGTAACTGGAGCTCGCATAAACAACTTGAACTAACTGGTTGCTGGGAAGGAACTTTTTTGTTATGTTAGTGTAAGGGGACACTTGTAAATGTGTGTAGTTTTTTGTGATGTTGGTGATACTGGAGCGCGTACATGGTTTTGGTTTTTTGTTATGTTGGTGTAAGTGGAGCTCGTAAAAGGTTGTTGTTTTTGTTCTGTTGGTGAAAATTTTTGTCGACAAGACATGATATCTATTGTTGAATGGAAAGGAATTTCGTTTAAAAATTCTGTTTTTTTGTCTATATGAGATCTCTCAGCTAATAACAACCCAGAAGTTATTGATAAATTGCAGTGATTGAGGCTCGTGTGATATGAATGTTGTATATAAATTATGTTATATTAAGATCCTAGGATAGGTGCGGGATATTAAGAAGCCAACAGTCCTTATGGTGGGGAAGCTTCTGTATTAATCCGTGAATAAGTCAAGTGTCGATTCAAGAACTAGTTCTCTGTCAATTTCTTTGATACATGCTTTGATTCATGGGATGAAGTTTTGTATTCAATTTTTCTTCACTATTTTTCACTAATTTATTTAGATTTTTAGCTAAACTTAGTGTCGAGAGAATGGGTCTCTTGCATAGCAATTTTGGGAAAACCGAGGTGACATTACAATCTTTCCGGTGGTTCAAGTTTGTGCATCTTTGTTAGTCTTTGCATTGCATGTGCATATCACGAATGAACTTATTTGATGGTGTTGTAACATCAAGTTCTATGTAACCAACAAAATAGATTATATTTACTTCTGGACGTAATTATTTGTGGTATTTGTTATAATTTATTTTAATTTCACCTATATCTAAATGTTCTTGTTGCTGGGCATTTTTTGTTTCTGACATAGGACACGAGCCTCAATCTTAATATAACATAATTTGCTGTTACTTAAGATCTAGAATGGAATTCACTTTCCAAATGCATGCAATTGTCGTGTCCTTTATGACTTTGAGAAGAGGCTTAGTTAGCGTAAAAGGGGAATGCTCAAGTAGTTTCTGAAGTTCAAGTCATTCAAAGCAATAAAAGGAAGAGAACAAATGAATGAGTAGAAGAAGGTAATAATGATAAAAAAGAAGTTATAAATTATACAAGTTCTAGTATCACAGGCAACATAATTACAATACACAATCTGCACCCTACTTGGTGCTTTTGATGGTTTTCCTAAATAACATGAGAACTGGGGTTTGTGCCTTCAGGCACTTTAATGCATTTGATGACCTGACCTTTGTACAAGTAGATATTGATACAAAAACCTCGCATATATGATGACGATTATTTCAGCTGCCAATTATTTCAAGAACACATTGAATTATACACTTAGGAGAAGACAAGATTACACAATAATTCATAAAAACATGAAACTTCATACTTCCTGATAGTCCATTAAAACAGATCCAAAAGTACACATTTTTGGCCGAGAATATTACACAATCCCTTGAATTCTACTCGAGGGTTTCACTACAATTCATTTTCCAAAATCCTACACTACACACGTTAGTTTTCCCAACACAATCTAATGCAAATTTACACAATTCATTACATATGGAATTTGCTAACTAATTTCCAAACTATACCCGAATTTGACACAGTTCATAGCATTCGGCATTTAGAAGAGAATACGAACAACTACGAAGCAAAATAGCAACCAAAATCCAATTTGATAAATTCTAAACTTCCAGCGGACAACATTTTTTTCTTTATCACCATTGATTTGTTTCGCAATAATCCATTGATGACTCGATTTGTATCTAGGATGTGGTGGAGGATCAAGCCACGAGAAGAAATTGCAAGCATCCGCCTTCCATAGAACTTTTGACCTCGAAATCGCATGACCGGGATTTGCCTCTGCCCAAGATGTCTTCAACCTTGTAAATTGACCACAATGACACATAACTCCATCCATAATTTGCGAAGAATTCATCGAATTTTCCATGACATACGTCGAACTTGAGGTGGACCCTCCGGTGGGGTTGCTTTGTCGGAGAAATGGAGATGGAAAAGGATGGGAATTGTGGGTTAGGGTTTCTGAATTGGGAAATTGGGGAATTGGGGATATAAGTTTCAGGGAAAAAACGTGAGTAGGAAAGACGTTTTTTAATGGATGGGGAAAATGTAATTGCTGACTTGGAATTTAACGTGCCATGTTGGACGTCCGCCTGCCACGTCGTCTGCTCCGTTAAGGTAATCAAACGATTACGTGAAGAGTGATGGATGGAGTTAACGTTTAGGTTGTAGAGTGAGGAAGTAGCACCAATTTTAAGTTGAGTGAGGTAAACGTGACGCGCAAAAAAGTACAGTGATTTTTGAAACAATTAACCCAAAATAGAGAGAGAGAGAGAGAAAATAAAAAAAAGTATAATCAATTGCTATCAAAATACAAATCAACATAACCTATGATAAAGCCTGCACTTGCCAAATATATACTTATTTATTTATAAAGAATATCGAATTATAATAATTAAAAAAATTTAAAGTTATAAGCAATATACGATTTAACTAGTTAGATATTTACTTTTTAACTAGTTTGGATTGCAAATGAAATTGTTACTTATTGGCTATGTATGTTTTGTTGGTTTTTAAATTCTATTTGAATATTTGTTTGGTATGTTGTTATGTTTACGAGACTAAAATTCCGCAAGTGTACGAGTTCATTGACAAGTAATAGTACAAGTGAGTAAAAGAGTATCGTTCCCACGAGGATTTAGACTTTAGCTTAATTTCGACCAATTCGAGCTTAAATCGAATACATACAATAAATGTTTGAATCAAGAAAGTATGAAATTCTCTAAACTATAACTACAATTTAACTAAGTAAAAATATGATTTTTTAGAAAAATCAAATAAAGGAGTTATACGAGGAATCTGACTCCACTATTAGTATCTCTTTTAATCCTCAAAATTCCATGTTCTAATCTAATTTATGTTCAAATTGACAATCGATAATTCTAAGTTATCTAATAATCTCTTTCGAGTAGACATAAACTTATTTTAATATAAGTTCTAAAATATTCCTATTTTGAATTCGAATATACAAAAACGCTTTCAATATCAAGATTATCAAATTTGATTGCACCAAGCATAGGAAATTATTCATAATCTCTATAGGACTTAGTGTTTAAAACCATAATGAGCTAATCTATTTTGAACCTTTCGGAAACGAAAATAAATCACAAATACGTTCAAACGGTGATCAATTATTCAAACGGATATTAAAACCATGGCATAAATCAAACAAATACAAATAATGATTAAAAACAGGAATTCTTGAATTAAAACTTCAATATATGGTTTACATCATCATCTTTAGCATAAAGAGTTTAGCCCATCATGTTTGATTTATAAAAACACATAATAAATGGAGAATTTATCATCCGAAATATTTGATTGCAAGAAGAACTTTGAAGATTAATTTGACTCTTTGAATGTCTTCAATAGATTGCTCAAGAATCCTAACTTTCTCTTGCTTGAAATCTCAATAATCTTGCCCGGATGAAGAAATTCTTGTAAAAATCTTGTGTTTTGCCTCATTGTTCTCTCCAAAATTCGACACTCTTCGTTATAAGGGTTCTCCTCTTTATATGGGTCCAATTATGGTTGAATTTCGTGCCCAAAGTCTCCAAAAATCTTCTAAAAATAGATTTTAACCTAATTGATGATATGTTAGCAGATCTATCCACCCGAGTGGGTGCCACGGCCGCTCGAGTAGACAAAACGGGTAGATTTTTGGCTGACTGCCCGCTCAGCAAGCGAAAGCAGAGTGCTCTGCCGGTGACTGGTTTTCAAACGGCCATAACGTCTTGTAGAAAACTTCAAATTGCAATCCGTAAAAAGAGTTGGAACCATAATTCAATTATCTTTCAAATGGTATATCATTTGCCTTATGAAGATGTTTGTACCAAATGTTGTGCTCTAATTTCTCCACATTTTCTAGTTGTAGTTTTTCAATTCGCTTCTTCGACTTTCAAGTGTTTGATCCTTCACTTCAACTCTTTATTGTCACTCCAGCACACCTTAAATCTATTGATTTTATCTTCTTTCTCATCCTCTAATGTTTGGTTCTTGATATTCACTTCAAAAACTCAATTTATTCTCATTTACTCCCCGATTTCACTAATGTGACTTGAGTTCGGGAATTTTGTCCTACAATCACAAAAATGAACAAAAACTCAATAGATATGGACTCTAAAATATTTAGAATTATACAAAAAATCTTCATTAAGGAATCAATATAAGTGTATAAATTCACTTATCAAGCCCCCAAACTTGAACTTTTGCTAGTCCCGAGCAAAAATAAGATAAAACAAAAACTCAAATACATACAAAGAAAAAATTGTGCATACCGTTGGACTTCTTACCACTTTCGCCTCTAGTATAGATCTAAGTATTTAATTCAAGAAAAATATCCAAATGTTGCTACATAAAAGGTCTTAACACTTATCCAATGTTCGACTTGTGTGTGTGTGTGTGTGTGTGTGTGTGTGTTAATAGCTATTTTAGTCATTACTTTAATATGGATAAAGTTATGCAAACAAATAGAATCTTAGGTCTTTTCAATTCCAACCCTCAATGGTCATATTTTTCTTTCTCCTCTCCTAAAGTTCACACCATATTCAAGTATCTATCATGTTTCCCGATAGCTTTCAACCAAGGCTAGACTCACATTTTAATCTTCATTCTCAAGTTAGAAGAATCTAACTGATTAATGCAACCAATGATTCTCCACGATGTTAAGCGTTCTAGTCTCTAGGTCATCATTAAGCAAGTCAAACTAACTAGGCATCTAAATCTCATTTCTTGTCCAAGACTTAGTCAGGCAATTGCAGTACTTTTATTTCGTTTCTTGCTACTACTTTTCTTTATACTTTTTTTTATTTCTTCATCTCAGTTGGTAGTTTTTGCTCTAATATTGAGGCAGCCCTATTCCATGGTAGATCGTCTCCTATATATTTTTGATACATAGGGCCAGGTTACTCAAAGTTAGCTTTCACAAATCAGTATAGGCAACTTTTTCCTACTCGATGTTCCTTGACTAGTGCAGTGTCTTTCATTGGGACCGAAAGTTAGGATTAGAATTCTAGAAAATAGTCAATGCCTAGTTTCAACCCGTCAACTTGAACTAATTATAATTTTTCTCAATAAAG
This sequence comes from Forsythia suspensa, assembly GCA_023638005.1. Classification (NCBI taxonomy): domain Eukaryota; kingdom Viridiplantae; phylum Streptophyta; class Magnoliopsida; order Lamiales; family Oleaceae; genus Forsythia; species Forsythia suspensa. The sequence continues at coordinate 44,638,670 of CM042674.1, forward strand.
GCCAAATCACCACTTCTCTAAACTATCACCGTTATCAGCTCAATCACCCCCAAACTTATTCTCAAATATTGGTTTAGTGAATTTTTCAACTGGTACTTGGAAATCAAAAACAATAACTAAAGTCTTAAACCCAAGTCTCCATTTACATCACATAACTAGTCTCTAAATTTAAGCAACAACAAAACTAGCTATGTGCTCAAAGTAGTCTTAAGTCTCACACGGATAAGGAATTTTAACAAAACTAAGCACATTGTAACAATACTCAATCATTTTTCAACAATTAATCTTAGACCAAATAGAAATCATAATAAGCTAGCAAGTTATCCAACTATGTTACACAAAAAAAATAAATTTGACTTTTGTTTTTTTTTTTTTTTTTTTCAATTTTTTTTTTACACTACATACTCCAGATAAATGAAAAATAATAATAATAACTAGACTCAACAAGTCGACTCCACCCCCAAACTTAAATGAACATTGTCCCAATGTACGTACGAAGACAAATTATGAAAATAAAGAGAAGGATCACGATACTCTCCTTGTATTCTCTTTTATGTATAGAGTATTTGAGCACTTTGAACTGACCATGCTATTTTTCTCAAACTTCTAGTGAATCTTTCAAGTGCTTTGGAGCATTTTTCTGGTTGACGTATTTCATCGAACACATTGTAGGTGACCTACAAAATCAATAGATATATTACATGATACCTGAAAATTTTCATACAAAAGAATGAAGACAACCTAGGTGCAAAATTCTACCTAAAACTACTACCTATAAAGCAAGTAAATAAAAGGGTTATAAATTGGGTTGCCTTTCAATAAGCGCTTATTTAGAGTCGTTAGCTTCATTTTGTAACAATCATTTCACAGTGCTTTGGAGGTCTTGCTTTGCTTGCATCTATTGACTTTGTACTATTTTTCGTTTATCCTCAAAAATTTGAATTTGTGCTCCTCATAAAAATATTATTTCAGTTTAGCACCATGTTCGAACACAACTACAAAAACTTTAACTTTCTCATCGACCTTGATTACAAAATCAATTTTAGAAGAAAGAGGAGAGTTGGAGAATTGCTTGATAAGTGCAACACAGTTAAATGTCACTTTTTATTTTCCCCATTTAGGATCATTTTCTCTTTCTCCACATAATATTTTTCTTTAATTGGTGCTTCATCGGGTTGGATGACATGTCTATTATCCAAAATCTCGGACAGTTTCTCTTTACTCCTTGTTGTAATACTTGACATTTGTTCCATTAGGTTGGCTTTAGTGTCGATTAGAAAGGTGGAGGAGTAGGGACAACAATTTTGTGTGGCCAGTAGTTCCCATATATCTCCCAAGATCAATTCATCCTCATCAGTGGACGGTACCTTTTTTTATTTGCAACTGGCCTCTTTACATGAATTTTTGGTAATTGAACTCCACTTCTGGTAGTAATAACTTTAACATTTTCTTAGGATTCACCTCTGTACTCTGCTTGGCAATGTACCTGGTACTCTGCCTGATATAGCAACTGCTATCTGACCCACTTATGTCTTGATATTCTTTATTGAAATGCCTTGATTTTGAAGAATGGTCTCTATTTGTTCATGTACTGTTCGGTTTTCTCAATGAATTTACCAAGCATGTCTTCTAATGATATTCTCTTTTCTAGGCTGCTGAAACTGAGGACCCTGTGGTCTGATATTGTTCTGATTATCCCTCCAAAAGAAATTTGGATGATTTTACCCTCCAAAAAGCATGTTGCCCTCATCAATCTCAGAACTTGCATCATATCTCGCTATATTGGCATGCTGCATTGCGATGAAATCTCCAGCAAGCATGTTGTCTGCATCAATTTCAAAAGTTACATCATATATCGCTATATTGGCCTGGTGCATTGAGATGAAATCTCCAACAAGCATGTTGTCAGTGTCGTCCTCATCAATTTCAAGGTCTGTAATCTTGTGTTGTTGTTTTTGGTGTATTTCTCTATCATCTTCTTCAATGAAAAAAGGTTATTTTGATCTCGGGATCAAATGGCAAAAGATCGAGATCTTCAAAATCTTCCATAAAATGACTGCAACTGCCCGAAAAGAGCAAAAAAAATACTAGAGTAAACAAAGAAAAAAATAATAATAAAAAGAAAAAATTCGAATTCAAGCTAAAATTAACAAAACTTAAGCTAAAAATCTTAATCCCCGGCAACGGCGCCAAAAACTTGTACGGTGAAATCCCACAAGCGTATGGGTTCGTTGACAAGTAATAGTAAAAGTGAGTAAAAGAGTATCGTTCTCACGAAGATTTAAACTTTAGTTTAATTTCGACCAATTCGAGCTTCAATCGAATACACACAATAAATGTTTAAATTAAGAAAGTATGAAATTCTCTAAACTATAACTACAATTTAACTAAGTGCAAATATGGTTTTTTGGAGAAAAATCAAGTAAATGAGTTATGCTAGGAATCGACTCCACTATTAGTATCTATTTTAATCCTCAAAATTCCACGTTCTAATCCAATTTATGTTCAAATTGACAATCGATAATCCTAAGTTATCTAATAATCTATTTCGAGTAGAATTAAACATATTTTCATATAAGTTCCAAAATATTCCTATTTTGAATTCGAATATACAAAAATGCTTTAAATTTCAAGATTATTGAATTTGCTTGCATCAAGCATAGGAAATTATTTATAATCCCTATAGGACTTAGTGTTTAAAATTATAATGAGCTAAATTATTTTGAACCTTTCGAAAACGAAAATAAATTACAAAGCATGTTCAAACGGTGATCAATCATTCAAACGGATATTAAAATCATGGCATAAATCAAACAAACATAAATAAAGATTAAAAACGGGAATTCTTGAATTAAAACTTCAACATATGGTTTACATCATCATCCTTAGCATAAAGAGTTTAACCCATCATGTTTGATTTACAAAAACACATAATAAATGGAGAATTTATCACCCGGAATATTTGATTGCAAGAAGAACTTTGAAGATTAATTTGGCTCTTTCAATGTCTTCAATGGATTGCTCAAGAATCCCAACTCTCTTGCTTGAAATCTCAATAATCTTGTCCACATGAAGAAATTCTTGTAAAGACCTCGTGTTTTGCCTCCTTGTTCTCTCCAAAATTTGACCTCCTTCGTTATAAGAGTTATCCTCTTTATATGGGTCCAATTATGGTTGAATTTCGTGCCCAAAGTCTCTAAAAGTAGATTTTAACCTTATTTATGATATGTTAGTAGATCTTTCCACCAAGCGGGTTCCACGACCGCTCGAGTGGACAGAACGGATAGATTTTCGGCTGACTTCTCACTCGAGCAAGCATAGGGTGCTCTATCGATGACTGATTTTCAAACGACCATAACTTCTTGTAGAAAACTCCAAATTGTAATCCGTATAAAGCGTTGGAACCATAATTCAATTATGTTTCCAATGGTATATCATATTCCCTAAGGAGATGTTTGTACCAAATGTTTTGCTCTAATTTATCCACATGTTTTGGTTGTAGTTTCGCAATTCGCTTCTTTGACTTTTGGGTGTTTGATCATTCACTTCAACTCTTCATTGTTACTCCAACACACCTTAAATCTATTGATTTTATCTTGTTTCTCATCCTCTAATGTTTACTCTTGATATTTACTTCGAAAACTCAATTTCTTCTCATTTACTCGCCGATTTTACCAATGCGACTTGAGTTCAGGGATTTTGTCCTACAATCACAAAAATGAACAAAACTCAATAGATATCGACTCTAAAATACTTAGAATTATACAAAAACTCTTCATTAAAAATTAATATAAGTGTATAAATTACACTTATCAGTACACAAGCTACTCCTTTCTTTTTCCACACAATAATTTCCTTGCATCAAATCACATTTGTTAAAGAGACAAAAAGAAGCCAACATCGTAGTGTGCAATAGTAAATATCAAACTTATCCAAAATACATGAACAAAATCTATTGACAAGTGTGTTGGGAACATGAAGTTGCATCAAGAGTGGTACTGCACGAGAGGTGTGAGGAGACTGACAAACAAGGGGTGTTCAGGGTAAGAGTGTGTCAACAACGCTATCTTGGTCAAGTTTCGGAATGATTGTAAGCCAATGGTGGTTGTGTGTATATACACAAAGAAGTCAAGCTGCATGGGAATATATAATTGTCCATTAGTTGTGTTCGACACTCTTTCTTTAGTGATTGCTTAATTTCAAAACTGAGGCAACTAGTAAACAAATTCAACTTTTGATCTAGTTAGTTCGTGATGTGTGTATGTCAGATGTACTTTTGTTCGAGGATGAACAAGAGGTTATGTTTGGAGGTGTTGATAAGTGCAATATGTGCACTTATTTTGCATTAATTTCTAGACTTTTATCTGTTTGTTTCGCCAAGTATTCCTTTAATTTTTCTTCAACTGTTTTTATTTTAGTTGTGAACCCAATTTGAAGCAATTTGAAGAGAACCGAAGGACATTGGACTGATATGATGGAATGTTGGAAACTATTGAGACTTGCATGCACATGCCAGAAGTTGAAGAACTCAAAGTGTAAATAATAAAGTACTAGGCTAGGCGTATTCTTGTTCTAGAATTTTCTATGAACATCAAAAACGAAGAACACCTCTTTGATTTCATTAATTTTCGAGTGGTGAATAACAACTTGTATACTTGCTTTTATGTTTTTATCATGAGTGGCTAGGCGTATTCTTGTTCTAGAATTTTCAATGAAACTTGTAGTATGAATCTAACTTGAGATTTATGTTTTTGACAATAAGGAAGTATTACTGTTTTGAACAATTGATATTGATTTCCTTTCTTTCTACAATTTATATGTGCAGTGATTGTATGGTCTTTGTGGCTTGTTTTACTTTTGAGAGATTGAAAATAAGCTAGACATAATATTAATTGTCATAAATTCTAATAGGGGATAGATATATAACGTTATGCTTTATGCGATCTTTAATTATCCATGGTTATTTAATGCATTCTTATGTATTTGCATTCGTCATATAGATATAGTCGGATCATACATAGAATATGTTTTATTTTATTCGAGAGAGACTATTGAACCAATTAGGAATATTGCTCTTCATAACTCATGTATGTTGTCAATAATCCAAGTAAAGAAATCAATTACTACAAGTGGATTCAAAATCCTAGTGCATTTACTTTCTATATGCAAAGTATTTTTAGTAAAACCTGTATTCATCCTACATTTGAATTGCTATTAGTTAGTTCTTTATAGTAATACGTTAGTTAATTCTTAGACTTTCACTTCTAAAGTTCAATTGTTTCGGTTAAAGCTAATTTGATTGTGTTGAGCCATGTCAATCCATGTGGCTAAGATATTGGGACTCAAGTCCACTATATTACTTGTGTGACCCGTGCACTTGTGGAATAAATAAGAAACAAGTTTTTCATCATGTTAGCAATGGCACATTTAAAGTTAATGGTTAGTTGTTGAAACCATACTGGGCGGCGAAATCTCGAAAGACAGCTCATCCATCCATCTTTCAACACTGGAGTGATATCATAAAAATTCAATCCCGAAACTCTAAATCAAGCGCTTAATGGGAGGCAACTCATTTTTATATCATTTTCATTTAATTTAGGTTAGTTTTAGGATTTACGTATCTAAGCTAGTCACATTTTTTTCATAGATTTCTAGAAGTTAAATCACGGAATAGCAAACAAAACTCTAGATTATCAGTTATACAGACCTGAAGTTGAGCAAAATAGTAGAGTAACAATACCGGGATACTTTGGGTCAGATGGCAGTCGCTATGTCAGGTAGAGCGCATGGAACCTTGCCAAGCAACACAGAAGTAAATCCTAAGGAACATGTTAAAGCTATTATAGTGAGGAACAGGGTTCAGCTTCCAAATATCCATGTTAAGAGACCATATGTCGATAAAAATAGGGAATCATCTAATGTGGAAGAGCAAGTGGAAGTGAATGAGCACACATCAGAGTCCAAAATAGACAAGAACTTTGTACAGTCACATATCAAAGACACCTCCCCTATAAAGCCACATGTGCCCCCAATACCATTCCCATAGAGGCTACAAAAGCATAAGTTGGATAAACAATTTGCAAAATTCCTAGTGATCTTCAAGAAATTTCATATAAACATCCTTTTTGTTGACTCACTTGCTTAGATGCCTAGTTATGCCAAGTTCATAAAGGAGATACTATCGAACAAGCAGAAGCTGGAGGAAAATGAGACGGTTATGTTGACAGAAAATGCAGCGCTATTTATCAAAATAAGCTACCACTTAAACTAAAAGAACCAGTGAGTTTTACTATACCCTGCACTAATGGTGATTATTGTTTTAATCAAGCCTTATGTGATTTAGGAACAAGTATTAACCTAATGCCACTTTCTGTTTTTAGAAAATTAGGTTTGGGAGAAGTAGAGGCAACTTCGGTATCCCTACAACTAGCTGACATGTCTATTAAGCACCCAAGAGGGATAGTTGAAGACATACTAGTAAAAGTAGACAAATTTATCATCTCTGCTGATTTCATTATTTTGGACATGGAGGAAAACATGGATGTGCTACTGACCTTGGGAAGACCATTCTTAGCTACATGTAGCGCTCTCATTAATGTACAGAAAGATCAACTCATTCTAAGGCTGAATGAAGAACAAGTTACATTTGATGTGTTTAGAACAATCAAATACCCAACTGAGTCGGATAGCTATTTTATGATTAACGAGATAGATAGAATAGTTCAAGACACATTTCAACTTAAACATCCACCAGACCCTTTGGAAGCTTGTATTGTACATTCTCAATCCATTAGCTCTGAACCAAGTGAGATTGAGGAATGTGCACTCTACCTTGAAGCTAATCCTTAATATAGACGAAGACCACAGTTTAAAGAGTTGGACATGGAGCCTACAAAACCGATGCCATCTATTCAACAACCTCCAAAGCTTGAGCAATTTCCTTCACATCTCCGTTATGCATATTTTGGATAATTATCCACTTTACCGGTTATCATTGCAGATTTGATCAATGAACTTGAGAAAGAAAAGATACTAAGGATCCTAATAAATCACAAATTAGCAATCGGGTGGTCAATAGCAGACATCGGGGAATAAGCTTTGCCATCTGTATGCACAAGATCCTCGTTGAGGAAAATTTCAAACCTAATGTAGATGGTCAGAGAAGATTAAATCCCAGCATGAAAAAAGTAGATTGAGCAAAAGTGTTGAAACTCTTAGACATAGGAATTATCTATCCTATCTCAGAGAGTGCGTGGGTCAGCCCAATACAGGTATTACAAAAGAGAAAAAAAGATGAATCACAGTGGTCCATAACGAGAACAATGAGTTAATTCCAACCAGTACAGTCACAGGATGGAGGATGTGCATTGATTACCACAAACTTAACTCAGTAACATGCAAGCAATGATCATTTTCCCAGGCAACAACGCTAAAAACTTGTTGCTTATCTATTCCGCAAGTGAATGGATCGTACAAGTAATACAGCTGGACTTGATTTCAAAAATCATACCCACAGAGATTGAGATGTCTCAACACAATTAAATTAGCCTTAACTGAAACAATTGAACTTTAGAAGTGAAAATCTAAGAATTAACTAACATATACTACTAGAAAAAACTAACTAATAGCAATTCAAAAGTAGGATGAATGCAAGTTTTACTGAAAAATACTTTAAATATAGAAAGAAAATGCATTAGGATCCCGAGTCCACTTATAGTAATTGATTTCTTTACCTGAATTATTGAAATTGACAATATACATGAGTTATGACAATCAATATCTCTAATTTGTTCAATAGCCTCTCATGAATAAAATCAAACATATTTCTATGTATGACCCGATTATATCTCTATGATGGATGCGAATACATAAGAATGCATTAAATATCTATGGACAATTAAAGATCACATAAAGCATAGCAGTATATCTCTATCTCCTATTGGACATTACAACAATTAATATTATATCTAGCTTATTTTTAATCTCTCAAAGGTAATACAAGCCACAAATATCATACAATCACTGTGTATATAAATTGTAGAAAAAAAAGAAAATCAATATCAATTGTTCAAAATTGAAAAACCACCTTATTCTCAAAAACATAAATCCCAAGTTAGATTCATATTACAAGTTTTATAAAAAATCCTAGCACAAGAATACGCCTAGCCACTTATGATAAAAACACAAAAGAAAGCATAAAAGTTGTTATTCATCACCCGAAAATTAAAGAAATCAAAGAGGTGTTCTTCGTTTTTTATCTTCAATCTGGATGAACTCGAATAAGTATCTTGACTTTTGCTCTCTAAGAATTGATAAATTGTTCGTCCCAAAGATTCTCTTCTTAAGTGTGGGAAATTATGTATTTATAAACTCCCAATAACCCTAGACTCGTCCCCCAACTACTTTGAAATCGCATGAATATAAGTTCCTGATTGTAGCAAAATTCTGAAAAGAAAAGAAAATCTCAGACCCCGATTGAACCATGCGATCACCTAGTGTAAACTTGGGTAATCGATTGGTTATATACTTGAGAATTCTGTTGATTTGAATCCTTTAACAGGCGATCATTTGGTTATACTTACGTGATCACCCATTTAGACTTTCCTAGCTTTTTATTTTGGTCCTTTAATAATTTACACAAGTCGTCCTCAATCTTTTAGATAAATTCAATTCAGTACTCAAACTTTGAATTTTTTTTCAAATTAGTACTTAATTATTTGTGATTCGAGTTCTTCAACTTTTGGCTTGTGCAGGTCAGTCTCAATAGTTTCCAACATTCCACTAGATTAGTCCTATATCATTCGATTCTCTTCCAATTGCTTCAAATTGGGTCCCTAACTAAAATAAAAACAATTGAAGAAAAATTAAAGAAACACTTGGGGAAATAATTAGATAAAAGTCCAGAAATTGGTGCAAAATAAGTGCACAAATTGCACTTATAAGTCCATATGAAAGTAAAGAAAAGTGAAAAATATAGATTACCAATTAGCTCTACATCCAAAGTTTGCGGCAATTCACGATGTTTGCCACATCTCTGTGCTCAAAAAATATTTATCGCATTTAAATCATGTGATTAGTTCGCCATTGTTATACGTTCAACTAAATTTGACTTATGAGAATCTTAGAAGTTATCGTTTATCAAAATGTACAAGTTTTATGAACTAAGGAGATTTCTTTAGTTAAACTTCAATAAATGATATATAGGAGAGAAATAAAGAAATCAGAGTTAAAAACCTACGATTGTTCAATAACTAATGCAATTTCGAGGATGAAATTATTTTAAAGAGATAGGATTGTAATATTCTGAATACTTATGAGTGGGCTTATATGTAGAGTTTGAGAACGTAAGGACCAAATAGGATTCTTTCAGTTCTTTAGGGACAAAAGTGGAAATTTTGAAAAATAAGATTTAATTGAATGAATGGAGAACTTGTGGTTTATTAGTGATTATATGAATCAATTGAGGATCGGATATCAATTTAAGACTCAATTGCAATATTTGAAAAGTTCAAGGACCAAATTGCAATTTAATCAAATTTACATGTTTATGAATTTAAGGCTCGATGTATAGTTTTAAGTATGATAATAAGATAATGCTTGAGGTTTAGAGGCATTTATGCAATTTTGGAAAGATTGATGACTCGTTATCAATTTTGCAAACTTGAGGGACTAAAGTGCAATTTTGAGAAAAATATTATTAATTGAGGTTTTGGCGCCATATATTTTTTATGAGGTTCATATCATGCGAAAAAATGCATTTAGTTCAGTTTGGGAATTTTCACGGACTCTTTGAAATTTTAGACCCTATCCGGGACAATCCTAGTTAGTTGAAGTTTTTGGATTTCAATTTATTAAATATGATGGAATAATTCAAGGATTTTAACGGTATTCACAGAGATTCTAATGATTATTTATCAGTACATTGAAACTTTGAGACGTATCTAAATTATATGATTTTTTTGACGAAGTTAGAAGCTGTTTAAGAGCTTATTTTCAATAATTTTCAACAAAGTTAAAGGTTTATATTTCATATTAAGTCTATCATTTACATTTTGGTTAAATTTTTGTATCATGAAAAACATGCGTTCATGACTTTTCATTGGTCTCATAATAAGTAAATTAAATTATTTTCTTCTTATAAAATCACTCTACATGGTTGACCCACTCCTTTTGATGGTTCATTTCATTTTCTTATTTCATTTTGCAAGTTAGAATTCTCTAAATTATAGTTCAAGAAAGTCTTCTTTCTTTCTTTCTTTCTTTTTTCTAAAAAAGGAAGTTGAAGATTATTATGCAAATCCAGAGTTCATTGTTACCACCCGATTTTGATAGGGCCTCCACGTTAGCAAAGGCCCAACGAAAGTCTCATATAGGCCTGGTGAGAGCCTCATAAATTCTATGAATGCCTTGGATGCCCATCAAACATCTCAGCATTCTTGAACTAGAGTATTGCGAGGCCCATGGAGGGCCTCGACATTCATGGCCAACCCTCAAGGCCTCGCCAGGCTTCGTATTTATTATAACTAGCAGGCAGCACGATGTTTTAGAATGACCAGACAGATAATTGAAGGCAGATTGCGTTAGATTGACACACATATCCTCACAAGAAAACCAAATCGTAATCTCCTAAAGATTATGCAACGTGATAAACTCAAATAAGGTAGATAATCTTGGAGATTGCCCTGACAGTCAATCATCCCTATCCCATAAGGAATGAGGATCTGATCGGGTATCTAATTGATTGGTTTCCCAAATCAATTAGGGCTCTTGCGCTATAAATACAACATCTCCGGTTGTTCTAAGGTACGCTCTTTTTGCATTAAAATTTTACCCTAAACTCGCTCAAATCTACGCGCTTGTCCTTCCTTCCCACACCCAATTACTTTCGCCCCCCCGGTGTATTGCTCTTATACCGACGGTTGACTTGATCGTCGGAGTACCAACGATCATCGGACCTTTTTCTCCAGAGATTTTGGTACCTAACGATTGTCCAAGTGTGTAGGTAACATACAAGTTGGCAAAGGAGTGACTGGAGATCTATTGACACATGGACGGTGCGGGTTCCGACGTCAACATTCATCTTTTTAACTTCAAGTAAATATTTCAAGAATGGAGTTGTTCTTCAAGTTTTCACGTTTATGCAAGTCAGACAAATCAATAAAAAGTTAAGGTAAGACAATTTGAGCTAAGGGACCTAAGTTTTGAGATTGAAATGTACATGTTCTCATGATGGATTCTTGTGGTGTTTTAAGTTTTAAGATTGAAATTATCATTACTTGTTCTTAACGAATGTATGTATGTTTATGTTAGTCTTCTTAAAAGGCTCGTTCTTATTTTTCTTTGGTCGTGCCCATAGAAGGGACTGTGAGCTAAACAGATTTTATCTTGGAGTCGTGCAGTGCTGATAATACCCACACGAAAGAAAGCCACACAATTTTAGGACATCGATTTTCGCGACTCTTTCAGGCCAACCATTTCTAACTCTATATACTAAAATAATTTTCTGTTTATTATAATTTAATTAATTTATTACACAAATCAATTATATTACAACATTAGATAAGTGCATTTTGTGCACTTATTCAAGTTTTAAAACTAAGCTTTTGTCCTCTTATTTTATAGATTTTCTACTTAATTTAGTGTGTTCTTTTTATTTCAGTTTTGGACCTATTTATAAGCAAGTGGAGAAGAATGGATGAGAAGATCAACAAATTGGAAGATATTTCGGAAGTACGAGAATCAAATTGCACTCAATTAAAGCTTGAAGGACCACAATGGAGGTAATTGAAAGTTTTGAGGACTAAAGAAGCCAAAATTTAAAGTTGGAGGGCTAACTAGCGCAGAGTGAAATATTTAAGCTGGGCTATCACCCAAGCTTAAGGCTGGGCAGAATTTGGGCAGCATAGGAATATTTATTTGCGGGTGGTCGCTCATTACAAATTTGTACAACGAGATTTTATTACTTTTTTTAGTTTTACTCCAACTACGAAATCTTTTGGCCCACGATTTTTAAAATATTTTAGAATCTTTTTAGGTACTATTTGGGGACTATATATATGAGTTCTTAACTCTAATTTAAGGTAGTCAATTATTGAGAGATTTCAAAAAGAGAAACAAGAAATGAAGATTGAACAAAGATCAATATCCATTCTTTCGAGTTTTCTTCTAATATGGGTGATAAATTTTATCTTTTCCTTTTGATCTTCTTCTTCTTAGTATGCTAGACTAGATTTATTTTGTGTTAGGATTGCGATGGAACTTGTAGTTTAATTCTTCAGTTTGAAAACTTGATTTTTGACTATATACATTAATATAGTTTTGAACAATTAATTTTGATCTCTTTTCATCTATAATTATATACGTAATGATTGCATGATTTTTGTAATTTTTTTACTATCGAGAGATTGAAAACAGGTTAGACATAATTTTAATTGTCGTAAAGTCCGATAGGGGATAAAGATATACCGATATGCTTTACGTGATCTTTAATTACCCATTACAACTTAATTCATTCTTGTGTATTCTCATTCTTATTAGAGATATAGTCGGGTCATGCATAAGAATATGTTTGAGTTTATTCAAGAGAAACTATTGAATAATTTAGAGGTATTGATCCTCATAACTGGTATATGCTATCAAATTCATTAATCCAGATAAAAGAATTAGCTATTATAAGTGAAATCGGGATCCTAGTACTTTGCTTTACCATATTTAAAGTAATTTGGCATGAACTTAATATTTTACTTGTTTAAATTATAATCAATTAATTCTTTTTAGTTAATACTTTAATCAGTTTTTAGGTACATGAACATCTAAAGCTAAATCGATTCGGTTAAGATTAATATAATTGTGTTGAGCTATCTAGATTCCTGTAGGTACGATACTTGAATTCTAAAATTTACTTTATTACTTGTGTGATCTGTACACTTGCAGAATATTATCTAACATTGTGTTTGATGATTTGTGTAGTAAAATTCATTTTTAGCTGTGTTATCAATTTTCAAAATTTTAGAGAATTTCTAATTATTTTACTACATGAACTTTCAAAATTATGGAAAACGTACATAAACTTTCTTTTCATTGACAATATTACACTCCTGTCAATATTTTAAGTTGAGCACATATTTCTATTTTAACAACTTGGTGCAGAAAGCTTTACACTAAAATCCCTCCAAGAAAAATGATACACTTCCAAAGGGAAGAAAGAAGAAGAAAATGAGAAGAAGGAAGAAAAGAAAAACAAGAAAGTTCAAACTCTTTTAAGTTTGTTGACACACAAAATATTCTCAACATAAAGACCCAAACCAAGGCCCAAGAAGAAAAGCTCAAACATAGAGTCAGGGCGAAAACGTCAAGAAAAGAGTCGCCCAAAGAATACAAGGGATAGAGCGAGCAGAGAAAGAATTGGGCAAAGAAGGTGATAGGTTTGGATGAAGAAGGGAATAATTGCATCGCGCAAACGATGAAGCGGTTTTTACACGATCCACAATCCGAGGTAAACTGCCAACAGGTAAATGAAGCATCATGGGAGGTTATGGGAAGTTATTATGGCCATGATTGTAATGGGAGGTTATTTAGAAGAAGTGTTATGAGATAATGGGCGGTTGTAGGCGAAAATTGCACAAATGGTGATCAATATATAAACAAAGCGAGGCGATGGAAAAAAGCACGAACAACTATCTCACAAGAAAGTGAATTTACATTCAAGTTTTTATTTTCCGAATCTAGTAACTTTGTGTGCTTGTGCCCCTTGGAAGCAAGTTGTGTAAAACAATCTTTCAATTATAGCACCCTTGTTGAGACTTTGTCTCAAAAGGTTTTGTTTCTTACACATCGTGTGAATAATCTTTTAATTGTTAGCACGAATCCAAATAAAAAAACGCGCGAAACAATTTGGCACGCCCGATGGGACGTTTTGGTGTTGAAAACATTGGAAGCATCATGCCTCAAAGAATTCGCAAAAAGAACCAGTATACCAACAGTCTGTTCATTATGTGATCGAGCAATTTGAGGGTCAGCAGGGTACCCCGGAGATGGAGAGACCAAGCGCTAGTTGTTATGAGTCAATAATGGAGTTGAGCCCTTGCGCTATGCGCGTATTGCTGGGCGAATTCATGCAAGACATTGTTGAACATGTAACTATGCAAAATATTCATGCTGTAGAAAAACTCATTTAAAATGGAAATAATCATTATGACCATATGGCTAAGCAACTGAGCATGTTGAACGAACTTATGAATAAAATGGTAAACCAAGTATGTCAAATGAATCCTTTGGGCCTAGGAGGTCATTTTCAAACCAGAAGTCTTGTAGGTAATGGTTCACCAAATATAAACATGAATCAAATAGTTGAAATGCCTCACATGGGATCAACAATGACCAATGTAGGGGGTGTTGCGACTTCTAACATGGGGTAGTCTAATGTGAGAAAATATTCAAACTATGGGGCAAAATGCAACACGCCAAAATGATGGTGGGAATCCATATCTCAATAGCAATAATGGGCCAAATAATGGTACTTTTCGTGCCAGACGCAGGACCAAATGTCGTTAGGCCTCAGGCAGTGCCATTTGTATACCATCCCAATGCTATTATGAGAGATCAAGTTATGAAAATCATGCAAGATCAGTTGGCTTTTGGAATGAAGCCAATACTTTGACCCACGTACAGAAAGCCTTACCCAAATTGGGTAGCCATGGCCTAGAGGATATAAAGTGCCTAAATTTTCTTTATTCGCTGGTTTAGGAGAAATGTCCACTTTAGAGCATGTAGGACGTTTCACGTTATACTGTGGCGAAGTTAATGACTTTCACAAGATGAGATTATTCCCAAATTCGTTAACTGGAGTATCTTTTTCATGGTTCATTAATTTGCCAGCAAACTCTGTTCAAACGTGGCAGCAGTTAGAACAGTTATTTCATGCTCAATTTTATAAAACTGAATTTGAAGTCACTTTGGCAGATTTAGCAAATTTGCGTCAAATGCCAAATGAATGGGATGAATCTTTTCTCCAAAGATTTAAAACGGCCAGAAATAAATGTTTCGTACCTTTTTCTGAGAAAGAATTTGTGAGGATTGCTCAAAGTCGCTTGAATTTTGATTTAAAAAAGAAGTTTCAAAATAGAGAGTTTCCTTACCTGTCTCAACTTAGTGCGAGTGTTATAAGATATGTGCGATTGTTGAGAGAAGATGAACAAATGAAGAATTCTAGTAAATGAACCTATTATAGAGACCCAAATTTTAATGTGCATGCTGTCAACATTAGCCAAGGTCAGGTTGAAGTCGAAGTG
Organism: Forsythia suspensa; assembly: GCA_023638005.1. NCBI lineage: Eukaryota > Viridiplantae > Streptophyta > Magnoliopsida > Lamiales > Oleaceae > Forsythia > Forsythia suspensa. The sequence goes on from CM042674.1 coordinate 44,653,960, forward strand.
TATTTGGCCGAATTGATCAAAGGAGACACCTATGTGTGCTCGATAATGGCTAAGTCAGACATTCCTATAAAGAATGAGCCTCCAAAACAAGAAAATAAAAAAACTAGAATATTTTCATTAGACATAACGAAGGCCGACATATTATTTGATCAGTTATATAAATATAAGCAAATAAGGCTAACTGAAAAACACAAACTGTCAAACCCTGAACATATCAAGGGTAAAAAATATTACAAATGGCATAATGCATGGTCTCATACTACTAATAGTTGTTTGGTTCTCCGTCATGTCTTGCAGGATGTTATTGAGTCAGAGTGAATCACATTTGAATATAAGAACAAGATGGCAGTGGACGAAAATCCATTCCCGCAGCCAATAGATGTCAATATGGTCATCCCGAAATTTGGATAAGTTTGGTTTCCCAAGATTCAAGTTAGTGGTTGACAATGGTGAGGACGAACCACGTCCCAGTGCATTTGAGCATTTAAAAGAAAAAGTGGTGGTGAATGAAGAAATAAATTTATGTGCTAGATACCATAAAGAAATTGGCAATGTCACAGAAAGGTCGCATGGACAGTAAACCGGTGTAGTGGATGTCGCTAATTTTCGTCCATTTAGAAGGCAGGTAAGACCATTCTACAGAAAATACCAAGGGTCATTCCAGGGCATCAGAACATTTAGACCACAACTTCAACGCCCAAATTTTTAGCATTCATACAATTCAAAAACGAGGAGGGCAGCCCCATTCAATGAAATGACTAGAACCCAACAAAGGAGTTTCCAAAGAAACTACGGGCAGATGATGACAAGAACAGTGCGTGGAACATTCCAAGGATACGATCGAAAGTAGGGTGGCAAATGAGAACGTCCTCGAGGATGAAAAAGAAGAAGACACAGAGACGTCAACAGAAGAACTACTAACAGAAGAATGTGTTGGAAAATCAAAGTTTGAGCACAGAAAAAAGGACGAAGATGATGATGATGCTGGGCAATTGATCACCATTTAGTTTGGCACCATGCCCCCAATTGTGCGGTGAATAATTATTTATTGGCTAATGAATTTAAAAGTAAAGAGCATCATGATGAGATGATGGAAGAAAATGAAGAAGTTTGCACGTTGGAGTGTGGAGAAGGTACATCCGTTGAAAATCAAAATTTTCCCATCAATGATGAAGACAAAGATGATGGAATGATAGACATAGAAGAAGAAATTGATTTAGAAGCAGAACGAAGGATTGGAGAAACTTCGTACAATAATCTACTCAAGCAATTATACTAAGAAGATAACCCGGTAGTAGGCTTATTGGGCAAACCATCTGGGAGGTCATTCGATTATTATGTTCTATATGGAAAGCCTACAATAAAGAAAAGGGTACCTCGGATGGAGAAATATGGGTCACCTCCTATAATAATGCCTCCACCCACAGGTTGGAGAGAATCATCAAGGGAAATCGTACAATTTGAGAAAACAAAAAGAAACTGTGGCAAAGAAATATTGCAGATGGGCTTATCTGATGAAGTCAAGGTAGAAGAAAATGATGAAAAGATAGAAGTAAACACGAAGGAAAAAGTTATTTTAAAAAAACCATCAGTAAAATTGACTAAGCATCTCAGACCATTGTACATCAAGGCTTTGGTTAATGGCACTCCAGATGTTAAAGTTCCCATTGATAATGTGACAACAATAAATACAATCTTTTACAGAATGATAAAAAAGTTTGCAAAATCTGAGAACTACCTGATTCTGACTAATTTCAATGGACGAGCCACTTTGGCCAATGGGGTAAGGCCGTTAGACATAACAGTGGGAAGCACAATAAGGACCACGGTTTTCTTTATAATAGATGGTCCTACTAGTTATAATGTACTGCTAGGAAGAGATTAGATATATAGGAGCTGGTGTGTCCCTTTCTCGCTCTACCGATGTTTGGTTTTTTGGAATGAAAATGGTGGAGCAGAAGTTGTACAAGCTGATCATAGGCCTTTCCTCGCAGAAGCTAATTCAGAAGAACGATACATGTATGAGAGAGATTATGGGCCAATTATGGTGGTTCAAGAAGGATAAGATACTCCAATAGTGGCGCAGAGCGAAGAGCCATTCTCGATAGATACTCTTACAGAGTTATTCGATCAAATGAGGCCAAATATAGTGGCCTTTAAAGAGCTAGTAATTGGCAAGAAGATAGTTAAAGAAGATAAATGAAGCAGACAATTACAAAAGAATTTGGCTGAAATTACGGCCTTTAAAGCCATATTGATGACTTACAATAAAGAAAGCAAAGAAAAAGCTGAAAAAGAAAAAGCAGTGACATTGTTAAGGGACAAATTGGCCGTACTTGGCTTGGAACATGAATTACAGAGCGAAATCAACAAGGTGGATTGTTTAAAAGAAGAAGATTTTGTAGCAGAATTAGAAGGTAACTTGGAGAGGATTGCGAAACCAGGATACACACAAGCGCAAGACCCCTTGATAAAGATAAATCTCGACGATAAAGAAGAAGACTTCCCAACCTTTATAAGCCAGTTGCTCGACAAAGAGGTAAGTATTATGGGGTGAAGGACACCCAAAAGATAATAGAGGCGTGCAAAGGTTTCCTCGGGTCGGATAGAGGTTGTCCCTCGATTGCAACGGCAAAAGAGAGCTTGACTACAAGATCCACCAGTCGAGCAGGGATGAAACTCGTCCTTAGTGTTCCAAAGGTGCCGTGTGGAAGGGCTGTTGATCAATATATAAAAGTTACTCTAGGGATAACAGGTTGATCTTCTCCAAGAGCTCACATTGACGGGAACGTTTGGCACCTCGATGTTGGCACTTCACCACCTGGGGCTATAGTATGTTCCAAGGGTTGGGTTGTTCGCCCATTAAAGCGGTATATGAGCTGGGTTCAGAACACCGTGAGACAGTTCTATCCATGTCTGGTGTGGGCATTAGAGTATTGAGAGGACCGGGAAGGACGCACATTTACAGAAGTGGTACGAAAGGTAGTGAATCATCTGAATCCTAACATAAGTAAAAAGAGTAAGATGAAACTAGCACGTAAAGGCAAGGGTGAAGCAACTTTTGCAGCTCTACCCGATCGAAAAAGTGGAACTCGAATAGTGTTGATAAAGGAAGGCAGTAAAGGATATTCAACAAAGGAGGCCTTACTATCTTACCTAGCTCCCAAGTTGGGAACACTTAACTCATAAAGACGTTGTGCTCGGGCCTCTCTTGGCATCAACAGGAGGTTACGGGAGCTGCTTCTATTGATCAAGCACTATATACGATCATACCAACAAGACTAGAAAGAAGGGTTATGCTTACACAAACAGAAGCCTCAACAACAAAGGAACCTACGGGCGGGGCATTTTCGGGGAGTAGCCCACTTTCCATTACTCAATAGGGAAATTCCTCGCACTTAATTGAGGGAGCCATTGAAAGGTGACTAAAACAAAGCAGTCGGGGATGACAATCCCCGGAGTCTCTCGTAAGTTTATCTCCGGTAACTATTGTTACCTATGATAGAACTTACTCGTTTCTCCGGTGCTTGTCCAGCCTCTATGCGTCCTCGCAGAGGTTCGTCGCTCATGAGATTCGCTCTTCAACTCTGCTCCCTGCAGCTGGCTCGAGCGCTCTAACGCCTAGACCCTTTTATTAGGAATATGTAACATATGAACCCTCCGGGACGAGGGCTGCCTCTTCTCTCTGATTCACCTCTTGGGTACCAGCATGGATCAGCCTTTTTCTTTGAGTCTCTTGCTGTTAGAGCTGGAGTTTGAGTTAGGAGTTTTCCGGCCGGCCGGATCATTTTATAGTTTAAGGCCGAGGAGAGTCTCTTAGGACTAGCAAAAGGGGTAAACCACATATCATCCTTATATGAATAAAAAGAATACCCTGCGTAAGAGTGGTAAAGCCTAACCTTTAAACAATTACCAGTTATCGTGCCCAAGGTAAACGTTGGGTAGCCAAGTGCAGAGCGAATAACTGCTGAAAGCATCTAAGTAATAAGCCCACCCTAAGATGGGTGCTCTCATATTCTGACTTTCTCAGAGCTTTTGGTAGCACAGCTGAGACAGCGACGAATTCTCTGTCCCTAAGGGGATGAAGCAACAAATGTTTTGAGAATTCAAGAGAAGTTCACAACAAGACGAGCCGTTTTTCATTATGATAGGTGTCAAGTGGAAGTGCAGTGATATATACACCTGAGGCATCCTAACAGACCGGTAGACTTGAACCTTTTTTCTATATGACCTGATCAATTCGATCAGGCACTCGCCATTAATTTTCAGTGTTCAAATCGTTGACAACACAAAAAACTATTATTCAACTCTTTAACAACATAAAAAAACCAAAAGCTCTACCCTACCTCTCTATCTATCCAAGGGATAGAAGAGCAGAGGCCTTTGGTGTCATTTCTAGTCAAGAATTGGGGCTTCACAATCACTAGACAATATGCTTTTCTCTCATGCATTTCTTCGTTCATGGTTCGATATTCTGGTGTCCTAGGCGTAGAGGAACCACACCAATCCATCCCGAACTTGGTGGTTAAACTCTAATGCGGTGACGATATTGCAGGGGGAGGTCCTGCGAAAAAATATCTCGACGCCAGGATGATAAAAAACTTAACACCTCTCATTCTTATTCCTTTTTTCAATGAAAAATATGAAAAATCAAAAGGTTGTCTTATTTAAAACTCCAATTATGACATCTCTTCTCTTCCACTTCACTCTTCGGAACGCACTATTCATAAATAGATAAATGCATCTTCTTAAACCGAAATGAAATGGCTGGAGAGAAAAAATTCCTTTTATAGGATACTCATGGGAATAGATTTAATAGAGACGGGGTGGGGCCTGTAGCTCAGAGTATTAGATCATGTGGCTACAAACCATGGTGTTGGGGGTTCGAATCTTTCCTCGCCCATAACAGGCCCAAAAGGAAAGTACCTTTCCCTCTGGGTAGGAAAATCATGATCGATATAGCAGACCAAAAGCTATGGAACTTGGGTGTGGGTCTTTGGAATGGCTTTTTCTTTTTATTTATTATGAATGATTACAAATAGTATGCCCCGGCCCATCCGCGTATTTTTTTTTACGCTCTGTAATTCTTCCTCAGCCAGGCTTGGGTAGAATAACAGAGCAAGTATCACAAAAATGCCTTCCTTGTCATTAATATGTTTGCTCGCGACAATTGTGAACTATCGGGAGAATCGATGACTGCAACAAAGATGCAGTGCTATTACATCTAAGCCATATCCCTCACCAGCACCTGCTCCTGACCTAGTGAAATTAGCTCCACTACCACCTCCTGTCCACTCGCCTCCTCTACTAGTTTCCTCCCCACCACCACCAGTACATTCACCACCTCCGCTAGTTTGAAGAAGAATTATTACCAAACATGGATTATTAGGGATCTACAATACTAATAATCCCTATTATTAGTATTGTAATAATGGGGATTCTCGACATCTCTCTTCATTTGCACTAATAACCCCTCTTGATTTTAGGGATTAATAGGGATGTACAATTTGCAATTTGCAAATTGTTCAGGATTGATTTGTATTTTTGTAAAGGTTAATGGCCCAATTGTAATGTATTCATTGTATTTTTTTTTCTATTATTTTAATTTATTTAAGTCAAGAGGTAAAATTGTCATAGAATTGTCTGAATAGTGAAAAATAGTGATTTGAGGACCCTCTGTGAGAATATATAGAGGAATGTGGATGATAACTGCTAAAAAAAAGAATAGGGATGAAATCGTTACAAATCTGAAAGAATGGGGATGAAATCGTTACAAATCTGAAAGAATGGGGACCATTAGTGTAATTAACCCTTAAAAAAATCAATTCTTTTTTCTTTTGATATCTCCGGGACCAATTAAACAAATTTTTAAGAAATGGATAGGGAAAGGGTCAGCATTCAAAATTGTAGAGTATACAAACGAGCAAACAAAAAGAGAAGGAAAAAAAAAGAGAAGGTCAAAAAAGAATATAACAAAATAAAGGAGAGCGGGCGAATAGAGATAGCATAGGCTGGGATACCATTTCATTTGCGCAAGTAATAAGAGATTCCATGTTAATAACTCAATCTAGTTTTAGAAAATATATTGCCAAGGTCTAAGCTCTGATTCTCCCATAAAGATCTAATAATGAAAAAGAAAAAATAAAAAAGAAAAAAATGATTTTTGTTTTTTAATTGTTTGGGAAATGGAAACCGAACTTCCTTTTGGTTCTCCCCGTAAACGACCCTCTTATGTGAACCCATTTTTAAGGAACTCGAAAAAAAATTGAAAAATTTAAAAAGAAATATTTTCTACTTCTGAAAATTTTAAAAGGAAAAATAAAATTACTTCGAAAAGTTTCAAAAGAAACAAAAAAATGGGTTATCAAAAGTGTTGTATTTAAAAAAAAAATTTAAAAATAACTCTTAAAAGTAGATCAAATTCTCTTATTTCGATCAAAAGAAATAAAAGTATATGAATCGAGTGAAACTAAAAAAGAAATAGGTCTCATAATCAGCAATAAGATGATTCACGAAACATTTAGCATATGTTTGGAGGTGCTGAAATTATAATTTAAGTGCTTATATTATAAGCAGTTGGTGAATGTGTGGATAAAAAGTGGTTGTAAGTTGTGGGTTCCATAAAATGTGTGGATGAGAATTATGTTTGACTAGTTTGACCAGCTGAAATTATAATTTAAGTGGTGCCAAACATATGCTTAGTCAAATTGCATTTCCATTTAGACATATTCTTCATTGAAATCAAATAGAAAGAATTACAAAAGAGAAAAATAAAGTAACTCCAAAAATAAATATCAATCTTATCAAAACAAGATATAATACTAAAAGATTGGAAAAATGGCAATTATTAAAAAGAAGAAATGCTCGATTAATCTGTAAATTACCCCTTTTTATAAAATTATTCATTGAAAGAATATACACATATATATTTTTATCTATCATTAATTATCCCAGAATGAAGAAAAAATTATTTCTTGAATCAACAAAAAAATTATGAATAAATCCATTTACAATAATGAAACAAATCAAGAAATAATTAATAAAAAAATCAACATCCAATTAAGTTTATTTCGAATATAAAAAGCCACTTTATAATATTAGTAAGACAAATTCACACATTTTTTTTATGACTTATCCTACTTGTCACAAGCATATGTATTTTACAAATTATCACAAACCCAAGTTATTAACTTGTATAAATTAAAATATGTTCTTCAATATCAAGGAATCCCTTTTTTCTTAAGCCCGAAATAAAATATTCTTTTGAAACACAAGGAATGGTTCATTCTAAATTGAGGGATAACACACTTCCAAGTTTTGAAATGAATCAATGGAAAAATTGGTTAAGAGGGCATTATCAATACGATTTATCTCAAATCAGATGGTCTAGATTAATACCACAACAATGGCATTCATATGAAAAAGACCAATTAATTGACTACAAAAAACAAAATATTTTTGACGTCTATTAATTATCGAATCAAAAAGATAATTTTCAAAAATACTATAAATATGATCTTTTATCATATAAATTTTTTAATTATGTAAATAAAAAGGACTCGTTTATTTCTAGATCGTTGTTTCAAAGAAATAACAACCAAGAGATTTCTTATAATTACAATTCATATAAAGACACTTTTTTTGATATGCTAACCCTATCAATAATTATCTAGGAAAAGACGATACTCTATACATGGAAAAACTCTTGATAGAAAATATTTGGATCGGAAAATTCTCAATTTTGATCTTAGATACAAAGTCGATATTGAGGCCGACAATAGTAATCAAAAGACTCTAGATTGTTACTAATAATTATCAAATAATTGATAAATATAATATTTTTTATCTTATGATTCCAGAAATGAATCCACCAAACTCCCCCAAAGTATTTTTTGAGTGGATGGGGATGAATGAAAAAATACTAAAGCGTCCTATATCGAATATGCAACTTTGGTTCTTCCCCGAATTTTTGTTACTTTATAATGCATATAAAACGAAACATTGGTTTATACCAAGAAAATTACTTCTTTCAAAATTGAATAGAAATGAAAATAGTAATGAAAATCAAAATAAAAAGATTAATAAAAAGCAAAAAGAAAGTTTTTTGATACCATCGAATAAAAAAATAAAGAATCAAAATCAAGAAGAAGAAAAAAACCAACAAAAAGATATTGAAGAAGATTATGCAAGATCGGACATGAAAAAAGGTAAAAAGAAAAAACAATACAAAAGCAACATGGAAGCAGAACTAGATTTGTTCCTCAACTGTTATTTGCCTTTTCAATTGAGATGGGACGATACTTTGATTCAATGAATGATCAATTATAATAAGGTATATTGCCTCCTGCTTAGACTAATAGATCCAACAAAATTTTCTATATCTTCGATTCAAAGGGGAGAAAGAGAAGAATTTAACTCTTCCAAAATTTATGAAAAGGGGAGTATTGATTATCGAACCCATTTGTGTGTCTATAAAAATCGATGTTATTATGTATCAAACCTTAGATATTTCATTGGTTCACAAGAGTAAGCACCAAACTAATCAAAGATACCGAAAACAAAGATATGTTGCTAAGAATACTTTTGATGAATCTATTCCACCACATGAAAGAATAACACAAAATAGAGACAAAAATCATTTTGATTTGCTTGTTCTTGAAATATTTTATCGTTTAAGTAGAAAATTCAGAATTCTGATTTGTTTCAATTCGAAAAATAGGAATGATGTAGATAAAAATCATGTATTATGCAATGAGAAGAATAGCAAGCAAGTTCTAGAGGACAGTAATCACCTTGATAGAGAGAAAAATCAATTAATGAAATTTAAGTTCGTTATTTGGCCTAATTATTATTTAGAAGATTTAGATTATATGAATCACTATTGATTTGATACCAATAACGGCAGTTGTTTCAGTATGTTAAGGATACATTTGTATCCAAGATTGAAAATTCGTTGGTAGTACATTTTCCTATATATCCTCTACTATATAGGATATATGAAAGCAAACAAACATCACACATTGTGTCTTATATTTCATTTGAATATCCAATACTAAATGAATAATGGATCAATTCGATCAAGAAATGAATCAACAGAACCTTTTACATTTTAGGTCTAAATTCTTCGCTTTTGTGAATATGAAAATTTGCCAATCCTTTTCTATCCCTATCTAAATCCAATTGAAAATTGGATTGATTCATTTGAATTGAAAAAATTTGGAGTTCATAATTTTTTTTATTAGATTATTGTATAAACCACATTCAAATGAATGACATTATTATTACTGTTCGGTAAAATATATCCGTAAAAAGGGAGAAGGAAATTTTTATGGTAAGAAATTCATTCATTTTCAGTTATTTCTCAAAAAGAAAATGAAAAAAACAGAGGGTCTGTTGTATTCAGTTTCACTACTAAGATAAGGAGGTTATTGGCTTATTTGTAAAAAATAATAATATAGAGTACGTTATAAAGAATTAATTGGTCAGTTGGATATTCGAGAGACAAAAACTCGTTAATTTGAAGAGTGATTTTATTTGAACTTATTCGTTTCAATTTTGATGAACTTCTTTTTACTTTCAACAATTCATGGAAGAACGACTTGGTAAAAAACCTATGGTTGCACCAACTACAATAAAAGACCTCATGATAGTCAATATGGGTCCTCATCACCCATCAATGCATGGTGTTCTTCAACTTATCGTTACTCTCGATGGTGAAGATGTTATTGACTGTGAAGCTGAAGCAGCTACTCCATAGTGGCTGAAGCTAAAGATGCTACTCCACAATGCATGTTATTCGGCGATGACATAGTTTTAACTGATGAAACTATAAGGGAATTAAATAACAAGTTGAACTTTGATGAGGTGCTTTGAAATCTAAAGGTTTTAAATAAAGTAAAGCCAAGACAAATTAGGAATAAGGATAATAATTTAACTGCTGTAGAGGATTATGTTGCCCATAAAAATAGTTGGTTTAGGTATTTGGGTTTCGAGTATTGTCAATGAATGAGGTATTGAAGAGGGTATAATGCATAGGACTAAAGTGGGTCGGAAGAAATGAAGAAAAGCTATAAAAAAAATTTGTGATAGGAAATTCCTATAAGATTAAAACACTAATTCTACCGAACAATTATTTAACATGCTATTCTTTATGGTACTAAGTGTCAGAAAATCCTATAAAAAAAAAGTGTAACTACAAAAGTATCTTTGTTCACAATAGAACCAATAGTTCACGAGTTTAACTATATGTAGACGATCGATAGAGAACAAGAATAAATTTGGAGACTATAAAAGGCAAAATGATTTTTACAAAAAAAAAATAAATTAATTTTATGCTAATAATGCCTTTTTGCTCTTACTGGTGCAATTGCCTTTTATTTGGACGAGTAGTTGGGATCAAACCCCTAACATACATTCAATGCCTATATTCCACCGATAGCAAAAGAAACTCCCCACAAATATGAAACACGTACGGAATCACCACCAATCTAAATAGCTTCCCACTCTCACTCAACCACCCTCAAACTATCATTTCAATTAGTTATGTGATCCAGTTTTCAATTGGTGGTCTTGATTTTAACAACTTAAGTCCAAAATTCGATCAATCTATTCTATCTATGTAACCAACCAAAACTAATGATTGTCACGACTTGTGCTCAAAATTAGCAATCTCACATGGACAAGCATGGTAACACCACCTAATCACCATTTATGAATAAAAAATAGTTCCAAGTAACATCATCATTAGCCGACAACGCCATCCAACTAACACACTAACACATAAAAAAAACTATATATATAAAAAAAAAGACTTCACATCACACACAATCAAACATAACCAAAAAAGAATAACAACAAAAATAACAAAAACATGCACACCTCCAAATATAAAATAAACATTGTCCTTAATGTTGCTTTATACAAAACAAACGAAATTAAGATAATGGGATAACAAAAGCAATCATCAAAATAAACAATCAACCATATTAAATCCACGGGCAGCAAAAGACACACACAAAAAAAAAAAACAATTATTCCCTCACAGTAAATATAAAATCATAATAACACTTTCTAATGCATTATATAAATACAACCATGATAAATATAAAAAAGTACATCAATATTTAACAATTTAAGCATGGCCCAAATAAAATATATAAAAAATAAAGAATATACTCACACTGAAATATATTAAACAAGTCTGCTTGTTAATGAATTAATTCCATTCAGCTGAAAGACAAAGCTGAAAGACAAATCTAAGATAAGACAAATCAATATCAAACAATTGAAGTATGTTTAGTTAAAATTATAATCAAGAAAATGAGAGAAAAGAGACACACAAAAGAAAAAGGTAAAAACAAACGAAGTAGGCCTGCAAGTCCATATCGAAATTACAGTGGGCACATGGGCAGTTCTGAACCATACCAATATAACATGTTATATAGATATCTAACTATTCAAACATGGTCGAGGAAAATTAAGGTCAAAAGTTGTAAATGCAAAAAACTCATATGACAGATACGAGTAGCAAACAGTCCTTTCAAAACAACCATGAAAAATTTTAAACTTTGTGGTGGACTCTAACTCGGACCTCTTAACACATATCACACATTAGAATCCTACAAAATCACAATATTCAACGCAACATTTCATTAGTGACCAACGACACATAAATCACCAAAACAGCCTATTCACACATATCTGAACATAAGAAGCAACATGTTCATGCCAAGAGTCACCAATAAGGGAAATCGGACTAGACATATTCAAACTCAATAATTTAAGTAGAAAAAAGAAAGCTACAGATTATAAGACAAAAGATTAAGAATGAGAAAACCTAATGGATAGTTTCATAAACTTAAAATTGAATGCTGAATTATAAAGTATTGAATTAACAATGTGAAAATGTGTTTGCTAAGGCACTGGATCTAATACTCAGCCAGAAATAATCAAGTGCTATGCATTAAATTCATAGTATGTAGTGGAGTTTTTGTTTTCAAATTGTATTATATTTCATTTTATTGTTTGTTATGAATGGAATATTGGAGATATGTTGAGTTTTATTGTAGATAGGAATGTCAATCTATAATCATACTAGAAGAATTAGGATAGTGGGACTATGAAGAGGATGGAGATGAAAAAAGCAACTAGCCCGAAATAAATTCGTATCATAATTTTGAGATGTTTAGATGAGGTGTTATTATATAGTTGACAAAACTGTTCAATAAGATCTTAAAGAATTAAAAGTTGCCACATCAACTAAGGAAGAGCAATACAAAGGTGCCTATTATGAGAATAAAGAAGATATTCGAGTTACTACGAATTACGTAGTTATCAATCTCCATAACCGTAACATGAAATCATGGGATAGGCTTAAAGAGCAAAAATTAAAGTGTAATTTAAAGGTCTTGGAGAATCGGTTTAGCGTTGATGATGAGATCTATTATTGAAACCATTTACAAATGAAACAAGATCAACGTCGTATTTGTTTTTTTTTTTTGATTTTTAAATCGTATCAATATGATTAAAATATATATGATAAAGCAGTCATTAGCTTGATATGTAGTGGCAGCAGTAGTAGAGAATTTCCAATCAATGTTAGGCTCGTATCAAGGATTTACATTTAATCCTTATGTTTTTTCATTAATCATAGATGAGTTTAAAAATATATCAAAGCTGACATCCATAGCGCATGTTATTAGGCGATGACATAGTTTTAATTGATGATACTACAAGGGGGTTAAATAATAAGTTGAACATTGAAGAGGTACTTTGAAATCTAAAGGTTTTAAATAAAGTAAAGCCAAGACAAAGTAGGAATAAGGATAATAATATAACTACTATAAAGGATTATGTTGCCCATAAAAATAGTTGATTTAGGCATTTGGGTTTTGATTATTGTCGATGAACGAGGTATTGAAGAGGATATAATACATAGGACTAAAGTGGAGTGGATAAGAATTTTTTGTGATATGAAAATCCTATAAGATTAAAACACTAATTCTAGTGAACAGTTATTTAACATGCTATTCTTTATGGTACTAAGGGTCAGAAAATCCTATTAAAAAAAAAGTGTAACTTCAAAAGTATCTTTGTTCACAATAGAACCAATAGTTCATGAGTTTAACTATACGTAGACGATCGATGGAGAAAAAAAAATTGGAGAGTACAATAGACAATTTGATTTTTACAGAAAAAATAAAATTATTTTCAGCTAATATTGCCTTTGTGCTCTTATCGGTGCAATTGCCTTTTATTTGGACGAGTAGTTGGGATCAAACCCCTAACATACATTCAATACCTATATTCCACCTAATAGCCAAAGACACTCCACACAAATATTAAACATGTATGGAATCGCCATCTATCTAAATAGCTTCCCACGCTGACTCAACCACCCTCAAACTACCCTTTCAATTGGTTAAGTGATACAGTTTTCAATTGATAGTTTTGATTTTAACAACTTAAGTCCAAATTTCGATTAATCTGTTCTATCTATGTAACCAACCAAAACTAATGATTGTCATGACATGACTATTGTGCTCAAAATTAGCAATCTCACATGGATAAGCATGGTAACAAAATAAATACTAGTAACACCACCTAATCACCATTTATGAATAAAAAATAGTTCCAAGTAACATCATCATTAGCCGACAAGGCCATCCAACTAACACGCTAACACATAAAAAAACTATATAAATGTAAAATAAAAAAAAGACTCCACATCACACACAATCAAACATAACCAAAAAAGAATAAAAACAAAAATAACAAAAACATGTACACCTCCAAATATAAAATACACATTGTCTTTAATGTTGCTTTATATAAAACAAACAAAGATAAGATAAGGGATAACAAAATAAATCATAAAATAAACAATCAACCAAATTAAATCCATGGGCAACAAAAGACACAAGAAAACTATTATTCCCTCACAAAGAAACATAAAATCATAATAACACTTTCTAATGCATTATTTAAATACAGCCATAATAAAAATAAAAAGTACATCAATATCTAACAATTTAAGCAACACCCAAACAAAATATGTTGATAATAAAGAATCTACTCAAACTGAAATATATGAAACAAAGTCTGCTTGTTATTCATTTAATTCTATTAAGCTGAAAGACAAATACAAGATAAGACAAATCAATATCAAACAATTGAATATGTTTAGTTAAGATTGTTATCAAGAAAAGGAGAGAACATCAAGTCCTTATGTTTTTGCTTTAATCATAGATGAGCGTACAAATATATCAAAGCTTAAAGACAAATACAAGATAAGACAAATCAATATCGAACAATTGAAGTATGTTTAGTTAAGATTGTTATCAAGAAAAGGAGAGAAAACATTAAGTCCTTATGTTTTTGCTTTAATCATAGACGAGCTTACAAATATATCAAAGCTGACTTCCATAGTGCATGTCATTAGGCGATGACATAATTTTAATTGATGATACTCGAAGGGGGTTAAATATCAAGTAGAACTTTGAAAGAGGTACTTTGAAATCTAAAAGTTTTAAATAAAGTAAAGCCTAGACAAAGCAAGAATAAGGATGGCAATATAATTTCTATAGAGGATTATGTTGCCCATAAAAATAGTTAATTTAGATATTTGGGTTTTCATTATTGTCAAGGAACAAGGTATTGAAGAGGATATAATGCATAGGACTAAAGTGTGTTGGAAGAAATGAAGAAGAGCTATTATAATTTTCTGTGAAAGGAAAATCCTATAAGATTACAACACTAGTTCTACCGAGCAGTTATTAGAGCTGCTATTCTTTATTGTACTAAGTGTTAGAAAATCCTCCAATATATATATATATATATATATATATATATATATATATATAGAAAATAAGAAAACAAGTGTAACTACAAAAGTATCTTTGTTCACAATAAAACCAATGGTTCATGAGTTTAACCAACGTTTCATTTCTCATATCTTCTCAACTTTCAATGCAGGCACCAATTGAAGTCTGTGTTTGGTCTTTATTCCAAAGAAAAAATATTATTCCTCACTTGATTTTCATAAAGACACTTTATTTTCACAACATCGGATGTTGGCGTGGTTAGAACTTAACCAATCCATGTCTAAGGTTACACCAAAGTCTTTCATATCTATTAATTACAAGTTTTCTTTTAAAACTTTTTCCCCAAATATCATTTTAACAGATTTTGCTACACGAATTTCATCTCCTTGAAGTCCCTTAAAACCTGTAGAAAAAACTTCTTGGTAACTTCCTCCTTGAACTAATCCCAAGCCAAGGCAAGCTACTCTGCCTCGATTCTAGTTCAGGACATTAACTCCCACCTGTGGCTTGTTGCTACATAAACATGATCTACGTGCACTAAACATTCTGCGTGTCTCTATAAGTAATGAGCTAGTAACTTCATTCCAACTTTCGCAGACATTCCTCAATGGCTAATAGATCGCCTTCACCATTGAAGGAAGGTGTCTTATACCTTCTGAAAGTCTCTTTAACCAAGGCGTGGGTCGAAGCGGTGCAGGGTTTAGCTCTGGTGCTGGTGATTGGATTTGCCTTGTAAGCTCATGAATAACTTGCAAAAAATCCCTTGTCAATGAGTTTTGATAATTGGATAATCACCATCTTTCTTTAAACAATAAGTATAATCCTTCTATTAGATACTTACTGTTGTGAAAAATATGTGATTGCAAGTCACAATATCGTTAGCAAGTAATAAAGTAAACCTTTTGAGTCCCGGATTATCGCTCCTACACTAAAACTATCTTATTTATATACTATCTCAATTAATCTTAATGCTAATTTATTGAAAACAATTTGAATTAAGTTGATTTGAATATTTAAACTAGAACT
Organism: Forsythia suspensa; assembly: GCA_023638005.1. NCBI lineage: Eukaryota > Viridiplantae > Streptophyta > Magnoliopsida > Lamiales > Oleaceae > Forsythia > Forsythia suspensa. The sequence goes on from CM042674.1 coordinate 44,669,808, forward strand.
ATGAATTTAAGGAAATAATATAATAATGTATGTTAACACAAATATCAAAATTTATTTATTGAACCGTAAAATCCGCATGTGAATTTATTCCTAATAATGTATTCGGTCGAATTCATGAATTAACCTAATTTACGACTTCCGAGTTCAAATTAGTTATATCTAATTAAGTTAATTTATGAAATCGAATGGTCCTTAATTAGATGTATTAAATCGCTTAAGAATTCAATTCAAGACCGCGACAATAGTAAAAGCGTATATCTACCTTATATCCAATTGCCAGATTATACTACGTGGTCTGAATTAATAACTTACCTCTCGATTTGTTACAATCCACAAATCAATGACAAATAATGGCCAATTATTTCTAGCATTAAAAACAAAATTAAAATCAAAACATAAATAATTTATAAGCAAAACTTGATAGTCGAAAATAAAGAATTAAACTATGTTACATCGTTCATCCAAACTTTAAATTTTGCTATTCATAATTTTAGAGAAAAAAAAATGAAGAGATTTGAATACATAACCGGATCTTGAATAAAATATGAGAAGAACTTGAATATCTTGCACAAAGAATTCTTCGTCTTCACGTTTCAATCTTCAAAATCTTGGTCGTTCTTCGTGTTCTTCGCCGTTCTTTCCTCCATTTTTATTGTGTTCTCAAAGATTCAACCACCTTCTTTTGACCTAGGTTTCGTCTTTATATAGTGTTTCACTAATTTTGAAACTCGTGTACATGAAAAGATGAAAAAGACCCTGACTAGAATGAAAATAAGCTAAAAAGTGTCCAGACGCGCAAACAGCGCATTACCGTAGTCGAACCGTGGTTCCAACTCGGGAAACAGTGAGAAATTCACCAAATTGGTTCCAATCCCCAAATTACAGACTTAGTCCTCAAAGTTTTGATATGTATTTTATTTGGTCCCCACTTCATAATTTGTCCTTTAGTCCTCTTATTTGCATCCCAAGTCCTTCAACTTTAGATTTTGTCCTCTTTAGTCTTCTGATTTCTTCTTTCATTTCAATTTAGTCCTCCTTTATTTGCAACCCAATTCTTTCAACTTTTGGATATTTGCAAGTTGATCTCCATATCCAAGTCTTCATACGCCTTGAGTTTTTTCGCCTATTTTGTTTTATTTTCTCCAATTCCATTCGATCTCGGGTTTTTACCTAAAATAATTAAATCAACACACAATTAAGTAGAAAATCACTCAAGAGTACTTACAATCGTCTATTTTTGATGGTCTAGATTAAAGGTTTCAAGATGGACCCGGTCGGTAGAACCCGCATCGGCCTACCCATCTCGACCTAGAATTGCGGGTCAAGACGTGAGCCAAGGCGGGCCGCTCCACGGCCAAGAAAGGTCGAATCTGCAGGTCGGCCCAGTAAATCGGGCGAGTGTTCGACCTTTTTAGGTGGCCTATTTTGATTTTTTTTAATAAATGGTAAAGAGCATTTTAAAGTGAAAGATGCGTGCTGTTTTAGTATTTAATTATATAAAAAAAAATAGAAATTGAATTAAAAAATTAAAAAATGTGAATTTATCATTGTTATTTATTTTTTATTTAGTAATTTAATACATTTTTTGCTATATATGTAAATATATTTTTTTTAATTACAATAGCTAACTAAAGTTTTTTAGTAATTTCATAAAAAATTAATTTTTTATTCATGCGGGTCAAACTGGGTTGAACCGCGGCCCACATGGGCTCGACCCGAATAGGCCGACGGGTGGGCTGAGATCGTATTTAATTTTTGTATCTTTGGGTTGACTGGCCCGCGAACCCGCCTTGCGCGAGGCTTTTTCTAATGCGGTCCGTCACACGGGACTTCATCTGAGTCGGCCCTACCGATCCAGATTGACACCTCTAGTCTAAATAAGTGTAAAACCACACTTATCACTTACCGACATCAAAGCAAAATTTAGATAAAAGAAATGCACAACTTTTATTAATAATCCCAGGCCACATAACATTATTGAAACGAAGATGTACATGCTATTCATAATGACTTAATTTAAGATACGAATAAATACATATAATATGAAAATTCTCTCCTAACTAGCATATCTATAAGCTTTCCTCATCTTTGCCTCAATCTTGCTCTAGGTCTTTATCATCTTTTCTTCTGGCAATCATCAAGTTGAGTAACCTCACCTACATCTATCGTCACGCCTGAATCAGAACATGAATATGAGATTACATCTCCAATGTAAGCTTTCCAATACTCTATGAGAGCATTGAAAAAGACAACAAACTCTACGTCATGGAGATTTCCCGATGGGACCACTACTGTTATCTCCTCTAGGATCATCTTGCAAATGCGCGCTTTACCTGGTGTCAATGTATCCAGTAGGTGTCTTATGTTATACTATTCACTTATCTCATAACCTGTATTCGTTGCCCTCATCCAATGCTCATGCACACTTCAAATGTGATCTTTCAAACTGAGAGAAAAATCTATTTCAAATTACAAATAAGATCGAATCATGGCCTCTCGAGCATTGATGACATTTCTTCTTCTAGTTGGTTGTTTTCTCCTATCATCTACCACAACCCAAATACATAACTTTGCAAAGATACGTGGTTCGAATTCATTTCATGTTTTGCATAAAATAGTTAAACATTTATCAACTGAAATGTAAATGTATGACAACCATAACATTGATAATAATAACTGTGGATAAATAGCATTGCGTAATCTTTTGCGAACTTGGGTTATGGATGTATTCGATTGGTGGATGCGCATAATATCGAGAAAAAGTCAAGTCCATCTCATTTTAGAATTTATTTGCATATAAGACACATAGTTGACAAAACTTTTGTAAAAACCTTCATTTTTATGTATTATATTGAAACAATGTCCTATACATGATACTAAGTACGTTCATGTTTAACAATGTCTCCTAATTGGAGTAAGCAAAAAAACCATAAAAATAAAATTTCCAGGACCTTACACTAGTTATCACAAGTGGTGGGGATTCAGGTGATTTAGTGGGATTTGACCAACCTATTCTTACTGATTTAAAAGGTAATAGTAAATTCATTCCTAGCTATCCTTCTTCATTTTCTTCTTGTTTTTCGAGCTCTGGGCTTTTTTAGAAGACTGCGACACATAGCTCTACTAGTGACCATTACTACAGCCCACTAAATCCTTATAGCTTCTTCGAAGGTGAGTTGTGTTCTAGATCACAATACATTCGTGTTCCTATTGCCCGTTCTCGACATTTTCCAGCTCAACCAACAGTCCCTCTAAGATTTGCTTACTACCCCAATCATTATAACAAACTTAAACTCACTGACGCTTTAAAAAAATTATTTTGTTCCCTGACCACTCTTACAGAGCATTAGAAATGGAGGCTTTCCTAAATTCAAGAGGATGAAGTGGCAATTTTATGTGGGCAGCTTTAAGAAGAGACTACACTTTTCGATTTATTCCTTCCTCATTTCGTTTTTAAACCAGCGTGGCATTTCTCCTTGGAAAACTTATCCCTAATGCATGTCATATGTTGACGTACTTCATCATTCTTTGTCTCAACTCTGGTATTGTTTCTGCTTTAGAATTGCTTTGGTCAGTTTACAAATGAAGCTACTATGAGACGTCAATAGCTATGTAGTCTTCCTAACCTAACCGCCTTTTAAGATCCCCACTATCCTCCTTCTAACAATAGATGGAAAACTAGATGTCTTTTTGTTAATCCTCGAGAAGGTACAATTTCATTCCTGGTCGATTGGAGCCATCCCAATAACATTCGTTTCTTGGTCGACGAGGCCTTAAAAAAATAGATCAATCTATTAACATGTCTAGCACTGTTAGGAGAAATGATGGATAATGTTTTGACAAATAGAATCCGTAATTAATTGACAATGGAGGTAAAGTGTCCTATCAGTCTCATTTCTCCTTCTTGAGCATAGTGGAAAAAGGTTGGCAAGAAATTATAACTATCTTTTTATTATGGTCCAAACGTGTTCCTCTTAACTTGCCTTCAGTTACAAAGTTAGAATGTTTCCTCATTGATTGGGCTGAAAAATTTGGTAAGAGATGGACGTTCTTGATGGAATGACGTGCCTAAATACACGGTTCTGTCCCTAAGATCAAGCACCCTTTTCTTCTTTGTCATACACCATTATACGGGGTGTTCTAAGGGCTTAAAAGGGCCAAAACCAAGAAACACTCCATATCAAGAACTGAAAGATGATAATGGCGGAAGGTAATCTTCGATCTTTTTGCGCATTAATGCAAGTGATGTTTTGATGTTTTGAAGCATGTCAGATTGAATTATATGTCTAACATTTGGTATCATAGCTAGTTGAACCTCTGCCATGTAGTTTAAGTTCTAAGGAAAACATTCATAATATATCATGAAAATTTTCTTTTGATTCCAAAGTTGATTTTTCGAACCTTTGATGCCTTTTCATCTGGTTTAACTTATGTGCAGTCATTTTAGAAATCAAAATTTTGAGCAGAAAAAAAATTAAAATTTGGGGATTATATGTTCAATTTTAATTTATGACTTATATCTTTTATTTTGTTTCAACTATTTTATGGAAAATTTTGTTTATGTTTAATACTTGATATATGATAATATTTTGGTGCATAAAATAATGTGCATATTTTATGCATGAAATTTCAATGTCTAGTGATCCGTATAATTTAATTAATTGAGAATTAGCCACATCATCTTTAATTAAATAAAATTATATATTAGTTTTGTTTAGGATCGCATAAGGATATATATAGACATTAGTTGTAATTAGTTATACTTATAATATAATAAACTTTATCTCACGGGAACTTTTATTAAATTTATATAATTAATTTGGATAAAATATAAAATCATTTTCATAATATACCCACATGAATTTTGAATTAGTACATAATTTGATAGTTTTATCATATTGTAGGATAGTATACCAAATTATTCTTATAATGTACCCACAAATCATAAATTAAGTACATAATTTGATAATTCTAACTTAAGGAACACGTGAATTTTCTTGAATTAAAAATTTGGCCCACATGAAATTTTTATGTCATTAGATTGATTTTGTATGATTTATATTGGTAAAACATGAAATTTATTCAATTAGACCTCAAATTTCGACATAAGCATTTATAAAATTTATGCATATTCGTGAACTAAAGGGTGATAACTATATGATATAGGAGGAGAGAATTCTTCTCTATCTAGGATGGATGGACATCAACTATGCTATTAGGAAAGACGAACCACCTACAATCACTCATACTAGCACTCTAAGAACATCACGCTTTATGAACAATGGTTAGCGATCTAATCACCTTAATGTAATTTGTTGGTACGTTGTTGTGTCGATTAGCGTGAAATGTCCGAGACTTCTTCGAAAGCAATTGATGATCAATTTATCACTTCGGATAAAGCACTAGTAAGCACCCCAATTGATAAGTACAATTTTGTACTTATCGGGGCCACAAAAAGCACAATTATGAATACTACTGTGTTTTTTCTACGTAATTGCGTGTTGATTGGATGGAAATGAAGCAAATAGAAATGAAAAATGACTTAAATTGGATGAAAAAAGTGGAAAGATGGACTTATATGTAAACTCTAGAAAGATGAAAGATGTGGGTTGCAATTAAAAGAGGACTTAAGTGAAATGATAGAATAAATACAGGGACTAAATTGAAAACTAAATAAAATTGAGGGTCTTACTATGCAAATACCAAAGGATTAAGCTTCAAAGAATGGAATAAGACATATCAATGTAATCTCACGGGACACACATCATGCAATCGCAATAATCCCAAAATCAAGGCAGAGTGTACAATCTTTTAACCATGTGATCGCAATAATCCCAAAATCAAGGCAGAGTGTACAATCTTTTAACCATGTGATCGCATGGTTAAAACGGGATTAACTATGTGATTGGTGCCAAAGGAAAGGAAATATATCACGAAAACAAGATATGCCTCTCCGAAGCATTTTGGAAGTAGAATTGTTCGATGTACGAGAAATCAATTTTATGGGATCGTTTCCACCTACGTTCTCAAATTTATACATCTTAGTGGCCGTAGACTATCTCAAAGTGGGTAAAACCTATAGCTTTACCTACTAATGATGCCGGTGGTGGTCAATTTTCTCAAAAATATTATTTTCACACATTTTGGTACCCCTCAAGCAATTAAAAGTGATAGAGGTAAACACTTTTACAACCAGAAATTTGAAACTCTCTTGAAAAAATATGGTGTAAAGCACAAGGTGACTACTCTTTATCATCCACAAACGAGTGGTCAAGTTGAAATTTCCAACCAGGAGTTGAAAATGATTTTGGAGCTGATCGTGAGTACTTCAAGAAATGATTGGTCGAACAAGCTAGACGATGCCCTTTGAGCATATCGCACGGCATTCAAGATTCCTATTGGAATGTCACCATACCGCCTCGTTTTTGGAAAGGCATGCCATTTACCGGTCGAGTTGGAGCATCAAGCTTATTGGGCAATGAAGAAGTTGAACTTTGATTTAAAAGAGACAGGTGAGAAAAGAATGCTTCAATTAAACGAAAAAGATAAATTCCGATTTGAGGCATATGTAAATGCCAAATTATACAAGAAGAGGACAAAGAAGTGGCATGACAATAATATTCAACGGAAGCACTTTCAGACGGGACAAAATGTTCTTTTATTCAATTACGCCTCAAGCCCTTTCTGGGAAAATTGCACTCAAGATGGTCCGTGCCATTCACGGTGGTATAATTTTATCCACATGGTGCAGTTGAAGTTGCTCATGATACGAAAGGCAAGTTTAAGGTGAATGGACAAAGGCTTAAACCATACTTAGAGGGTAAATTTTTGAAAGAAATGTCGTTCACCACGTTGGGCAATCCAGAGTGAAGTCGAGCTTAAGACTGTAAATAAACAATTAATAGGAGGCATCCTATCTTTTCTACCTTTTTAATTTCAGTTTGCATAGCATATAGCATGTTAAGACTGCATTAGATAATTAGGCAAGTTTCAAAATTTTAGGTCCTAGGGGTGAAATGTTAGTCTGTAAGGAAAAATCATCGTTATCATATTTTAAGCATAGGTACACACATCAAAACTAAACTATTTTTTTTTGTAGATTGTGTACTATGCGATCGCATGGTCGAACCCAATGCGATTGCATGGGCTGGGAAAACTTAGTTCCGCCCGCTTACGCAAACAAATTTTCGACTTGCGATGGAAGAATTTTATCACCTTGCGATCGCAAGGCACAAAAATAGACTTGGTGCAAACCCACAACCATGTGATCACAATGCTTAAACACCTACGACCGCATGGACTGGGCAGATCATCAATTGTTCTTTTTGCGATGGTTGGCATTTAAGCCTATGCGATCGAAATGCAACTTAATGAAGTTTTTTTTTTAAACACACGCACTCTACACAGAAGCCCACACATAAAAACACACGAATCCTCTCCCCCTGCAAGCACCAAAGTATTTCTTTGAGCACTTAATCCATCACACGTACAAGGTAAGAAAAATTCGTTAAATTCTCTATTTCCATGATTTTTTATTTTTTTATTTTTTGGTGAACATTTTAAACTTTGTAAAGGAGTTTGGGATTAGGTAGATTTGGGGTTGATGAATGGATGATAATTCGGTATTTGCTGTTTCTTTTTGCGTGGAAAATTTTGGGCTTGGATAAATTACCCACATAACTCAAAAGAACAAGAAAAAACGGTTGCTCACAAAGTGTTTGAGAAAATGCTTCAACCTATTTTTCATTGAAATTTTAGCAAAGTACGACCATGGGCTCAAAACATTTGTCATTCCTATCGTATGGAACAACTCACCCATGTTAGGGCATGATATTTCTATGAAAACCAAAAGATGGCCACAGAGGCATGCCAGGGCATGCCATGGCCTTGCTTCGTGCCTAGTTTATTTAACACTTTCGTCACCCCCATCTTTTAGGTCCAAACGACTTCAAAATGATAGGAAATTTGAATATGTGATAGATCAAAGTGTGAACTCTCATGTGTTACTACGCCAGTTGACTTTTGAACATTATTGTGTCATTTTCTCGGGACCTGAAGTAGCTAAGTCAAACACATTTTTGCGACAAAATTGCATTGGTTTTGGGATAGTTTGGGGGTTATATTTGCCACATTTTATACTATTTTATTATCTAATACATGACTAAGTGTCCGTTTGGTAGAGATTATAAACTAGTTTATTTGACCAAGAATGGTAAAAAATGACGACTACCAAGGCAAATTTTTTTGTCAAATAAACTGGTTTATAAACTCTATCAAACGAGCTCTAACTTGACCATGTTTGTTTTGTAGGTCATGGCTCCAAAATGTCCCTTCTCGACCTCTATGGAAAAATGCAAGAAGAAGGTGACAGAGAGCTCTTATAAGCAAGCACGCACACATAGCACCGATTCTTTCCACTACTTATCAAGGACTACAAGCAGCAATTTCTCAAAGCCACGAGTCAATTGAGCCTATGGAGGAAGTGGACAGTACTTAGGAGAGTATCTACACTCTGAGCTGTACAACTTGATCAATGTATACGGATGGTCTTGGATAACAGAGACGCTGCACAAGATTTACTCCCAGTTAGTCCATGAGTTCTACGCAAATTTCAACCAAGAAATGTACACACAGCGGGGACAAAGTACTACGAGCAGTCATGGGTGCAGGCTAAGTGGATAATAGGTCATGGACCATTACTACAGGATTATAGCAGAGGATGTCCACCCACTACCCATGATCCATGATATGGTGGATGTGGCCCGATTTCTTTATGGATGGAATAATATGTGGCATTTGCCGTGAGGGACTTTGAGCACATTAAATTGACAGACTCCCCATTGATCTCGAATCTATTTGTGTGCCAAAACATCGTCCCTAGCAAGCACCGCATGACGCCTATTAATTGAAGGCCCGATTCTTATACCATCTAGCGCACGAGATAAAGATAGATTTGGAGAGCCACATATATACATTGATCGAAGTTTGGTATTCCGAGTTAAATAAATGACCCACTACCATTTTTAGGAATAATCATTGGTATTTGCGAGGCAGTGTGGGTCTACATTACTTCAAACAAACTAGTGGTGAAACTGAAAGGCCCAATAAATTGATTTACTTTGGAGAATGCAAGGCAACACATTTCATAAATTGCAGAGCTTGCCCCAACTTCTTGGGATCAACCTTGAGGGGACCGGCCGGCTCGACCCGATCGCACCTCTCAGAGACATCACAACCATGCTGCCCTAGTAGCTAGAAGACCAAGCCGAGAAGACGAGGTTCATAATAGCTACGAGACCCAATTGTACACGATGCATCAGAAAGTGACATCGATACGATCTCGCGTGGACATAGTCAGACATACACATGACAATCATCTTCAGCAAACTGACTTGGAGCAGAGTCAGATTTGATTTGACTACAATCAGGTCAAGAGACATCTCGAAAGATGTGCAGGCCAGCTAGATGATCTCCACACAAAGATTTGTCGACCGACACCTCGACAAGATCCTCCAACCGTCGATTCTACCACCATTTTTCTGTCAGTACAATCTAACCCACCTCTGAGGAGTCTCTGATCCCTCTATATACTTTATTGCATTTACATTGAGGAAAATCTTTGCTTTAAGTTTGAGAATGGGGATTAAAATTTTCTTGATTTTTTACTTCACATTCGGGTTAATATTTTTGGAAAAAAAAAATTATTGCATGCATGCGTACTGTAAATAGCCTTGTCAGTGAATGATGTGAATTATTTAAAATTTCTTAAATTCATGATTTGTGGAAAGAAGTATTACTTTTTTTAAAATGTAAAACTGCTTATCCATGTTAGATGCAATGCTGATTCTGTGCTTGTTAAATTTGGTACAGAGTGCTTTGGGCTAGCTAGAGGAAGCTAGGTAGTAACTGGATATTAAAAATCTAATTCCCGCACATAATCTTCTTTCACGCAAAGGACTAGGCCAGTATTATCATGTACCTCTTTTTATTGACTTTTTTACTCGAGTGATAAAGCTCGTAGGAGTTCTCAAAACTCAGTGCCCTAATGTTTGAAAGACCCTGGAGTCATCAGCCTAAAGCTCATTATATGAATTATCTAGAAAGCTTGATGAACAGAGATTTACACATAAGATCATAAATAAAATAAAAAATTTAAGTTAGAGCCTGCAAGAAAGGTCATTTTTGGAGTTAACTTGGGGATCAAATAACTAATGGATTTGACTTGCTTAGTGGAAGCTTGTTGGTCAAAAGCGCTCAGAAAAATGAGAATCATCATGAAACTAGGTAGTTGTGATCATTGACTGGCCGTCCAACTTTCTGCAAGAAATAAGTGAGTGAATCAAGAGCACCCGTAAACTCAATACCCCAGGATTGAAAGAAAACATCAAGTTTGGGAAGAGTATATCCAACAAGAGAGAAATAAAATCTGACCATTGAAGGTCGGGCTATCACCAATATAGAATTTATATGCATCGGATTAACTACCCGCACGCACATATTGAGCATAGATTAAGTAGATGGACAAACTTTTCATGAATTGCGAATCGTGTCAAAAGTTGAGGCGAGAACGGTGAGCTACTTATTTTGTGAAGTATATGTTGTATTTAATTTTGTTTTACGCATGATTATTAGTAAGTAGTGTGTTCGAGGATGAATAAAAATTCAAGTTTGGTGGTGTTTGATAAGTACACTTTCGTACTTAACGGAGCCCTCAAAACGGGACAATTATGAATACTCAAGCATTTGTTTTCCATGTAATTGCATGTTTTTTTATCTTTTAGGGAAAAACCTGAGTCCGGATGTTGATTAGATGAAAATGAAGCAAATAGAAGTGAAAAGGGATTGAAATTGGACAAAAAAAAGTGGAATGAATGACTTGTGTGTAAACTCTGAAAAGATAAAGGACCTAGGTTGCAATTAAAAGATGACTTGATTGAAATGATAGAAGAAATACATGGAATAAATTGAAAACTAAAAAAAGTTGAGGGGCTTGATGTGCAAATACCAAATGATTAAGCTGCAAAGAAGGGAATCAGACAAACCCATGCAATCGCATGAGATACACATCATGCAATCTCAATAAGCTAAAAAACAAGGCATGGTGTACAATCTTTTAACCATGCAATCGCAAAGTTAAAGCGGGAATTAATAGTCTTATTGGTAACGACTTGCTGCCTGAGTTGCTAAATGTATTTGGGTCAATTTGGAGACCTATAAAAAGGAGATAATATTGTCATCACGTGACACGCAATCAAAGAGAGAAATACAATCAAGTAAGAGGATACAAGACACGAAATGGAGATTGAAGGAGCGTAATTCAAGATCCTTCGACGAAGAATCATGGGTTGTGTCTGTTTTTTCTTCTTTCTATGTCAGATCATAATGCATTCGTATTTTGAATTATTTTTCGGAATCATGTCGGACTAAACTACTTATTGCTAGGATGGATAGTGAAACCTCGCGTTTGTTAATTAGAAGTTTTTTGTTTTCGTAACTCGTTGATTATTGTTTGTTTTCTTTTACATTTTGATGTTTGATCACCATTAGAATGTTTTGTGGTCATTATTGTTTTCGAGAGATTCAATCTAGATAAATACGTGGTAATGAATAACATAGGGCCCAATAATAGAAAGAAATTAATATTATGCTTTTGGAAATCTTTTCGTGTGATCGTCGTGATTAAATGCACGTCCTCATGTTCGAAACGTAACTAGAGATAGTTAGGTTAATATATCGATATAGAATTAATTGATAGTCGAGAGAGGCTTTTGATTGTTATAGGATCACTGATTTTCAACATAGGGAAATAATTTACAAAGAAGATTAACGGATAATTGATTAGTAACATGTGGTGGTGGATTCATGAATCTTAGTGTTAGTAAACTCAAATTTTCTACTTAAACTATTTTCGGTTGCGTTATAATTTAGACTTAGTTAATTTAGAATAGGATAATCATAGAATTTGAATTCATAAAGAAATTGTGTTTTAAATTTGTTAAAGCTGGAAATATTAATTAATTGGATAATTGATTGCTAGTCCTCGTGGATTGGACACTCTACTTATCAGTGTATTACTTGTTATCAATCCATCCACTTGCAGGATTAAAATCAACAACACTAATCATGAAGTTATTATCCATGAGGCTCGCCAACATGAAAGGTGTGCGTGAGCACATCATGTAGATGAGGGACATTGCGGCTCAACTTAAGAAACTCGAGGTTGAGATGTCCGACTCCTTCCTAGTGCACTATATCCTGAACGTCCTCCCACAACGATACTAACTATTCAAAATCTCATACAATACACATTAGGATAAATGGTCAATCAATGAATTAATAAATGTGTGAACAAGAGGAATGGAGGCTTGTAATGGAGCATGGTAAAAGTGAAATGTTGACTACAATGTGCGGGAAAGGTAGACCTCAATCCAATCAGGAGGGAAAAGGTAAAATACCACCCCAGTGAGATATCATGAAAGAGACCTAGTTTTACTTTTGTAAGAAGAAGGACACATGAAGAAGGAATGTGCTAAATTCAAGAAATGGCTTGGGGATTGATCAATTTTAGAAAGAGAAATTTTAGGATTTGGAAATGTCGAAAATGAATATCTCTCTTTTTTTAGTGAGGAGAGCGACTTATTTATAGATAACAATTACAATATACTCGGTCGAGAAGTGAATGTAATAAAAGATGATATACACTCGACCGGTCAAACAAGTAAATATAAAACATTGATTGTATATACTCGACCCCTATGTCATTGAAGATCGATCGACATCAAGAGAGACCCCCACTCTCAAGTTTACAAAATTGTATATCTTGAGAGTTATCAAATAGGCCCCCACTCACAACAAGTCTGGCGACCGCGTCACACACTTAAAAACACGTTGGTTTCATTAAATGGCTCGCGTATTGCCTAGGTCACCAACCACGAAAAGTTATTTTGGGAATCGCGCCTCATTATGCCGCCTTTTTGGTTACAAAATTTCAAACATATAGCCTTTTCTTTTAGAATCAGTTCGAGTAACATCTTTTCTTCACTTTGCTTCCTTCTTTCATACATCATCACATGAACGTTATTAATTTGGCAAGTTCTTTAGACGAACAAGAATTTGTTACTCTATCTGAAGTAGAATTTTCTTTTGACTCTTTGGAATCTATCGAATTCCTTGGACCTCCAGATTATTCAGCGCCGAAAGTGAATAGTTTCCTTTTGACCGCCAACCAACCCTCCGGAATAATAACACCCGGTAGGTTTCTCATCTCACCAACATTGTTCCATTCATCCCTATTTATCTTCTAGTTTTGAGTTTTTCTTATTCTATGCCCCGGGCTTCTTTCGCGGTCTTGATTTAGTGAAAATGGTAGTAAGGCGTATTAGGAATAGTATAGAAGGTCAGTCTAATCAAACACCTAGGCCTACACGACTACGTCAAGACGCTGTAGATGATCGGCCTCAATGCACCCTTTAGAACATCCCTAAGCACCCAAGCACCTATACTGAGACAATCCTCAAACGCACAATCGATCACTTTTTCCTTAGTCAGAACCATATTTATAGAGCTCCTAGAACGAATGAGTATTTACCTGTCGGCCGGACAGGGGAAGTAGCAATTTACCAAGACAGCCTCAAGGCTGGTCTTCGATTTCCAATTCACCCTTTCTTAGTGGAATTTTTCTGCACCTTTAATATTTTACCCGGCTAGCTAGTACCAAACGCATTGAGGATGTTAAATTATTATCTTCTTGTAAGTTTGCACCACGGCCTAGAGCCATCAATTGATATATTCCGCTTGCTTTTTGAAATGAAATTATTAGATCACTATGACTGCTTCGTAGTGTTCTCTCATCGCGACCGGGGTCTTCCTGCTCACGAGCATTTTAAGATACCCAATTGTCCTACCTCCAATAGTGGGTGGAAAAATAGATATTTCTTTGTCAAACCAGTCGATGGCATGTTTGCATTTCCTTTGAACTGGGGTCCTCCTCCGCTCGCTGATTTTAATTGCACTCCCGTTCTTATTGAACTTGAAATTGATTCCATGATTATTTTACGGGCGATTGAACCACTGGTCGTTCGATGAATGACGTTTTGACTGATGATACCTTGGTTACTGCTGGCATCGGCTGTCCATATGGTAAATGAAGAAGATGTTTATTATATATATATATATATATATATTGATTTTTTTTTTATGGAAATGTTATTCATTTGATCTTCTCTTTTTATCGATATGTCTCACGATCGGTTTAGTGAAGCCTTTCTAGAAGAGCTAGCTAGGAAGAACGTTCGAGGTAACCAAAAGCGCCTTGAGGACCGGTCTTATGCCGAACCTCTCTCAGATATTGCTCCATCAACTGACCAGCAAAAACCAAATCCATTTAGTTCGTGAGTTGTTGCTCCTACTATAATTGCTCTCTGGTACTCTTGAAACTCATCGATCAACTACTGGGATGCAATCTATAGAGAATAGGCGTACTTGTAATCTTCGGTGCCCGATTGAGAAGGTGACGGAGGATTGCAGAATTATTTCTTCTTGTCTGGACTGGGAGGTAGTCGAAGCAAGCAGAGACAAATCTCCTGAAAGTCTAGAACGATCGATTATGGTCGAAGAACGGCGGGTATTGTCGATTTTCTTCTATTCTTTTTTTCTCCCTTTCTTTTATGATTTCTTATGGCCATTTTTTGTGACAAATTCTCTCTCTTCATCACACTGCTTTTCATAAAATGTGCTACCAAGTTGAGAAGATCGAACAGGCCCTTGAAGTAAAAAGTAAAGATTTGCTCGACTGTCGCAAAGAACTATCCGAAAAAGATGCTTTAATGGTGATCAAGGGGTGAAGGTGACCGATCCGGAGAAATCTCTACAAGAACGATAATGTTTACTCAATGCAGACGAGGACCAACTTGTCGGGGCTAGAAGAAGCGAACAGCGTCTTACTCGTGGAGATGATTACTAAAGGCGATGCGACCGTGGAAGAATTCAAAAGAGTGAAGAATATATGACGTTGTGGGCATGGTGGGAGCACGTGGTCGAGATATGGCGCGTACAAGAAGAGTCGAGAGTGGCTTATAGAACGACTACCCAACGCCGACTTCACGGGCGCCCCCATTCATGCCATCGGTAGATGATGAAGAATCGGAGGAGGTAGAAGAGTAACTCCTTTAACTCCTTTATTTGTTAAAAACACATAACACTCTTTACTTATCTACTTTTGTCTGAGATATCTGAAATACTTTTATCTACTTTTGTTCTTTTGGGTAGAGAGGTGGTTTATCCTCGCCTGCCCTTGCCTTGGTTTGCAAAAACTAGATACAACCACGGAATGAATAGTATTAATGACTTCTTTCTTTTCGTCTTCTCTTTAAACATTTGTTGTCAATCATACTTTATTGTTACATGACCGTAGTCTATTGTCGTGCAACCGTAGTCTAATGCTTGCGACCGTAGTCTAACGTTACGACCGTAGTCTATTGTCGCACGACCGTAGTCTAACGCTTGCAACTGTAGTCTATTGTAGTGCGACCGTAGTCTAATGTTATGACCGTAGTCTATTGTCGCGTGACCGTAGTCTAACGCTTGCAAAACAGAAAGGCTTCGTGGTTGGGAGGAATCAGGGGCCGCACCTGGTTTGGTCATGTCATCGACCATATCCTTAGCGTCCTCATCATATGTCCTCGCCCCCATCTATTTATTCTGAAAGAAAAAGTAGAGATACACCAAACAAGCTAAAGCTAAGACAAAAAAAAGGATACATCAAGCTGATGGAACAACTGTTAGTTTACTGATAATATTTCTTCAAGTGCATATTCCACGGTCGGCTAAGGGATTTTCTGTACAGATTTTTTAGACTGTACGTTCCTTTCTTCACTTTCCTGATGACTTCAAAGGGCCCCTCCCATTTAGGATCTAACTTGCCTGGCTGATGACCTCCACCTGTAGCATTTCGAGAGACCAGATCTCCTTCTTCAAACTTTCGATGTTTTACCTTCCTATCAAAATATGCAGCTGTTCTCCGTTTGTAATTTACCATCCTTGTGAATGCTTTCTGTCTTACCCCTCCAGCAAGTTGAGTTCATATTTATGTAATTCAACATCGGCATGCTGAATCATTATACGTGGTGAAGGCTCTAATATCTCGGCTGGTGTGACAACTTCTAATCCAAAACATAATCGGTATGGTGTTTCCCCGATCGACTCTCGCGGCATGGTGTGGTATGCCCATAGTATGTTCAGAATTTCTTGTGCCCAGTGTCCTTTACATTTTTCCAATCTGGTCCTAATATCCCATAAAATTGTACGGTTAGTGACTTCTAGTTGACCATTTGCTCGAGAATGGGCGACTGATATTTTTCTCAGATCAATCTTGTAACTACTGCAAAATTCTTCAAACTCCCGATTGTCAAATTGCTTTCCATTGTCTGATATAATCACTCGTGGTATACCAAATCTACAAATAATGTTCTTCCAAATGAAGCTCTGTATTTTCCTGGTTGTTATTGAGGCAAGTGGTTCTGCTTCTACCCATTTCGTGAAATAATCGATCGCAACCACTAGGAATTTTCTCTGCTGGCTAGCCATCGGGAACGGTCCTAGAAGGTCAATTCCCCACTGAAAAAATGGACATATACCAAACACTGCAGTTTGGTACTCAGCCGAAATATGAATAAGGTTGGCATGTCTCTGGCAGGCGTCACACTTTTGGACTAGCTCTTTGGCATTCGCTTTCATAGTTGGCCAGTAATATCCTTGCCGGATGACCCTGAAGGCCAACATGTTTGCCCCTTGGTGGTTTCCTCACATTCCCGAGTGTATTTCAGTAAGTATTACATATCTCTATCAGCGTCGATACATTTCAAATACGGAGTTGAGAGACCTTTCTTGAACAAGTGACCATCTATTATTACAAATCCAGCTACCTGTATTCTCAATCTTCTCACCTCAACCGGGTCTTTAGGCTGGACATCCTCAATTAAGTAGGCTCTCAAAGGATCCATCTAGGTAGTCTGTTCTCCGATTTCACCAATTTCGATCGTTGTTATAAAACTCGGCCGTGTTATTGTTTGGAGTGGAAAAGAACGTGACCGAGTAGTAATATAAGCTGAACCCAATCGAGACAATGCATCTGCCCGTGAATTGTCAGCTCGAGCTATTTTCACAATTTTGAATTCCTTGAACAACTGTTGTAAATCTTTGGTTCTCATCAGGTGGTCGGCCATGCGATCATCTTTAGCATGAATTCAGCTTGAATTTGTTCGACCACTAACTGGGAGTCGCTATGCACTTTAATCGACCGCGCTCCCATTTTCAGTGCATATTAAAATCC
Source organism: Forsythia suspensa (assembly GCA_023638005.1). Lineage (NCBI taxonomy): Eukaryota > Viridiplantae > Streptophyta > Magnoliopsida > Lamiales > Oleaceae > Forsythia > Forsythia suspensa. Next base: position 44,687,137 of record CM042674.1, read on the forward strand.
GAGAATGACTGCCTCGTATTCTGCATCATTATTAGTGGCTTTGAAATCAAACCTTAAAGCATACCTTATTTCTTCTCCGTTTAGTTTTATCAATATAATTTCCACTCCTGATCCCTCTTTGGTGGATGATCCATCTACGAATAGTGTCCAAAGAGGATTTTCCCCAGACACGGATCTGGGTGATAATTCAGCTATAAAGTCCGCTAGAACCTGCCCTTTTATGGAAGATCGTGCCTTGAATTCTATGTCATATTCTCCCAATTCAACTGCCCACTTCATTAATCGACCGGATGTCTCAGGTCGATGAAGAATTTGCTTCAATGGCTGATTTGTTAGAACTTCAATCCAATGTGCTTGGAAGTAAGGTCTTAATTTTGCACTAATGATCAGACATAGGACCAATTGCTCTGCTAGGTTATACCATGATTCAGCGTCTTTCATAATGTGACTCACATAGTAAACCGGCCGCTCAACCTTTTTCTCTATTCTTATGAGTACGGAGCTGACCGCATGCTGAGACACGACAAGATACAACCTGAGCGTTTCTCCTATAGTCGGCCTGCTTAAGATGGGAGGATGTTGAAGTAATGACTTCAAAGTCGCCAACGATTCTTCACACTCAGTTGTCCACCAAGAGTCGTTACTTTTTTTTATGGCTTTAAAAAATGGGTGGCACCTGTCGGCAGCCCTTGACATAAATCGATTGAGTGCTGCTACTCTACCGGTAAGTCTTTGTACTTCATTCTTGCTTTTCGGACTAGTCATATCAATGATCGCCCGAATTTTATCGAAGTTGACTTCTATCCCTCTTTAAGTCACCATGAAGCCTAGGAATTTACCACCTGTAGTGCCAAATGTGCATTTCTCGGGATTAAATTTCAAATGACTCTGTTTTGCTACTTGAAAAATCTCTCTCAAATCCTCCACATGGTCTTCTTCCTAATTACTATGTACTACCATATCATCTACATAGGCTTCTATTTTTCAACCGATCAGGCTACCAAATAGTTTGTTGACCATGCGTTGTTATGTGGCTCTGGTGTTCTTCAACCCAAAGGGCATAGCTGTGTAGCAATAAGTCCCAAAATCTGTTATAAAAGAAGTTTTCTCAGCATCTTCTGGCGCTAATGAGATCTGGTGATACCCTGAAAAGGCATCAAGAAAACTAAATCTTTTCTTTCCAGTCGTGGCATCTATTAACGTATATATTCGTGGTAGATGGAAACAATCCTTCGGGCATGACTTGTTTAGGTCGGTAAAGTATACGCACAATCTCTACTTCCCGATCAATTTTTTTACCAGAACTACGTTGGCCAACCATTCTGGATATTCCACCTCTTTGATAAAACCTACTTGAGTAATTTTTCTAACTCCTCATTTATAGCTTGCTGTCTTTCAGGTGCAAACTGTCTTTTTCGCTGCTTTACGGGTTTGAAGCCTGCTATATTGCTCAATCAGTACTGAGTGATCGAGGGTTCGATGCCTAGCAGGTCATCAGTACTCCATGCAAAAACTTTGATATTCTCTAGAAGCATGTCCAGAAGTTTCTCTCTGTCTCCTTCACTCATCGATTTACCAATTTTAACCTTTCTGCCTTCTTTTAATTCCATCACCTTTACCTCTTCCACTGACTCGAAACGTTGTGCTTGCTGATACTCATTTTTTTCGATAGTTAACACTGTCAGGTTAGCTTCGTGCCGAACGCTATCTACATAACATCTCCTCAATGTCAACTGGTCACCTTGACCACTCCAATTCCTCGGCTGGTAGAAAATTTCATACACTGGTGTTGGGTAGATATGATTGCCCTGGCTGAGTTTATAATCAGACGACCATAGATGGAATTGTAGGCCATGGGTGTGCGGACTATCAAAAAGAGTGTTATTAATGTTACACAATAGAGATGTTTTCCCAAGACCACTGAGAGGTCAACGATTCCTTCAGGTATCATCGTCCCTCCTCCAAATCCTTGCAACAGAGTGTTTATGGACCTTAATCGATCAGTTGGTATTTTCAAACCTTTGAACGCCTCCCATCTTAATACGTTTGCTGCACTGCCAGTGTCTACAAATACCCTTTTCACATCGAAGTTAGCTATGTCCCCCGTAATTACCAATGCGTCGTGTGGCAAAGACACTCCTTCTAGATCTCCGTCATCAAAGGTGACTGACTGGGCAAATATGTTGGACACTCCGATTGAGTTTACATGTAGCGACCGTGCGTAACCTTTTCTGGAATTTTTTGAATCTCTTCCACTGGTTGATCCCCCAACAATGACATGTATCACCCATGCTCTTCTCTTCCTCCCCTCTCCCTCTACTATCTGTTCAGGACGCCCGTCTATTTTCTTGACAAAGTGTTTTATTAGACCTTTCGAAATCAGCCTCTCCACCTCACTTCATAGCATCCTGCACTGATCTGTGGTATGGCCATGATCTTTATGAAACTCGCACCCGCGATTACTGTCTCGAATGGATGGATCGAATCTCAATTTCTCTGGCCCTTGTAACTCCTTCAACGTGGATATTTCTTGAAGGATGACCGAAAAGGTGCATTCAACTGTATCTGTGAGATTGCATTAACCACTTCTGGCCTCGATCGATACTTATACTCAGTCATGTTCCTGGTGTTACGCTGGTTTATCGAAGGCTCTTCACGTCGTCTCTTCTTATTTCCACTATCGTACACATCTTGGTCGCATCGTGTTGCCTTCAACACCTCTTCTTGATCAATGCACTCCTCTCCTCGTCTAAGTAGTTTTGTCATAAACTCGGCTGGTTTTTTTAGGAGGCTGGCTCTGAGACCGTGGTTCCTCAATCCACTCAACAATGCGATAACTACCGACGACATCTACAAATTTTTTATACCCAATGTTGCACGGTTAAATCATGACATATATTCGCACAGTGACTCTCTTTTATCCTGTGTTGCTTGCATAAGCCCCATCGCCGTCGTCCTTTTTCACGCGCTACTAGAAAAACAGATTGCAAATTTATTAGCAAAATCTGCGAATGACGATATTGACTATGGAGGTAATGTGTCAAACCACTCTCTTGCATCTTTTCGCAATGTCATGGAAAACGCCCTACATGCTATGGCATCTGGCCAGCCATACAATCTTACCCGGTCTTGAAATGTTAATATATGATCGATAGGATCACCGATTCCATCAAACTCTCTAGTTGGTTCTTTGAATTTTGGCGGCAGAGATATACTCATCACGCCCTCGGTAAACGGATCTTCTTTTATAGAAATTGGTCTCTCCCTGCTCTTTCTTCGTGCAATTGCTTCATCCACTTTATCATTCAAAATGCTCTTCCAATTGACTAGTATCGAATGATGGCTTGTAGATGTCATTTCATGTGTTTGTATAGTCTCGGATGGTGGTATCTCTACTACTGGAGGAATTTCTATAGCTGGTGGTACTTTTTGTTGTTGGAGAAACTTCATCAGCCGGTGGCACCTCTGACGTACGAGGTTGGGCGGTCATTTTCTGCAACATCTCCATAATGGTAGACATCTGGTCTTGCAGAACAGTGACTTGTTGGACGGTGGCGAATTGCGACTGAAGTTGCTCCTCTCCTGTTGTTTCTGGTGGTGGAGTCCCTAGATGTTCTATCCTAGGCCTTCCTCTAGTTCTTCTTGACATTGCTCTTAGTTCTTCTTTTTTGAGAAAGAGAAAAGAATGTTTCCCACAGACGGCACCAATTGATCAATTCTAGAAAGAGAAATTTTAAGATTTGGAAATGTCAGAAAATGAATATCTCTCTCTTTTTTAGTGAGGTGGAGCGACTTATTTATAGATAACAATTACAATATACTCGATCGATGCGTAATGTAACAAAAGATGATATACACTTGACCGGTCAAACAAGTAAATATAAAATATTGATTGTATATACTCGACCGCCTATGTCATTGAAGATCGACTGACATTAGGGATAAAGGTAATACAACATTGTTTGTTTGTTATGAATCCAATATGGTTAATGTAAATATTAGCACTGGGTGGATTGACTCTGGTTCTACAATCCATATTGCAAACTTGTTTCAGGGTATACAAAACCTAAGAAAGCCAGTGGGAAGTAAACAAAGCATCTTATCCAAAAATAAGATGGGCTCACATGTGGAGACTATAGGGACATGTGTTTTAATGTTAAGTAGTGGTTTTTTTTTAGAATTAGATAGGATATTCTATGTTCTAAGTTGTTCACGAAACTTGATTTCAGTTTCCAAACTCGTACCTTTGGGATATTCCTTAAATTTTTCAAACACATCATTAAGTTTGTTTTATAATTCTAATTGTGTAGGGAATGGTATTTTGTTGATGGTCTTTATCGTACTAATTTACAAGACAATGACACTTATAGTTCAATGCATGTTCATACTGGCACTAAACGATGTATTATTAACAAGGTCCCGTCTATGTTATGGCACCGAAGATTAAGACATATCTCTATATATAGAATTAAGAGATTAGTGAATGATGGGATACTTACTACTCTAGAATTTACTGATTTTGAGACATGTGTAGACTGAATTAAGGGAAAACAAACCAACAAGTCTAAGAAATGTGCCAATAGGAGTTCAGACATATTAAAATCATACATATTGATATTTGTAGTCCAATTCAGAAATATTTCATCACCTTTATTGATGATTACTTATGATATATGTACCTCTACTTGCTTCATAACAAGAGTGAAGCATTAGATCTTTTAAGATCTTTAATGCTGAAGTAGAGAAATAATGCAAAAAGCAAATAAAAAACGACAAAGATGGAGAGTATTGCGGTAGGTACACTGAGGATGGACAAGCACCTGGTCTGTTCACTAAGTTTCTTCAAGAGCATGAAATAGTTTCTCAATACACCATGCCTCGTTCACCAAACTAGAATGGTGTGGCAGAAAGAAGAAGCTGAATTTTATTGGACATGGTGCAGAGTATGCTTAGTAGCTCAAATCATCCTAAATCCTTGTGGACTAAAGCACCAAAGATGGCAATGTATAAATTAAATCCAGTTCCAACCAAAGCTATTCTAAGGACGCTATTTGAATTATGGAAAGGTTGGAAACCGAGTTTATGACATATGAGCATTTGGGAATGCCTGTCTAAAGTGAAGATTTATAATCCATAAGAGAAGAAGCCAGACCCAAGGACCATTAGTGGATTTTTTGTTGGATATGCCGAAAGTCTAAAGGGTACAGATTTTATTGTCCATCTCATAGCACTAGTATTGTGGAATCAAGAAACACTAAGTTTCTTGAGAATGAGTTGATCAGTTGGAGCAATCAAATTAGGAAGAAAGTTCATGAGCATGATCATTCAGAATCTCAACCTTCCAACTCAAGTGATAGATTGGTATAGTTCACAGCACCCCTCAAGTACCAACTGGTCTTGAACAACCAATCAATAAAGTTCCACAAATTGCTAACAACATTCTAGTGGATCAAGTAGTTCAGGAATTTCCAAAACCTCCTGATCAACCGGTTGAACCACAAGCTTCTCAGGAAGATGTTGATACAACATTAAGGAAATCCACTAGAACTAAGAGGTCAACAATTTCTAGTGATTATGTAGTGTACCTACAAGAATTTGACATGAGTCCTTTTCACATGCCATGAGTTGCAAAGAGTCAAAATTATGGCATAATGCCATGAAGGAAGAGATGTGTTCTATGAAGAGTAACAGAGTTTGGGATCTTGTTGAGTTTCCTTTTGGTGCAAAATCCATTGGCTATAAATAGGTCTTTAAGACTAAGAATGACTCATTAAGCAACATTGAGTATTTTCTCCTGTATCTAAGAAAGATTATATGTGGAGTATTCCGAATTAGTAGGCCATTATGATCTTGAGTAGCAACAAATGGATGTGAAAATGACTTTTCTCACTGGAGATCTAGAAGAAGAGGTTTATATGAAACAAGATGGTTGTGTGATCACTACAATAGTCGGAATTTTATGATTCAAAGCTCGTTCCAAATTCCGTGATGAGATCTTCGATTTAGTTTATCATTTGAGTATTTTTAGGCTCGTATTGAGTCTCGAATTTGGGTACAAATGAGGCACCTTAAATCTGAAAATTGGGCAATATAATAACAATTGGTGGTCCACATGGCACACATGCAAGAGGCTTATAGGAGTTTTTTAGTGGAAGAAAATAATTTAATAATATGGGACCTATCATTGGTGGACAAGTGTAATACAAAATGAGGAAACTTGGAATACAAATGGAATTTATATGTGTGTATCTATAAATTGTGGATCTATATAAGGCCATATCTGGGACACTCACTCACATACATGCACACCCCAATTCACACGCCCCCACCATCTCTCTATCCAATCTTCTTTCTTTAATATATATATATACACGTTTGAAACCCTAGTTCTGAAAAATAAAATCATTAAGTTTGGAAAGCATTGGTCAACCCTGGACATTGTAATGCAAAAAAAAACTGTGGATAATAATTACTCTTTTCAAAAAGCCAACAATGAAAGTAAATAGTGTCCCACAATTATCACAAAAGATTATCCTTTTAGAAAAGAAAACAACACTCAGGAGACAGCCTTTTTTGACAGTCAAAAAGCAAACAGCACACAGACATCTTATTCACAGCATTCAAAAGATTCTTCAACAATTTCAAATCCGAGTTTGAAGTCCAAAGACTGTTTATAAAGAGCAGAATGTTTTTCTCTTATTAAGCAGAGTGAATTTTACAATTACCTTTTATATTTTCTTAAATTGTAAGTATGAAATGTTTCTTTCAACGTTTGTATTTTCAATCATGTATTTTCAATTATTATAAATGTCTGTCATCTTCCTCATCAATTGTTCAATAGAAGCTTTTTATCAATATATTTATCAAATCACAGATCATGATCAATTAACTTCTATTTCTTCAAATTTACTTCAACCACATTTGCATTCTTCACAAGCATCATGGTATCTCAGAAAGATGATGGTAGACAATCAGTTAGATCAAACTCAAAGATTTCATATTCCCGACGCCAATTATCGTCTTGTAAGAGGCTCTTCTAAAACTAGAGTCTTAAACCAAACCATTCAGCAAAAGAGTCGAGCCAATTTGGTTTATATATATATGTGTGTGTGTGTGTGTGTGTGTGTGGTCTTAAAGATAGAAAGAGAAGAAAGAGGGGAGAAATATCCAAGAGGAAAAAGGTAAGAAAAATCCAAATGGGTATAGTTGTGGATTTGGGAGTTTCTCAACAATAGAAATTCCCCATTTCCTTAACTTTAATACTCTAAGAACATAGGAGCCCAAAATCTATCTTTTTGTCATTAAAAGATCCATAAATGGTGTAAAGAGATTTTGGTAAAAAGTTAGTTACAATAGGTAATGTTCTCCAAAACTTTCTGCGCCAGGATGGTATTGTACCCCTTGCAGTGGGTATAATACTCCAATAGGCAAAATGCTCTTAAGGTTGTGTTTGGCCAAAATTAATAAGGAAATCACTTCTTTTCAGGCCTAGGAAGCAAGCAAAGGAGAAAAAGTGAGTGAAATATGTTTCTTTGACCCTCATGCAATATGATACTTTTAGCATATGTGAAGTATTTCTATATGTGGACTTGATCTATTGTGAATGATAAGTTTTGAATAAATCTAAGAACATAGGTGAGTAAAAGATGTTTATATTGTCTTGCATGCAAATAGATATATGTTTGCATATGAAATGGTTATGATAAATTGTTGTTCACCTTACATGCAAATGGATTTTTATGGATGATTGAAGTAGATTGGTATGTTGAACTTGAATTAGTGTTCTTCTTGAGTTGTAAGCGAAATATGCCTATGTCCCTCATTCAAGATGACTTGTTTATGTCTATTGGAAGCCTCTTATTTTAGTGAAATGTGCTAATTTTTTTTTCTTCCAATATACGAGTAAAAAGTAAAATTTTGTTCAAGTTATTTGAGTTATAACATAAGAACATATCGTTGGACATTTTACCCAAGCAAACAAGGAGACTTGGACTCACATGACACTCCCTTGACTTGAGGATTTGGAGAGAAAGACTTATCCTAATATGGACTTGAGATAAAAATAAAAAAAAAAAACTCTTGTATGATGAATATTTGGGGACATGATGTGTCCTAAGGACCAAATCCTTGTGTGAGTTATGTTGCTCTTTATGACATGTTAAAGATCTTTGTATCGTATAATATCATGATGGATAATGTTTATTCATATTAAAACTAGCTTAAAATATGTGATAATATAATTTTTTTTTAAGCCATTTATACACTCGGGTTTTATAGGACCGGTGATTTGTAAATTGGAGATGAGAAGTTTAAGAATTGGCCAAGGCCACAAGGCCAAAAAGTAGTTAGCATACCCAATGGATCGTAAGTTGTCCAAAAGAAGTGAATGATCGATCAAGGCTAAAGAGAGCCAAGAGGATTGTAGGACCGTAAGTTGTCCTTGTACCACAAGGGTACTAGATTGATCCACCATTTGGCCATGTGCTTGTAGCACAATGTACAAATACTTAAGGAAATGGTCCTAAGAGAAGATAAAATACATCATGTATGTGTCACTTCACACTAGCACCATGTTTTACTCACTGAATATCATTATTCATTGACAATTTATGTCAAAGTGTAGATGGATCGATAATATTTTGATGTTGTTGGTCAAAAGTGGATGCTATTTGAGGACGGAGAAGAGTATCTATGAGTCACGAAGGTAGATCTTTGGTCATACTACCATAGATGACCCAATCTATACAAGCATGAAAGCACCATTATTCATTTAGACCGGTATGATGCAATGACATTGGACTACTTGGGAACCGACTCTAAGCTCCTAAAGAAGAGGTATTTTAACTAGCTATAACATGTTATGTTTAAGTTTCTTTTGGTAATGTAATGAACAAGTAACAATCCCATCTTTTGTTCGGTAATAGATAGGTACGTATGGTATAGATGTTGGGATGCTATGTTATATGAACTTTTGTTGATCTTTAAGATCATCTTAATCACTTGTGTTGAATGAAATAATCCTATTGTATTTTAATTATATGTGAGACGTATTAACAACCTTAAGACATCTTTTTCTAGTTTAAATTCTGCACTTAATTGTTCATGAGATGTACCCATTAAATATTCCATTATAATCTAACCCAGTTAAAGGCCAAATAATGGGACATGTACTTATATGCAATACTAATATACAACTTAAACAAATACAAGAGGAAAAGGATTGAAAAAGGAAAACTCTTACTAAACCTAGAAATTGGGGAAAAATACAAACTATCGAATGGTATTATACCCCAGGCATAAGGTATTATACTAAAATGGTCAGGGAACTAATTTACACAGAACGGGTATTATACCTTACCCATGGAGTATTATACTAAAATGGTCAGAGAACATATCTACCTAGTAAGGTATAATACCCATAGTGCCGAGTATTGTACCCATTTACACAAGAAAAAAATTTCAGGCAGATTTTTCGGTAGCGCCACAAAACAATTCTTCTCTAACAATTTTGATATGACTGATATGGGTGAGGCATCTTATGTCATTAGCATTAAGATTCATAGAGATAGATTTCGAGGCATCTTGGGTTTGTCTTAAGAAATCTACATCAATAAAGTTTTAGAGAGATTTCTAAAGGATTGTTCACCAAGTGTAGCTCCCATTGTGAAGGATGATAGGTTTAATCTGAACCAATGCTCGAAGAACGATGTTGAAAGAGAACAAATGAAGAACATTCCATATGCTTCTGTTGTCGGAAGCTTGATGTATGCTCAAGTCTGCACAAGGCCTGATATTGTATTTCTGTATGATTTAAATATGATTTAAAATATTTTAGTCGCGACATTCCATTTGCATTTGCCTTTTAATTTCAAGGAAATAAAAATTTTAACTTTCGGCGTCGCTACGAACTTCTGAGTATGATTTAAAATATTTTAGTCGCGATAATTTTTGCACGTGCTAACCTTATATTTGATATGACGAACATGAGATATATTTTATCACTGAGACTAATTAAATTTTCATAACCCCAATAATTTTTTTTCTCGAATTAATTTTGGGTTAAGTATAGAACAATCGTTTAAATTAAAAACCATCTTCTCGGCCCATTTTTCAGTAAATTTATTTAGCTTAGTGTCAATTTTTTCCGCTCAAGTATTCTTCCATTTTCATCCCAAAATACATTCCACCTAACAGGTAGAAAATCACTCTAAACAATCCCTTATGCCCAACCAAATAACCACCCAAACAACCCCTAATCCCAGCCATAAATTTACTCCAAAACAGCCCCTAAAACTCAAGATTTAAGTACCCATGATCTCCCCTCATTTCAGCCCATTATCTACCTATTTTCCCTCACTTTTTTGCCACCTTTTTACCCATTTATTTCAGCTAAAATCCTGCCAATTAGTCTTCAAAAACCATCCATGACAGCCTCCCCTAACCTGAAGAAAACCATTCCCCAGCATGCATGTTTTTAGCCCTTTTTTTACCCATTATCCTCACATTTCAGCCACCAACCTAACTATTTTTTTCTCCCCAAAAACTTCCTAATTTTGGCCCCCTTTGGTCCTTGAATTATCTTTAACTTCAATCAGCAAAAAGACTCCAGAAAATCCCTCCACTAACTTCAAATTTTCGACCCTCGAGCTTTTCCCAATTCCACTTAGTTTAGGTACTATTTTCATTTTTCCAACAAGCATTTTTTGATCAACGTTTCTCTACAATTCAACCCCTTAAATCCATGTTTTCTTCTCCTCATTTCATATACAAATAATCCAAAAAGCCACCTTCTTCTTCAGCAAAGTTCGACCCCAACAGCAGGTAGCAGAACTCTATTTGTTTACACCTTTCTCTCCTCACCCTTAGCCCCAAAGTTCTAGCAACCATGTTTCTTTTTCCTTTCTTTTGAATCCCTTCCTTTTCTTTCCAAAACCTGGCCCCAACAGTGCAAAAATCATCATCCCTTTTGCATCAGGTTCTACTCCCGCTTCAGCCCTAATTTTCATCTAGGAAGATCAGATTTTCTTTATCCTTTTTCCCTTCTATTTTAGTTACTCAAACCACACTACAACACACAGATTTTGTAAATTAAAAGGCAGGGACAAAGATTTATTATTTTGATGAAATGTGCATCCATTGTTTACATTTCAACTCAACCAAAAGACTACGAATTTACATGGTAGTTTCTTATACTACTTAAATTACGTTTCACGAATTTTTACATGGAGAAAATGATATGTAAATTATATGCCATGTTTGATGATAAAGATGTAACATTATGATAGTGATTGAAGGTAATCACTTAAGTATGTTAGTGATTAAAAGTAATTACTTATGATTTCATGTGGTGCCGGTTACTAAAAATATGTTGTTCCTCTATGTATGTTTAAATGAATGACATAACGCATATAAATTTTGTATTATTTTCTCTTATGATATTATAATTTGCTACTGAGTGTTTCTTGTGGAATACTCACCCCAAAATAATTAAATTTCTAAATTGATATGGTTGGCATTGGTGCGACGACATAAGGTAGCGATCTTGAAGAAATGGCGTAATATTATTTTATTTAAGTTTGAACGTCGATATAATCGAACCATTTATGATGTAAAAAAATTAAGTATAATGTTGAATTTTTTGAACCTATTTTTAATTACAAAGTTGAGGAAAATTGAATTTGTTATTAAATTGCCGTTTTGGAATTTGAAGATGAGATTGTCTAGCTTTCTATCCCCAAATTTGAAATATCATAACTTATTGTGTACTTTGAATTTTTGAGTTAAATTAGTAGTGTTTGATAGGTATATAAGTGGTATAATAACAGGATTTGGAATCACTCAAAAACCTTTTTGTATGAATTTATTATGTTAGTTTTACCGGGCTACGTTAGTGTACTCGAGAAAGTTTTTTAAGCAACTTTGGTTACTTTTTTCACATATCAAATGACATAAATAAGGTTTGAAATTTTAATATGTTGTAGTCTAAGGTATGACGTATTTACAGTTCAAATCTTGTAATTTTTCAAATATGTTTACATAATCAAATAATTTGTGGCGATATCTAATGTAGTTTTGGTAAAAACCATATGAATTAGAAGATTAATTCATTTTTCCTCTCGCACTTGATACTTTCCACAATAGTTAAATTTTTAAACCTTTTAACGGCATGGAAAAGTTTATTTGGAGTCGTCAAATGTTATTTAAGGATTTTTTAGTGATGCTCCAGATTGAGAAAATTCAGGGCGTTACAGCTACCAATACGTATAAAAGTATTATACACTTTCCTTTGGGGATAAGTATGTATTTTTAAATTTTGCAGTCAGATCACAACTATTCATGAGATTTGATAATAAAATATTCTCCAGGACTTGTACTGCTTCGAGACCTCAACCCAATATTCTACAAGTATATTGAAACATGTGAAGGTATGCTCTTCAAGAACAACAACGAAATGTTATTTTGAAATACTGATTTGTAATAAATCGATGCTTGTTCAAGAGCAATAACATAATATTTTTATAAAATATTAGATCTTACAAAATTACGCTCTCCAAGAGCAATAACTTAATATTAATCTTACAAAAGTACGCTCTTCGAGAGCAAGTAATATTTTACTAGAATATTAATATAATGTTGTGCTAGGAGCAACTACATATTATTAATTAGAATATTAAATTATATAATAATTTATTCATCAGGAGCAAAAAATAATACATTTTAGATCTCATACAATTATGCTCTTCAAAAGCAAGTAGTATTAAACCAAAATATTAATATAAAGTTGTGCTTCTTCAGAAGCAACAACAAATTATTTGTCTAACATATTGATATAATATAAAATTATGCTACTACAAGAACAGCAACAAAATAACGTTCTAGAATATAGATATGAACATAGTGCTTGTGGAATATTGATTTATATAAATTGATATTATTACTTCAGGAATAATGACACGATATTATTTTGAAATATTGCTATGTAATAATTAATATTATTCAAACAATATTTGTCTACCATTGATCAATATAGAAAAATGTTTAATCAAATACTATAGCTGGAATACTAACAAATTCAAAAATTACTATTGTTCATGTAGTGATTTATCACGAATCAACTGTTCGATTTTGATGTGAATCATTGGATTCGAAGAATATTGAGGTATGAAATTTTTGTACAAATTCAAAACTATCGGACACTTGGGTCGCTGAAAAATCAACGTTTGATCATAGCTGCAACCCAAATTCTTCCAACGAATTCAAATTCATTATTGTTCATACAAATAATTTTCACTAATGAACTGTGGGATATTGATCTTAATCATTGGATTTTAAGAACAATGAGTTTGAACTTTCTATCCAAATTTCACAACAATCGGACCATGAGCATTGAGCTATCAACGTTTGATCACATTGGTGCAAGCTGCCTATAGATTCTGCGAATTTTCTAAACTATTGCTCTTGGATTTTCTCTCTATTATGGGTCGTACTGATAACGTTTTATGAAACTAAGAGAAGAAGAGATAAAAATAGAAAAGAATGGAGAGAGCAAGTGTGTATTTCATTATAATGATGGACCCATATATATAGGGTTCTAATGAGAGTTAAAATCTGATTAAGATATAAAGTAACTATGACTTATCTAAGTATCCTATTAAAACTAAATAATCATTAATCATTATCTATAGTTTTACAAGAATCAACTATTTATTTATTACATTGCTTTCAACACATTAAATAAGTTGTAAGAATTACTTATTTTCAGAAAAACTAGTTAAACAATTTTCAGAATATAATAGATTTTATATCTAAGTAGTTGTTTTAAAAGTTAAACATAGTTTAGTCGATTTAATACATTATCGTGTTTTATTATAAGATATATTAGTATTCAAATACAGTTTTAAACCACCAAAGAGTACCCATGTGATTTCCTAATACACTTGCGTGAATGTGTTTCCGCAGTGTATCAAATATGGGATTTTACCCATCTACATTGTTTCCACAATGTATGATTGATTATCACATTATCAAACATTTTTGATATCCACTCTCATACAGACATAGGCTTTGGAATATGTACGGGGTGCTTAGCCTTTTGAGGACATTTTGTGAGCGTATGACTAGAATTTCATAATTTCAGAGTTATTAGCTTAGATTTTGAATAGCTTTATTGTACATTGAGATTACTATGTACATGTGTACATTTGTTCAGGGTTACTTTTTTGGTATGATTTTTCAGTATATTATAGCTTACTCAATTTACAAGATACAAATTTCGGCTAATAGTATTATTAGATAACACTTCTATTCAGAGTTACTATAATATCAGAATTATTTAGTGTCAGTTTGGTAGAGTTTAACAGTATTTTAAGATATTTTGAAAAAAGTCGGTGAAATGTGCAGTTGCAAATTTGATAAAAGTTGTGAGTCCCATTAAATATGTGGTTGAAAATGAGTTTGAAAAAAAGTTTTTAAATTAAACTATGCCAAACATATGCTGAGATTTTTTTTTATGCACTACAATTTACTTGACTAGTATTGAGTATAAGTAATCAGTTTCATAAAATTCCCCGTAATTATTAGTATGTACATTTTAAAAGTGATTCTCATATTTTAGAACTGTTTGTATAATAGTATAAACATATTTTTTTAGGAAATATTAATAAATGAAAATTATTTGCAAACTCTCCACTCAATGAGTTATTAGCTCATATATTTCTCTAACGTTTTCTTATTATGAGCTAGTAATTTAGTCTTGCAAATTTGAAGATCCTCACAATTTCAGAGCCACAATCACACAACAAGTTTAGTTTGCATGACTCATTTGAGTGTGTGTAAATATTATTTTTGACATATGGACATTCTTAGATTAACAATCTTTTTATACTAAAATTAATAACATATAGCAGTAAACCTTGATGGTGGGTCTAGCATCTAGCTAACATTCATTATCATCACACGCCATGTTTGGGTCCATTAGAGTGATTCTGGATAGGCTGTGTAATTAAGAGTCCATTCATAGAAAGGGCTGGGGAAAGCTTGAATCCAATTCTTCATTGACTATTTCTTTGTTAACTAGGACTCGCCCGGTATCTTCAATTTTTTGAATTCTCTCATTCCACAACTCACTTTCAAGGAGAGAAAGTCTCGTGCACATACGGGTGAAGTCTCATTCATGGATGAAGAAGGAGTCTCGCTCAGTACAGAGGGGTAGCGGAAAGGTGAAGTATAAGAATGAAGTTTCGTTCAAAAAGATAATGATGTTGACTTTATTCTACAATTTCATAAAAAATCATTGTTGTCCTTAAATGATTAGATTAGATTGAGTTAACAAACATTGAATTAAAGAAATAGCAAGGTGAGAGAAGCATATTATTTAACCTAATACTTTAATCAATGATATCACTTCAAAAACTCAGCTTCTTCTCATTTACTAGTCGATTTCACCAAATTATTGCTCTTTCCATTCATTCTTCTCCAATTGCTTATAAACGGGTCCAAAATTAAAATAGAAAGAATATTATACTAAATTAAATATAAAATCAATAAAATAACGGGATAGAATCTTAGTTTTAAAGCCCGAATAAGTGCACAAAATGCACTTATCAGAGACTATAGGAATGATAAGGCCATGGTTGAAGCTAAACAAATCTCAAGTAAAATGAGAATTGAAGCTATATTTCGAGAAATACGCATCATTCGAAGAAAAATAGTTTGATAAAAATAGCAATGATGAGTAGGGGTGGCAATGGGTTGAGATAAACCGGCTCGGCCCGTGTCCACATGAGCCTAGCCTAGGCTTGGCTCATGACCCAAAAGAGTGATTGGTTCGACCCATGGGACGAGCCAAGCTGAGTCGCTCACGAGTCGACTAGTTAAAACAAAATGAAATACAATATAAAAAATTTGAAAATCAAAACTTTCCTCCTTTTTTCGGGTTTTGGGACCGGCTATTACATGTACAATATTTTGTACAAAGTCGGAAATTTTGAAGAAATTTTACACAAACAACATTACAAATGATGAAGTCGGATCTTGAAATTCTTCAGCTATTATTCTGTCTACTTTATCTTGGATTCAAATCTCTGCCTCCTCCTAGACCTTCAAAGACATTAAACTCTCTAGTATGTCTTCTTTAAGTTTTGATATACCTTGCCGCCTGTACTAAATGCTATAATAGATATTGAAGGTGTTGGTACATCACGTGAAATAAAAAATTTCAATCATGAAAGTACATATCATAATCTAAATCGTGTGAGTGTCGGCCATTGTAATATGATCTTCCCAAGATTCAAGTATAAGATAAGTTGAGTTCCATCTATGACCTATATCTGTGACAAATTTTTTCGTTGTTAGTCCATGTCTTACATATAAACCATTGAATACTTGTTTTCCAGCGGGGGAGATCATAATAAAGTTTATTGCGTACCTAATTTTCTAATTGTTCTTCTATGAACTTTTAATCAATCTTTGACAACTAAATTAAAAAGATGACAGAGACAACAAACATGAAATCATACGACACCAAAATCGGAGTTAAATTGATTAGCTAATTTTTCTATGACTACATTATTGGGCGTAACATTGTCAAAAGTAAAACTACAAATTCTATTTTTCCAATTAAATTCTCTATTAATGCTCATTATAAAGGTAAAAATATTTATTCCATGAGGGTAATCAATTACCTTAAATGCAATAATTTTTTTATGTATTATTCATTGTTTATTTATGTAAAGTGGTAGCTATTTAACATTTATGGTTATTTTCGGACCATAAGTTCAAGGTAAATGAGAAAACACCATTATATGTATTTTAATCACATATTAAACATTTCTTTTTTATTAATTGAATGAACTAATAGTATTTGAACGAAGAGTATTTCAAACATATATAAGGTTTGCATATGGTTGGAGATATCTTTGTAAGAGGTTGGTAAAGTGAACACAACGATGCTTCCCACTATGATAAGCAAAAACTCACCACTAGCCATGAGCATCGTCATACCTTCGCACTGTAAGTTCTCTTGTGAATATACCAAGTTGTTAATCTTCGGACCAAAAGTGGAAGTTGCACTGGGAGATCTAAACTGAAGTTGCACCTAATTAGTTTCCAAACCTCCGTGTTTGAGTGTACACTTTCGATAGTGTCTGTTGAGATGGATCGTGTTCCCACCATTTTGCCAAGAAACTTCTCTTTGTAGTGTTTACACACTAATTTGTGCTCTGGCTATTTGTCTGTTCCTACACAGATGAGCATTAACTTGAAGTATTCCCAATACTTAGCCTTTTATTTTTTTTCTCGTCATTTATTACTTGAACAGGTTGTTGAACTGGTCTGTGTTTCACCATCTTCTTCAATATCATCCAAATCAATTGGATGCATACTCTCATGGTCATCACCCACATCTACAGGAATCAGAATAATTTAAACCATTGATATCATCATCTAATGGGTGAGTAGTTTGTAGAATGTTGGAAGTACCAAAGAATTGGTTGACATTACCGGTATCCAAAATTCTGCACTAATCCATTTGAATTTTGGAATAATATATGTAATTTGAAAGTAAGAAAATAGAGGTAGTAGAAGTGTAGAATTAAGACGAAAATAACTAAAATACACAAATTTAAGGAAAATAAAATTTTAGATTGCACAATAAAAGAGCTAATATAATAATTTGAGATTGTGAAAGTAAAGATCTGTGGAAAAAAATGAAGTGGAGGGGGTTTATATGGAAAATTTTATTGTGACCGTTTTGCCCATGAGCCAATTGTCCAAGGCCGACCAAGCTCGGCCCGTTAAAAAATGGGTTTGGCCCAGCCCTGGGCTCATCTCTAGACGAGCCCTAGCCAGCAATGGGCCGAGAGACTCGGTCTGTTTGCCACCCCTAGTTGTGAGGTAAGACATTTGCCATGAGATATGACGATCAGATGAAAAATCTTTTAGAGTTAATTACTTCTTCTATATAGTTTTTCAAACTCGTTCTTAACTTCAAAATCAATTTGAGCAATTTCAAAAATATGAAGAAAACTTTTAGCTCTGGTATAGTTTGGATAAGTTACAATGTGCTAATGATGATATTTTGTCGAGATCTTGTGAAAATCTTGAAAATTCTCTTACACATATTCTAATATAGATGGACATGATTTATTTTTAGAGTTGACAATAACAGATGGGCAGGGTAGGTAAGGTAGCCTCATATATATATATATATATATATATATATATATATATATATATATATATATATATATATATATTTGAGATCATCATTTAGCTTTTGAGTTCATACTCCTATCAAGTCTTTTTGGTTGAATGTTGATGGTAATATAGGATTAAAATGAAGAAAATAAAAATAAACGGGGTAAGTCGCAAGGCGGGAATCATGTTCTCCATCCCAGCCCTGTTCAGGGTAGGGCCTGTAGAGATCGAATTTAAAGGGGGTTTTTTTTTTTTTGCATCCCTATTGACTACGTTAAAGTGCTATTTACCAAGAGAAATGAAATGAGTAATTGAGGTGCTAGACTATTTGAAGAAAATAGATGGTTGTTTCTCAATTGCTTATGTTGCTTACATAATTTTGTTGACTATTACATTTGCACTTGCATAAAGAAGTTTTTTCAAGTTGAAGTTGATCAAGATTATCTTCGATCATCTATATCACAAAAAAGATTGAATGTTGCCTATGTTATCAATTGAGGGGGAAAATAGTTGAATAACATGATTATACAAATTTGGTTGATATTTTTGCCTCCAAAACTGTAAGACGAGTAGCATTTAAATGATTATTTGGATATTTTCGATTTTATTATTTGATTATAATATAAATATTTTGGACGTGCTTGTCATTTTTTTGTTAAGTTTTAAGTTTATTGATTTAGTTGTGATAAACACTTGTGAAAAAAAAAATTGAGCACATTACGATTTGAGAACCCAACTTTTAAATTTAAACCGAGGTCTCAAAAACGTAAAGTCCAATCCATGCTAAATGATATTTTAATATCAAAAACTTACAAATTCTACAAATATATCATTACAATATTGTAACTAATTAGATTATCCGCAAATAATAATAAACTTAATCATATGTAAAATAGTTTAATTTAGGTAAATACATAAGAGCATTAGGTAACAATTGCAATACAAACTACCATATATACCTTCAACAATCAATTGCATCTAAATCCATTGTCTCTCTCTAGTCTACATTTATATATTTTAGTCTCACAAGTAATTCATACCGTTAGCTTCCAATATTTACAACTTATATTAAATATTACTATTAAGAGTATTAAACCTCTCTTGCAATATTATGTAAATGCAATCATGAAATATATTTTATTTTTTCCTATATATGTATCTCTCTTTACAATATGTCCGTTATTCGCTCACGAGAAAATTAAAATTAACACGAATACAGATTTTGACCTTGTTTTAAAATTATGCCTTAAACAAATTAAAATAAGGAAAAATGAACCCAGTTCAACTATTATATCTACACATGTAACAAAACTTTACTTCTTCAGTTACAAGAACTAAATTAAATGTACATAAACATCTCAGATGAATATCCTACCTAGTGTGATAAATGTATTTCGAGCCAATACAGAGCAGGTTCACCCAAATGATCTTAGGAGACAGAGACCTCAGATGTCGTCCCGGAAAATTCCAGAGTGCATTGCATACCAGTATTACTAAAAGCTTGTTACACAATGCAATATACTAACTAGTATTACTAAAAGCTTGTTACAGCATCAGCCGTGAAAGGGAATGGATATGGCAAGCAAACCAGCAGTCCTAGGAGCAAAACTACAACCCCAAGGGCTATATATTTGTTATCAGGGTCTGTAATTTCCTCAGAAAGTGGAGCAATTGGTCCTCTCTGTAAGAAGAATATCAAAACTACCCAATAAAATGCCACATCATTAAACAACGAGGCCAGTCCAAGAAGCACAATGCAAGCGCCAGTAAGTCGAGCTGAAGCCTGCCAAATCAATAAAGTTAGTCTAATGACTATTTATATTTCTTGATCCAACATAAACCTTTTTTTCTTAGTTATGGATACAGCTAGGACTGATATCAGAGTTCCAAAGAAACGAATGAAAAGTGATCCATGTTGTTTATTGGCTCTTTAGAATAGCTTTGGACATACATACCTTTCGTCCCCATAAAGAGAAAGAGATCCGACCACCATCAAGCTCTCCAGCAGGAATGCTGTTGATAGCATTAATAAGAAGTCCAGCCCATGCCCAGATTACGAGTGGGTTCACTGACACTGGGGTGCCTTCCTTGAGAGCATCGCCAAGGAGTAGTTTAGCTGTCCAGCAAGAAAAAGAAAGAGAACTTTTCAGTAACTTTGCTGGCACAAATTTAGCGGTTTTTACAACACTAGGATGATGATCCAAAAGAAACTGCAGATTAGAAATACAAAACAACAATAATGAAGATATAATTGTTAAATGGTGTCCCTCTCATCCTCCATGTTGGCACACCAACAAATGAACACACACGATCATAAATTACTGAAAACTGAGAAGCTATTTGCTTACCTATACCTCCAGCTAGAAACGATTCATGAAACACTGAAGCATCAACAATAACACCTAGTCCATCAGCAGGTGGCAAGATAAATCCTAACAGCAAAAGAACAATGCCCAAAGAGAACCCAGCCAAAGGTCCAGCTGCTGCAACTTTCAAGAGATCCTCGCGCTTTGGTACAATATTTACAATCCTTGTTATGGCACCAAAGGAGCCTATCTGCCAACAAAATAGCTCATTAGATTTTAACTGAGATGCACATGTGCACATGCCCAAAAATGTTTGAAATTAATCTAAACTTTTTTAACACGAAAATCTTGAAGTAGATTCATTGACATTGGTACTGGTCAATAACTACCTACATGAATACACATCAAATACTAATATTAGTCTAGTATGCATGCGTTAATCGATAATTTGGCTTACTCGAGCAAAACTATCAGAATTAGAGAATCGAAAGCAGAACAAAAAGGCATTGCTCTATATTTATCGAGCAATAAATGAAGTAATTTTTGAAACAATTCGAATAGCTAATATAGCAAAGCAAGCTTCTAATATATTGAAGACTACCTACAAAGGTGAAGAAAAAGTTAAATTGGTGTAATGTTACAAGCTCTTAGAGCATAATCTGATACAATCAAATGGAAGAATCCCAAATCCGTTGAAGAGTATTTTGATTGCGTTCTTTCAAATTGTTAATCAATTGAAAACTAATGGAGAAAAAATTCATGATTAAAGAATTTGTTGAATTCATGACAAGTCTGAATACATTGTGGTGGCAATTGAAGAGTAAAAGGATTTAACCACCCCTTTGAGTTAATAGCTTAGGATCACTTCCATTGCATGAGCTTCAAATATATTTTTTTGACTCCACTCCTCAAGAACAAGCAATACAAGTTCATCTCTCTTAAAGATGGTCCAAGAGGCAGGTGTGGTCAAGGAGCAAGTGGAAGAGGAAGAAATAAAAAAAATCTTTAGATCAAGGAAAATGTTGATTCTTTCTGTCGCGAGTGAGAAACATGACATAGAGAGTCCTATAAAACTCAAGGTAATTGTTGGAAACTATAGATATTTTCAAACAGATTGTTGACAACAGAAACTAACAGAACGGGAATCAGTAGTTCAACATTCAAGCACAAAGAAGAAAAGAAATAAATTGTTTTTGGTGGTTTGGAATGGAAAAGCAAGCAACACAAGCTATTTGGTACGTTGACAGTTGGTATAGCAATCACATTACTTGAGACAAAAATATATTTGCAAGATTGGATAAATCGTTTCAAAGTGAAGTCAAAATTGGTGAAAACAAAAAATACGACTTCAAAGAAAGAGGAAACATTTTTTCATAAAGACAATTAATGGAGCAAAGAAAGTTGCAGATGTATTCCATGATGCAAGTTAGAAACACAATCTCTTTAGTGTTAGATGGATCACGGGAAGAGGCAATGGTGTCCACTTCAATAATTGAGTTCCGGTATTGAAACATAAAATGGTAAGCCTCTTGTCTACAAAGTCAATACAATATCCCTCATTCTCTTTCTTTCATCATATCTGCCCGTCTCCATCTCTATCTCCTCCATTCTTTTTTCTTCTCCACACCTGCCTCTCTTCATCTTTTTTTTTCCCCCAGAGATCTCCCCCTGCTCCATTTCTAGACCTCTCTTCTATCTCTAGATCTTACTTGTCCCAGTCTCCCAGCTTCAGATTTTTCTCATTTTTGGACACGAAGGATAAAAAAGCACTACCAAAAGGTGCTCATTTATCAGTACCCTGTGAGATTTTGGTACTAAACTGGTCAGCCTTTTTTTTTTTAAAAAAAAAAGGTAACACGCCAATGGTGTCGTACACATGTTCGGAATTATCGGTGTTCCATACATGTCAGACAACAAAACCCTAGGCTCCATTGTGTGTCCGTGCTTAATAGCCTCTTGTAAACAACAAGGTAATCCAGAAAAATATGTTTCCATTGAAGTTTTCGTATGGAAAGGCAAGGCAGTTTCAGTAACAATGCAAAGGATGGAACATAGCTTAGGCACTATGAGTTTGGTTATTTGAGGTTTGTCTCTTGGTCATGGATGAGTCATAAAAATATGGTCAAGGAAGTGCCAATAATCAAATTGGATGATATAGTTTGTGAAGCATATATTCTTGAAAAATATCATCAAGATTCAATTCAAATCAGGAAGGCATGGAGAGCCACTTATGCATTTCAGTTGATGTATGTATATTTATGTGGACTAATGTGAACGACATCAATGGGAGGCAACCGTTGTTTTCTTATGATGATTATAGCAGAGAAACATAGATTTATTTTCTCAAGGCAAAAGATGAAGTTATTAAAAGATTCACAATTTTTAAAGTGCTTGTGGATAATGGGAATGGCTTCAAGATACAGAAAATACGGCCTGATAGATGAGGAAAGTATGTTCTATATGAGAAGTTTCTGATTGAGATGGAATTCATGATCAGAAAATTGTTCATGAGACTCCACAATAAATGGACTTGAGAATTTCTGTTAGGACCTGCTAATTCACTCATCCCAACTAAAAATAAGAGGAAAGCTTGATGACAAATCAGAAGAATTTATATTTGACCATCACATTTTCTAGAATAATTATAATTCATGTATTAAATTTAGTCAAGTGTCTCATAAAATTCCTAGTTTGAATGAGTAGTTTAAGGAGTCATCTCGAATTCATTTTTTGACTAAGTTGTTTGACTCACCTTGTTTTTTGGTTTGTCACTTTAAATGTTTTGTTGGTTCCTATGTCATCTTGGTATCTATAAATAGGACCACATGTTGCAGTATTTTATAAGCCAAAATAAGAAGTAAATTATATTTCTCCACATTATCCAAATTATCTTGCCTTCAGAGCATGCATTAGCAACTCTAATCTTAAGTTCATCAAGTTCGGGTGAAAATGATACACCGCCTTGAAAGATTAAAAGCTTTTAAGAGATTTATGAAGAAACAAGGGGTATTGATGAACATGATAAAGCAAATTTGCTTGTTGATTTAGAACCAATAGATTTTGAAAGAAGATGCCCAATATGAAAAGTGGAAGAATGCCATGGATCAAGAGATTGATTTGAATCAAAGAAATAGGACATTAGATCTACCTGGACTTCAAAAACAGAAGAAACCTGTTGGCGTAAAATGGGTAGATAGAAAAAAAGTCAGTTACAAAGGAGAAGTTAGCAAGTATTGAGCAAGGCTAGTTGTGAAAGGGTGCATGCATAAATAAGGTATTGACTGTGAAGAAATCTTTGGTCCAGTGACTAGGTTGGAGACAATTCAGTTAACTATTTCTATGGCAGCTCAAAGACGATGGTTAGTTCGTCAAATGAAAGTGAAGTCAGCATTTTTGAAGGGCTACATAGATGAAGAAATTTAAATGGAGCAACCCCCGGCAATGAGAAGAAAGGAGAAAAGCACCACGTATGTTGACTGAAGAAATCACTGTTGAGGTTAAAGCAAACTCCAAGGGCCTAGTATAGTCGGGATTGACAGTTTTTCTTGAAGAACGGGTTCAAAAGAAGCACATATTATAATGTGTTCTATACCAAGGAAGACCATGATTATAATTCTTTAATTAGTTGTTTATATGTTGATGATTTGATTATAACTAGCAACACTAAGTTCGTTCTGTTATGAATTTAAGAAATCAATGATGAAATAGTTTGAGATGACATATATAGGTTTTCTGCATTATTTTGTTGGAATTGAAGTTGAGTAAAAAAATAAGGAGATTGTCATTTCACAAAAGAAACATTTTAAGGATTTTTGTTGAAGTTTAAGATTAATGAAGTTATACCAAGCTATTCCACAGGAAGCAATAATAAAGTTGAGCAACGAAGATAATAGCAAAGATTTTGATGCAAAAAAGTATAGAAGTCTTGAGGGAAGATGTGTACTAAATCACGGCAAGACCAAATCTAATGTTTGTAGTTAGTATGTTGAGCAGGTTCATAACACTACCAAAACAAAGCCGTCAGGAAGCTGGAAAAAGAATTCTTAGATGTGTTTGAGAACTTTGGAACATGAAATTACTATAAGAAAACTCAAGATTCAGTTCTGTTGGTTTTAGTGACAGTGAATGGCTCCAGTAAGGATTAACTGATGACCACAGTTCAAGATATGTTTTTAGTACTGACTTGAGGAGCAGTATCATGGGTAACCAAAGAAGCAGTTGACTGTAGCTCTCTCAACTACAGAAGTTCAGCATATTTCCTTGTCAGTTGCTAGTTGTCAAGCATCATAGCTTAGACAGGTATTGAAAGATTAGAAGTACTCTCAACTCTCAAGAGAAAGGTGGTATTTTGTTTTGTGACAATAATTCAGCAATAGATCTTGTTAAGAATCCTGTTTTTTCATGCAAAAAGAATATATAAGAATCAAATATCATTTTCCTAGAGATTTAGTTAAGGAAAAGTTTTTGTCAAGTCCTATAATGATCAAGTAGCAAACATTTTCACAAGGGCTTTGAAGACTGAAGGGTTTATAATAATTAAAGACAAGCTTTGCATTACACAAGTCAAGCTTAAGGGGGATGTTAGAAATTAATTCAAGACCTGTGGATGTGAATTCAAAGAGGATTCATGAACACTGGTACTCCTCAATAACTACCTACATTGAATCTTGAAGAAAGAATCATGAATCAATTTTATTTATAGAATTCATGAATGCACATCAAATGTATTTTCTACAATGCATGTTTCATTTATACATATCAAATGTACTAGATCTAGAATTCATGTATGCATATTAAATAGGATGCTCCTACTACAAGTATAAATAAGACTATTATGTCTGTCTTCCATGATATTTGTAAGACAAGCCATTGAAAAAGAAATACAATCTGTTCAAGAGTACAAACATTTTCTCTTAGAATTTTCTTGTGAATTCTTGATTTATTGGGAGCCAAAACTTTGCTACCAACATAAAAATGGAAAGATAAGAGGAAGAATGTCTTCTGATAGTCAATTGCTTTTCTGAGTTCGAACAAAAGGCAATCAATACAAATACACGAAAGCACACACAGTCACAAACCACACAGGCAGTGGTGATTAGCCTTGAATCCCAGCACCAACTCCAAGGTAACTTCAGCATAATGAATAATAAAATATTCATAGTTAATCATGTTGTCGTAAAAATATATTACATACTAAGTGAGGAATTATATGAATGGAAAGGTTTTATAATTGTCCTCAACGAGTTTACTATTACAATAGCTATATCAATGATCTAATCTCGTCAAAAATGATGCATCATGTGAATAATGGACCCAGAGGTCCATATATCGACAAACTCAAAATGGTATCAGCTACATGTTTGAGAACTTTGACAACATTCGTGAGAATGTCAAATCAGGGTTGTGCTCAGACACATAGTTGACAATAACGTATGGTTCACAATTACAAATGTAAGATTTGATGCTCTCAGTTACTAATTCAAATGAGCATGAAAAAAAACACGGAATCAAGAATTGGAGTAATCTTCCATTTCTCTTCAGAGTTGTATCTTATATTTCACTCAATTTACAAAGAGCCAACATCAATTTCATAAATTCAATTCAGTTCCTAAAGTTGTTTTTTATGTTTATATAAGCTTTAGATAAAGTTTTTAAGGACCTTTGTCCATAAGTATCTTTTTGCCATTTTCTGTCGTGATCCCACCGTGTCAGCCACCTAAATCCCCTTTCTGAGCACAATTTTCTCTCTTTCTATCTCAGGCCATATATATTTAGACTCTCCACCCTCTATTGGCTCAGTGGTCCAACACTTCTCTTTTCTGTATTTATTTTTCAAACAAATCTTCTTTCCTATAGCACACGTTAATTATTTCAGGCAAAGTAATGAGGTCTATAAATAAGATACACTAATATTTTCTCAAGTTTATTAACTTCTCTTGTGCCATCACCAATAACTTCATTTACATTTTTGTTCTATAGCAGCTTACATTTTTAATGTTCTTGAATTTTGTGCATCTTTGCTGTTGGTTTTTCTATTTTTATTTTTCTGTCTGTTGACTTCATAACATATATTTCATTTCGATTCTTGTTACTCTCACAGACTGGATGTCTTTTTTAACCTTTGATACGGATTAGCACTTATATCTCTGGCCTCAGGAAATGCATTTTACCTCTTGGACCACATGATCCAATTGCAATAGTACTTGTTCGTTTGAATATGAATATTCTTCACTGTGTTTTGTTCTTTACATGGAAAATATTATTTATGATCTTAATAAATTTTCCAAATTGTTATGACGTGAACAGATTCATGGTTCTATTGACAACTGTACACATGCCTATTTAGTCTATTACTGTATGGGCACTCGATCCAGATCAGATAATCAGATGTTAACCAACCCAGTGATACCTCTTTACTGGAATTCAAATAATCATCAAAATTAAAATAATACATTGAGATACATTTATGCATTTCGTTTTCCATAAAATAAGTAGAGATAAGCATGTGCATAAGCACAAGATACAAAATGCACCAAGAAGCATATTTAGAGTATGTTTGGTAGAGTTTATTTTAAACTCATTTTGTCCCAAACTCATTCTCAACCACATATTTCATGCGAACAACTTTTATCAACTTTTTAACCTCCCATTTCATCAACTTTATCAAAATTTCCTCCAAAAACTACTTTTAAACTCTACCAAACAGGCACTTAATACTTAGTCTGGTATTATTCAGGATAACAATATACCTCACCTGCCAACTAGGCACAAAATAAGGCACGCCCATCTTAATTCCAATTTCTTTTGCAACTAAAGCATGGCCGATTTCATGTACAGCGAGAACAAGTGCAGTTACTAGAGCTCCAGGAAGGCCATTTTCCAACAAGTCAATATTATAAAAAATTGATCTGGAAAATAAGAAGAATACATTTTATACCAATTATTAAACAATATTGTTTTTGTCAAGAAAAACAAAGATACAGAAAAACCAGGCAGACATACAGATATTTTTTTGAGGATACACAATATGACAACAATTCCTAATGAAAAACGTGACGAAGCTGGAGAATGGCATATCCTAAAAACATGGAAGGGGAGAAAAAGAGGCAAAGAAATTCAACAATTATGTGGTATCACTGTATTCCTTGAAAGTTGCATCAGAGAATTAAGGTTGAGCACATGCCGCAGGAATTCATTAAGATCATTGTACTTAAAGAGTACTAGCTTTTAGTTAACAAATGATCATAAAAAGATTATTGACACTTGCAGCGTTGGAATCTTGAAGATGGAAAACTTTCGTAACAAAAACAGATACAAAAGTAAATTAACATATTCTGTAAGACAGCTGTTTTGCTCTCACAGTATCAGAATTAAAAATAAGACATTAAAACATACAATATGTTTGCTTGTAATGCAGGAACGTTACGGAGAAGTAAGGTGAATATAGTGACTAGTCCAAATGCCCCCGCAGCAAACCATTCTGGAACAGCTGCATAGCTCAATTGAAGTACATTCAGTTGAATAATCTGGGGTAGTGCAGCTGTAACATATTCTTATTGCTACCAAAAAGCATCTAATAAATATTGACGGTTAAAAATCAGTCAACACAGTAAGAATTAATCAACTACCAGTAGTTTCAGGTTGCAAAGTCTTTCTTGGGACCACAACTGCCACAGGCTTATCATCCTCCGGATTAATTAGAAGGAAAAGTTTATATTGATCTCCAAATATGCCCTATATATAAAATGTAAATAAAAATTATACAACCACACAAAAAAACATTTATATAAACTCAAACGCAAGACACAGGTACACCAACCTCCATTCTCTTTGTTATTTTCTCATAACTTCTTGCAGCTTGCCCTCGCAGATTTCCCTTGAATAATACCCCAGCCTGTAACAGTAAATAATGAGTTACTACTACTAATATACAGTATTTCTCGCATTTCTATATAAGGCCTAGCTTATGAGATCCAACCACTTTTGGATGACATTTCTAATCCTGTTGCTGCTTTTTTTTCTTGCATAATTTGTTATATGGACGAAGCTATCATCCAATTAACTTACTTCATATGGTTCCTGGCTTGTCACGAAGAAAGTGTCAAAACCAAAAACTTGGTCCCTTAGAATTTCAATTGTTTCCTTCGGGATCCTGATTGATTCATCAAGTTGCTGAGGCTGTTACAGTGTAAAGGGGAAGAAAAGAAGAGGAAATATTAAAAGAACAAGAGAATATGAAATGAGCAATCTGACAATTGGGGATAGAGAAGTCCGAAAAATAATGCTACATTATCATCACCTTCACACCTGGGAGAGGTGAGCCACTTGCAACTTGAATGTCATGAACATCCTGTTTCAGCAAAAGCCTGACGAGTAAGGTGGTTGAATTCACAAAGGAGAGGAATAGGAATAAGGGAAAAATATATCCCAGTTTACACATGCCGAAGTGGGTTCAATGTCTAACTAGAAGAAGCAAACTGTAAGCCAATGGTGATTGACTAATCACCCATGGTTAAAATCTTCAGCATGATGCAGGTTTTATTTCCTCCTCACCCTTTGTTTTAACAGTTGCTATTGGATCTTCGATTATCCAATCACCTAGCAAGTTAAAATACCCCGTTCCTCCCTTGATTGGCATCCCCTCAACCCCCAAAAATAGAAAATAAAAGAAAAAATCCAAAAGCAACATTAAAGAGTGTACTGAAACACAGAAAAAGGTGGCCTAAAAAATATCAGCTGAATAACCAGTGACACACTTCCACATTTATAACAACAAAATACTGAATAGAGACATATCCAGACAGTTAGAGCATTTATCCCATAGTGAGGTAAAACTAAAATACCTCAATTTTGGGTTGGACATCATTAGTTTCAGCACCATTGTCATTTACTGGGCTTTCAGACTGAAGTATGCCCAATTCAGCTGATTCATCATTGTCCTAGCAAAAATTGCTACACATTAGCAACAGGAATGAATAAGACCACATCATATTCACAGTCTACTCCATAATCGAACATATCCAGAAGCCGGACATCAAAATTAAAAATTAAACATCAATATCAATTGATCACCAACCACGGGCTGAGAAGAACCCTGCTCGGAGTTATTAGCTGAAACCAAATCACTCGACAGCAATTCATCCTTTTCTTCAGGTAATTTTCTTTCCTTCTCAAATAAAACAAGATCCAACCAAATAAAGACCACTAGTCAAGAACTATAAGCATGTAAATTAAAAATGACTTTACAATAATAATAGATATACCCATGATAAAACCACCAAAAATTACCTCATCATTGTTACTCTCAGGTTCAGTCTCTGTCTCACTCACTCGGCAAATAACCTTTACATTTCCCCGAAACACGGTCCTAATAACATACAAGAATCATAAACACTCAAATTGAACTCGCTTTTGCCACATTTACTAAATGACAAAAATACCTCGAGAATTGATGGGAGATAAACTTGGTGTGACTCCAACATCCAATTATTGGAGAATATAGAAGAGGTTGTAATCGCATGCGAGTGTAAGAGCTGCACTGTGATAAGGGAATGAAATTCCCGCCAAAACTTGCCGATACATTCATTGTTCGTTAATTGGTTTCGCGTTTCTCAAAATCTTGAATGCATTGAAACTGAGACCAGGGTTGTTAATTACAAGAAATTTTCTGATGGAAAATTGAAGAATTGCGAGTGCAGAGTATGGGGGAGCTTCGGTTTTGTAAATATCTTATCTCCTAGAGCCTAGAGGAGTAGAATCGGTAGAATGAAATGAAATATATCAATTGGGTGTCAAGTCACCAAAGCTTAAGCGAAGTATCAATTCGGTTACTCAACTTTAAAATGTCTCAATCAAATCTTCCTATCTTTATTTAGAACATGTTTGACCAAGTTTTTTGTTTTTAACTATTTTTTGTTTTTATCAAATTTATTTTCAACTATATATTTCATGGGATCCACAATTTTATCAACTTTTCAACCATACGTTTCACCAATTTTTTTAAAAATCTACTAAAAAAAACTACTTTTAAACTTCACCAAACAAGCACTTACTTCAATTGACAGGAAAATAAAAGAGTCAAACATTGGAGGATGAGGAAGAAGATAAAATCAATAAATTTAAAGTGTGTTGGAGGGACAATGACGAGTTGAAGCAAAATATCAAACACCTGAAAGTAAAAGAACCGAATTGAGAAACTACCTACCAAAACATGTGACGAAATTTGAGCACAAATTTTGTTTTAAAATCTCCACAAAGAAAATGATATATCATTGGAAAGATAATTGAATTACGAGTCTAATACTTTTTTACGAATCTCAATTTGGAGTTTCCTACATAAGGTTATGACCGTTTGAAAAACAGTCGCAAAGCAAAAATTCTAAAGCTAGGAGAACACCCAAGCTAAAAACTAGGCGAACGCCCAGCTTCATGGAACAACAGCATAAAGCAAAAACGAAGCCTGGGCGATCCCCGGGATTGCACTGGGCGATTGCTCAGATATTTTCTTAAAAAATTTGATTTTGTTGCCTTTTTGAGTTCGACTCCAATTAGGAAAATTTTTGGGATGCGATTTTAATGATTTTATGGGATCTCTTTGGGTACTATTATGGAACTATATATATATGAATTCTTAACTCATAAGTTGAGGGCCGATTTTGAGAGAAAAACAAGAGAACAGGCAAGAAACTAAGATAGAAGAAAGATCAAGATTTATTTTTTCGAGGATTCAACGAATATCAAGATCAAGTCTTTCGAGTTTTTTCTTCTTATCTCGGGTGATGGATTTTATATTTTGTTTTTTTTCTTAGTATGCTAGGCTAGATTATTTTGTGTTAGGATCATGATGAAACTTGTATTATGAACCTTTAATTCTTTGAACTTAGTTTTTTATATTCAAGCATATTTTAAAATAATTTATATTGATTTCTTTTTCTCTATAACTATATGCGTAATGGTTGTATGAGTTTTGTGGCTTATTTTATCATCGGTAGATTGAAAATAAGTTCAATATAGTATCAATTATTGTATAATTTGATATAGGGTAGAGATATACCGCTATGCTTTACGTGATATTTAAGTACTCACATATATTACTGTATTCTTGTATGTTCGCATCTGTCATAGAGATATAGTCAGATCACATATAGGGATATGTTTAATTCTACTCGAGAGAGATTGTAAATCAAATTAGGAATATTGATCTTCATAATTAAATTGTGTTATTAGATTCAATAGTCCAGGTTAAAAGGGATTGGTATATATGGATTCGAGATCCTATTACGCTCTTCTTTCTCATATTCAAAGTAATTCGGTGTGAACTCAATCTTTTGTTTGTTTAAATAATAATTAGTTAATTATTTTTAGTTAATATTTTAATTAGTTCTTAGTCAACAAAACTTCAAAAGTAAATTTGGTTCGGTTAAGGTTAATTTAATTGTATTGAACTATCTAAATCCATGTGGGTTCAATACTTAGACTCTCAAATCCATTATATTACTTGTGCAATCCGTACACTTGCGGTACAAAAAACATTGCTAACAATTTTTTTGCACTATTGCCGGGAATTTTGTTCTAGTTCTTTTTCAATTATTTTAGCAATATTTTGAACTTTAATATTTTATTATTTTTCAATTTAATTCAATATTTAAATTGTTTCTTTTCAGGCCTTTGTATGCGAAGCCTGAGACACGAGTCTCTAATACCAGGTGATGTAGAGATCGAATACACTTTCCATCGTAAGCAAAGAGAAACAAGAAAGACACACCAAAAAGACAAAAAAAAAGTACGACACAATGAATAACAACGAGATTGCTCCGGCAGGACGGGAGAATAATGAAGAAAATATGTTAGTTGGAGATTTTATGACTCCACGGGTCATAGCATTGTCTACCCACCTTTTGGACAGCCAAACTTTCAGTTGAAAACCAATGTTAGTCATCTTTTTCAGAATGGGCATCATTTCTATAGCAGGGCCAACGAGAATCCACATACACATGTTTCGCGATTCTTAGAAATGTACCAACATTTCAAAAATCAAGTGATCTCGGACGATGCCATCTGTCTACATTTATTCTCATGTACTCTTCATGACAGAGCTCTTGAGTGGTTGAACTCATAGCCTATTGACAGCATAACCACCTGGAATGATTTAGCCCAAAAGTTCTGCACAAAATTCTTTTTACCGATCAAGATTTCGAAGTTAAAGCATGACATATCAATATTTCAACAGTTAGAAATTGAATATTTTGATGAGGTGTGGAATAGATTCAAAAATACGCTAAGGAAGTACCCTCATCATGGTATTAGTAAGGGCCTATAAGTTCAGTATTTTTATGTTTAACTACTTCATTCTTTTGAAAGCATGATAGACTTTTCATCTTACGGCTCGTTATCTACCAAAACTATTGTTGAAGCTTTAGAGTTGTTTGAAAGAGTAGCTACCACGACCACCATGTGGGCATCAAACAGAGTTCTACACAAGAGAATTGCATGAGTACATGAAGTAGACACTTTCACAGTGTTATCTTCAAAAATAAATTCTTTGGCACACAAAGTGGAGAGCATGTCGCATTCAGTCAATGCGATATAAACGAAGAAATCAACTTGTAAAGAATGTGGAGCAAATCACAGTACATCAAAATGTACTATTCTATCACAGCAACCCGAGCAAGCTGAATATGTTCAAAGTGGTCAATACCAACAAAACAATCCATTTTCCAATCATTTAATCCAGGTTGGCGTAATCATCTAAATTTCTCTTGGAGAGAGAATCAGAATTATATCAAACCACAGAGTCCTCAGTTCCAGCAGCCAAAAAAGAAAATCTTACTAGAAGACATGTTTGGTAAATTCATAGAGAAAATCGAATAGTAAATGAGAAAGATAGAGACCACTCTTCAAAATCAGAGTGCTTCAATAAAAAATTTAGAGATGCAGATGGGTCACATGGCAATTGCTATGTCGAGTAGACTCCAATGTACCTTGCCAAGCAACACCGAGGTCAACCCAGAGAGCAAGTACATGTAATAACAACTAGAAGTGGGTGTAGCTGCCTGAAATACATGAAAAAAGCCAATCAAGGAAAAAAACAAGTTTTTGAAGAACATGACAAAAAATAACTCCAGATGTGCAGACTAATTATGAGCTAGTCGCAGACCATGGAAAAATAAAAACTCCAGAGCCAATAAAAAAATATAAACCTCCAATTCCTTTCCAAGAGGTGTTAAATTCAAATAAGAGAAAGCACTATCAGCAGTGTGCAGAATTTCTAAATCATTTAAGATAGCTGTATATTAACATACCGTTTGTCGAGGCCCTAACTCAAATGCCCAACTATGCCAAGTATATCAGACAACTCTTGTAAATAAGAAAAAGTTGACAGAAGGGGATACAATATAACTTACAGGGAAAGTAAGTTTTATAGTGGAGAAGCAACTACTAGAAAAAAAATGATCTATGCAGCTTCACAATTCCAATTACCATCGGTAGCCTCGTGATCAACAGGGCATTGTGTGATCTTGGTGCAAGTATCAATTTAATGTATTTTTCTATTTTTAGGCGATTAGGACTTGGTGAAGCTAAACCTACAAAGTTCACTCTTCAGTTGGCTGACCGATCTATTAAAAAGCCGTTTGTGATGGTGAAAGATGTTGTGATTAGAGTGGAGAAGTTATTATTTCCCATTGACTTCGTTGTTTCTTGATATGCCTGAGGATACAGAAACTCCTATTATCTTGGGCCGACTCTTCTTAGCTAATTCGGATGCTCTCATTGATATTTCGTTGGGTGTATTGACATTGAGAGTTCAGTATGAAACGGGGGTATTTCATATGTTGGATAGAGATTAGGCACCATCGCCCCTTTTTTATTGGATAAGATTATCAGGTTGAGACTTTGAAGAAATTCAAGAAAAATTCCCTTAAAGGCTTTGGAAGATAAAGCCAACAGTACAGATGAAAGACAATGGTAAACAGATAGTTCAGATACAAGAAGCTGACATGGATGAACATGTGGTTGAAGTTAAAGAAAACAACCCTGATGGACATATTGCAGTTGTTAAATGAAAGATGAAGTACAAGCCATAAAACATGGAGAAAAAAAATAAGAAATTATTGGAGAGTGACACCTTCGATAATCACGAGATCCTTTATTTTCCCACTTGAACATCCAGACAATAAGCCAAGCTAATGACTATAGATAAGCGATTAATGGGAAACAACCCATTCTTATATCCTTATTAATTAATTTAAGTTATATAATGCATTAGTTTTTTTTTCATATAATGTTTATTACATTTGTAAAGCCTTATGATGTCAACCGTAATATGCTCCACTTTGCAAGACGCGTGGATGATGTTTATGACATTATCTTTCGACCATGAGTCCCAGCACAACACCCAAGTCCACTTCAGCTAGTCCATCTGATAAGCACAGATCATCTTCTCCACATCTACCTTCGGGGAGTAACTGATCACTTTTCTCCTTTATTTGCTTATTTTTGCTATTACTTTGAAGAAAATGTAATGTTTTAGTTTTGCAGTGGGACAAGTATCAGAGTACTTATTGGATTATCTTTTATTTGCTTACTATTCGGGTCTATATACTGACATATTTGTTAAAAAAATAAAAATAAAAATAATAAAATTTTAAACAAAAAATATTTGTCTAGTTATTGTTGAAAGACTTGCCGCCAATGATGATAGTATTTGTTTGAAGTTAAGTATATTTTTAGTTAAAATATTGGACACACCTAAACTGTGTTTTTACTTGAATACTTATCAATGTTAGACTAGATTAATGGAGCACGTAGCCACTATTTACTTATCACTTATATGGGAACATGACTTGAGTGTATAGATTGATATTGTTGACTTAGGATTATTGTAAAAAATTTCATTCCCAAATCCTTAAACTAGTAACCAAACTGAACAGTTTGGGGGTGTTAAAGTTAGTACGTGTGTTCATAGAATTTTGATGGTTTAGGTTTTTTGGGTCTCATCTTTAATTGAATAGGTTCTAATCAAGAAATCTAAATCGAGCACTAATCACGGTTGAGAATCGAATACCATGAAAAAAAAAAGATGGGAAAAAATGGAAAATTACTTCTTTTACTTCTCTTATAGCATGTGTGATTCGAACAATTAAGCCTGTTAGGGTATCTTAAAATCTGGTGCCCTATGGTCATCTGACTTGGGAGTCATCAGCCCAAAGCTCGCTACATGGGTCACATAGAAAACTTACGGGATGGAAGTATTGCACACAAGATATACGATTGTTTATATTAGTTAAATAAAATAGAAATAGATAAAGGTGCTCGGTAAGAATTGCTAGGTTAGGACTAGGTTAGGACCTCAGAGATTGGAGATGAGAATTTAGAAATTGCTCACCATTTTAGTTCTAGGAATACAAGTTTCTAATTTTAACCACTTTAATTGAAAAAAGCATTATATTAATCAATAGAAACCAAATTTGCTGTAACACATCGGGATTGGAGAGAAAAGCATTAGAAGTGTGATAATTTACAAGGAATGTAAGGAATAAATGACTTCGAAGGATTCAAGATTATAAAAATATCAACAACACAATATTGGTCGTGGTTTAATATAGATATAAGTTCAATATTTGGCTATTTACACACTTACAAAAGGTTAAGCACCGGATAAGTAAAAAAATTATTTGTGGTGTTGTTTAAAATCTTTCTAAAAGTGTTTTTTTATATTCGAACATCAGGCATTTGGTAAGAACTTTAACATTGACTAAGTTTCCAATACATTCTTGTAATTTAGCAAATTCTTGTAGTTTAGTTTTGTTTTTGTTCGAGGACGAACAAATGTTTAGTTTGGAGGTGTTTAATAAGTACATTTTGTACACTTATTCGGGCTTTAAAACTAAGCTTCTATCCTATTATTTTATTGATTTTATACTTAATTTAGTGTATTATTCTTTCTATTTCAGTTTTGGACCGTTTATAAGCAATGAGAGAAGAATGGACGGAAAGAACAACAATTTGGAGAAATCGACATGTAAATGAGAAAAAGTTGACTTTTTTAAGTGAATATCAAGAGTCAAATATTGGAAGATGAGTAAGAAGATAAAATCAATAAGTTTAAGGTGTGTTGAAGGGACAAGAAAGAGTTGAAGCAAAGGATCAAACACCTAAAAGTCAAATAGCCAAATTGAGAAACTACCTACCGAAGTATGTGGAGAAATTTGAGAAAAAAATTTGTTATTAAAATCTCCACGAGGCAAATGATATACCATTAGAAATATAATTGGATTACGAGTCCAACACTTTTTACGGATCTCAATTTGAAATTTCTTATAAGAAGTTATGGCCTTTTAAAAACAACCGCAGAGCAGAAATTCTAAAGCCGGGCGAACACCCAAGCTAAAAACTAAGAGAGCGCTCAGCTTGATGGAACAACAGAAAAAAGCAAAAACGAAGCCTGCGCAATCGCTCGAGATTGCACTGGACGATTGTCCAGTGTATTTTCTTAAAAAATCGGATTTTGTTGCCTTTTTGAGTTCGACTCCATTTAGAAAACTTTTTGGGACGCGATTTTAATGATTTTTTGGGATCTCTTTGGGTATTATTATGGAACTATATATATGAGTTCTTAACTCATAAGTTGGGAGCTGATTTTGAGAGAATAACAAGAGAAGAGGCAAGAAACGAAGATTGAAGGAAGATCAAGATTTATTCTTACGAGGATTCAACGAAGATCAAGGTCAAGTCTTCGAGTTTTCTTCTTATCCGGTGATGACTTTTATATTTTGTTTTTGTTTTCTTCTTCTTAGTATGCTAGGCTAGATTATTTTGTATTAGGATCATAATGAAACTTGTATCATGAACTCTAAATTATTTTGAACCTAGTTTTTGTATTTAAGCATATTTTTAATTTTGAATAATTGATATTGATTTCTTTTTCTCTATAACTATATGCTAATGGTTGTATGAGTTTTGTGGATTATTTTACCATCAAGAGATAGAAAATAAGTTAAACATAGTATCAATTATTGTAAATTTGATAGAGGATAGAAATATACCGCTATGCTTTACGTGATCTTTAAGTATTCAAAATTTTTAATGCATTCTTTTATGTTCGCGTCCGTCATAGAGATATAGTTGAGTCGCATATATGATATGTTTAATTTTACTCGAGAGAGATTATTAAATAAATTAGGAATATTGATATTCATAATTAAATTGTGTTATTAAATTCAACAGTTCGGGTTAAAGAGGATTGGTATAAGTAGATTCGAGATCCTAGTACGCTCTTCTTTCTCATATTTAAAGAAATTTGGCATGAACTCAATATTTTGTTTTTTTTAAATTATAATTAGTTAATTATTTTTTGTTAATATTTTAATTATTTTTAGTTAACAAAAATTTAAAATTAAATTTGATTCAGTTAAGGTTAATTTAATTGTATTGAACTATCTAAATCCTTGTGCGTACGATACTTGGACTCTCAAATCTATTATATTACTTGTGCGATCTGTATACTTGCGGTACAAAAGAAATTTCTAACAATCTCTATAGTCATCAAGAAATAAAATAAGTCCTTTTGAGTGTTTGATAGCAAAATCAATACGAAGAAGTTTTCACTGTGTTGATCGAATGCAACAACTGGTACCCAATTACCATGCCAAGAAAGAACTCAAAATTCTCATGTTCATATGTTGCTAAAGATTATGCTTTACTGTTTTTTCTAGGATCTTCACTATCGTTTGTCAAGTCAACTAAAAGCGTCTTTTATTTGTGAAGTTCTCTCTTTTATAGGTTTTACACTTTCGACATGGCTTTCCAAATGTATTTGTGACAATGGC
Organism: Forsythia suspensa; assembly: GCA_023638005.1. Lineage (NCBI taxonomy): Eukaryota > Viridiplantae > Streptophyta > Magnoliopsida > Lamiales > Oleaceae > Forsythia > Forsythia suspensa. The sequence continues at coordinate 44,725,466 of CM042674.1, forward strand.
TTAAGTGTTAGAGCTCCCACATGATCTTTAAAAAATTTCCATCACTTGGTAGAAAAAATAAGAGTGTATAGACGCGTTGTATCACTCCAAAAAATGACATAGCTTTAGGACAACAATTCACCATATCACATAATGCCAAAATTAAGACTATGACAGCTACATAGAGTATAAAATGATATGGGATTTATTTCAAGTAATCTAATCTATACACCTTTGTGCCTCCCTTTCATGTTAAATTCGTTTCATACCCTTGACCTCTTATATCATTAATATCAAGCTCGAGATTGCTTAATATATTTTCAGCTCAATAAAAGTCCAAGTCCTAATATATCATCTACCTTAAAAAAAATTTACCCAATATTCTTTTACCATCGTAGAGTTTGTTGAATCATCCACACATCGTATTATAAGAGACATTTGTTCATCGTGACTCGAATTTGGAGTATAATCTAGTATGACTGAAAAATATTTTGCTTGTTTAATTGTTCTAACAATTGAACTTCTCACATCAACTGCCAACATCTGTATCAATTCATTTTGAATTTTAGGACCGATATATGTAAAATAAATATCACGTTCTTCAATACGTCGAATGTACTCTTCCATTACAAGATCAAACTCAGCAATCATTTCAATCATTTGCAAAAAGTAATCATTCTTATCAATATAAAGCTTCTCAAAATCTCCTCAAAATGCCAAGTTATTTTTGGCCAGTCTTTAAACTACAACGATTATCCTCTTTAATACTTGTCTACAATGTTTTCTTTTGTTGTTAATTTCTACTTACACTCTTTTATCAATTGTCTTTTTTTTTTTTTTGCAGCCTTTTTTCCAATTTAACCCAACTAGTCATGCAATTAACATGCATCTTACTCGCTTCATGATTTCTAAGACTCCGACTCATATTATGACAATCTTTGTATCCTTCATTAGCCAATTGACCAATTTTAGCCATGATTCTTTGCATCTTGAATAAATTGGAGGAAAAGCAAAAAACTTTGTCCAAATAAACTAAATATACCAGCCATCTTCTATTATTTTTCTCCCTATTTGGTAGCATCCACTTATATTGTGATTTAATTAAAATGGCTACCGAGTATTATCTTTAGGAAGCAGGATACCAAACATCTCTTTTTATTACTTTCAACTAAGAAGTCCCTAAAATTTGAATCAATTTTATCCCAATTTCTAGGATCATCAACATTCCAAGGAAAGAATTTCTCTTGATTTAAATCTTCATGTTGAACATTTTAAATCATATTATCATCTTCCTCATTCTCATTCAATTCATTCACATTGACAGGTTGAATCACTTTTTCATTATCACTCTCAATAGATTGATCATATTGTTCATTATAATTGTCATTCTATTCTCTTGCTCCCCGTTCACCAAATTTTTAATAGTTACTTCACTCTCTCTTCTTTTGTTTTTATTCAAGTATTTATGAGCATCTCCCCGTTTGACTTTGAATTATTGTATCTTCCATCTAAAATCTCTTTCTTTTTTAAGTTCCACACACATGTTTAGGAAGTATTGTATATGATTTATCTAAAAAGTAAAGAAAAAATAATTTAATAATCCAAAAATTCAAGTTTTCAACTCAAGTCACCGACAGTGGAACAATTCAACACTACATATCTTTATCCAACACCAACAATCAACCAAAATCAACAATAATCCAAGAATATTCTAACGATTACATCCACAATAATAGCCAAGTCAATAGTAATCCAACTCTATGATATTGGCATAGAATTACAAAGCCAAGTTTAGTATACTATATGCTGACACTCAGTTATTGTGAAATATGCAATATATCAAATATGCATGCCATTATATTAAACTCGAACTTAGAATCATTTTACTACACATTTCAAGTTACAAAATTGAAGTTCACGAATTACGTTCAATTAGAGTGGCAAAATTGGCTGACTGATGGGCTTTGGGTCAGTATAACCCGGGTATTGGGCTAGACCAGAGCCTTAAAAAGTTGGCCCGAAAAAAATTAGGCCCATATGGGCCCAAATTTGGATTGACCTAATGGGCCATTTGGAGTTAGGATACTACGCCCCTGTTTTAATGGGGTGGTGATAAATTTTTTTTTTTTTTTTTCTTTCACTTTCAAGCTCTAGCCAAAAAATAATTTGAGCCCAATAAATAAGTCATAAATTCAAGATGACCAGCCAGTCTAACTCTGAAATGCCCTAATTTTCATTTGATTTACCAATCGCTTCATCAAAATCATGCACCAATTTGTTGAAATAACAATCCGTTAACCTAGACGGCGATGGCAAAGTTCGACGGAGATTTGGCTATTGCAGAGTGTCCGAACCGACTACGAAGGATTTCTCATGGTTACGCAAGGAGCGTGGTAAATTTTCGAGTAGATGAACTCCCCAAGGTGGGGATTTGTCGGGTAGGTGGCTTGTGGTGCCTAAGGTTGACAGCTAAGTCTTATGGACTTCTTTATGCTACAATATTCATTTGTATCCTATAAATAAGTGGTATCTAAAATGGGAGGTGAGTGCAAAATAAGGGAAACACGGTGGTCGAAAGCTTTTATTGTGAGTTTTAGGTACTAGTAAGAGGTTTTGGACTAAGCCTTAAGAATTAAATTCAAGCATGTAATTTCTTAAATGAATTCTCTCACTTGGTGAAGAATTGGTTTACCTTAGTGGTTGAGTGAATTGATTTGTCAAACCATATCAAATTTATGTGGGCTCGCTTTTCCTATTCATGTGGCATGAGTATGGAATTTGATATTTGTTCGAGAAGAGAGGTCATATAATAGGAGTCTAAAATAAGTTTATAGTGACTTTGAAATTTGCATCTCTTTGCTTATGTTTGTTGGCTTCTAGTAGCGGTTTTATTTGATGTGGCTCATTGACCCATGCCTTTTGATTTTCATTCTTGGTACTACTAGGTCTTGCGTTGAGCAATGTGAGAAGACCGGATGTCCGGGGAACAAATGCTTTCTAACACTACAATTTTTCCTCCTCGATGGAAACCACGTTGATTTGATTAGAATTGCAAGATTTGGAAGGCCCATTTTTTTGGTCATCAGCAAAATCAGTTCTAGTTTGACTCCAAATTCATTTGGAGTATATATATATTGTTGCTTGGCTGGTCCATTGGCCCGATAGCCCAAAATCGGGCTGGGCTGGTCCAACATTTTACTGACTTGTTTAAAATCAGGCAAGGCCAATCCAGTCCAGTTTTATGTCTAGCCCATTCATTTTATTTGAAATTTGGGCGGACAACCCATTTTCCACCTCTACGTTCAATGATAAAATCAGATATTAATAAATAAAATTTTAATGAAATAAACAATTCAAGTGTACATGATTACAAAACTGAAATACTAAGGAATTAAAGCCATACCCATATTTTCTGAGTGAAAAACAAGATGCCTGCTATAAAACTAAAAGACTTCAAGCCACGAGGCCAATTTTACACAATTATATGTATTCCATTTTAGAGATCTTATACCACAATTCTAACAAATGAGACCCTAGTAATAATTATAAAGCTCTTAAGCAATTTGATCCCATTTGAACTGGAAATCTTGAAAAACTAAGCAATCTAATTATCCTATGAAATGCTCAAAATAATTGAAGACAATATTATTATGCTTATGATAAGTGCATTTTGTGCACTTATTCGGACTTTAAAACAAAACTTTTCTCTCGTTATTTTATTAATTTTCTACTTAATTTAGTGTAATGTCTTTCTATTTCAGTTTTGGATACGTTCATAAGCAATTGGAAAAGAATGGATGAAAGAACAATAAATTAGAAGAAGTTTCAGAAGTACGAGGATCAAATTACACTCAATTGAAACTTAAAAGACCAGATTGGAGGCCATTGAAAGTTTTGAGGACTAAAGAAGGCGAATCCAAAGTTGGAGGACTAAAAAGGCACAGATTTGAAAAAGTTAAATTGGGTGAACGCTTAGCTTATATGGACGAACGCATGACTTGAGATGAAAATAGCATGGACTAAAATGGAAGCTCGAGCGATCGCCAGTGTATTTTACGGCGCGTGGGATTTTGTTACCTTTTGAGTTCGACTCAATTAGAAAACCTTTTGGGACATGATTTTAATGGTTTTTTTGGGATCTTTTAGAACACAATGAGGATACTATATATATATATATATATATATATATATATATATATATATATATATATATATATATATATATATATATATATATATATATGAGTTATTGACTCATAGTTAAGGAGTCATATTATTGGAAGAATTCAAGAAGAGAAACAAGAACGAAGATTAAGATCCACTCTTTCAAGTTTTCTTCCTATCAGGGTGATGACTTTTATATATATTTTTGTTTTCTTCTTCTTAATATGTTGGGCTAAATCGCTTTAGTGTTAGGATCATGATGAAACTTGTATCACGAACCTTTAATTATTTGAAGCTGTATTTTTTTTATATTCAAGCATGTTTTTAATTTTGAATAATTGATATTGATTTCTTTTTGTCTATAACTATATGTGCAATGGTTGTATGAGTTTTGTGGCTTATTTTACCATCGAGAGATTGGAAATAAGTCAAACATAGTATCAATTATCGTAGAGTCTGATAGAAGATAGAGATATACTGCTATGCTTTACGTGATCTTTAACTATTCACAAATTTTAATGGATTCTTGTATGTTCGCATCCGTCATAGAAATATAGTTGGGTTACATATAGGAATATGTTTAATTCTACTCGAGAGAGATTGTTAAATAAATTAAGAATATTGATCTTCATAATTAAATCATATTATTAAATTCAACGGTTCAGATTAAAGAGAATTGGTATAAGTGGATTTGGGATCCTAGTACGCTTTTCTTTCTCATATTCAAAATAATTCATTGTGAACTATATCTTTTGTTTGTTTAAATTATAATTATTATTTTTAGTTAATATTTTAATTAGTTCTTAGAGCAAACAAATTTCAAAAGTTAATTCGATTTATTAAGGCTAAATTAATTGTGTTGGACTATCTAAATCTACGTGGTTACGATACTTGGACTCTAAATCAACTTTATTACTTGTGTGATCCATACACTTGCGGTACAAAATAAACTGCTAACATGTTTTTGGTGCTGTTGCCGACAATTTTGTTTTAGTTCTTTTTCAATTATTTTAGCACTAATTCGAACTTTATTATTTTATTATTTATCAGTTTAATCCAGTGTTAATATTGTTTCTTTTCAGGCCTTTGCTTGCGAAGCGTGAGACACAAGTCTCTAAAACAATGTGATCCATAGATCGAACGTACTTTCCATCGTAGGCAAAGAGAAGCAAAGAAAGACAAAAAAAAAAGTACGACTCCATGAATAACAACAAGATTTCTCCAGCAGGACAGGAGAATAATGAAGAAAATATGCTAGTTGGAGATTTTATGACTCCGCAGATCATCCAGAGCCAATCTAGCATTGTCTACACACCTTTTGGGCAACCAAACTTTAGTTTAGGACCAATGTTATTCATCTTTTTCAGAATGGGCATCAATTTTATGGTAGGGAGACGAGAATCCACATACACATGCATGTCTCGCGATTCTTAGAAATGTGCCAACATTTTAAATATCAAGGCATCTCAGATGACACCACCTATCTACATTTATTCCTACATACTCTTCTTGATAGATCTCTTGAGTGGTTGGACTCACAGACAAATGACAGCATAACCACTTGGAATGATTTAGCCCAAAATTTTTGCACAAAATTCTTTCCACCGTTCAAGATTTTGAAGTTGAAGTATGACATATCAATAATTCAACAGTTAGAAACTGAATCCTTTGATGAGACATGGAGCAGATTCAAAAATATGCTAAGGAAGTTTCCTCATCATCGCATTAGTAAGTGCCTACAAGTTCAGTATTTTTATTCTAGACTACTTCCATCTTTTAAAAGCATGATAGACTCTTAATCCACTGACTTGTTATCTACCAAAACTATTACTGAAGATTTAGAGATGTTTGAAAGAGTAGCTACTACTACCGCCATGTGGGCATTAAGCGAGTTCTATACAAGAGAGGCTGCAGAGTACATGAAGTAGACACTTTCACGGTGTTATCTCGCAAAAATAGATTCTTTGGCACACAAAGTGGAGAGCATGTCGCATTTAGTCAATGTGATGCAAATGAAGAAATCAACTTGTGAAGAGTGTGGGGCAAATCAAAACACATCGAATGTCCTATTATATCGCAGACAATCCGAGCAAGTCGAGTATGTTCAAGGCGGTCAATACAAAGAAAATAATCCATTCTCAATACATTTAATCCAGGTTGTCATAATCATCCAAATTTCTCTTGGTGGGATAATCGAATAATATTATACCACAAGGTTCTCGATTCAATGACGAGGAAAAAGAGAATCTCACTAGAAGACATGTTTGGTAAATTTATAGAGAAAACCAAACAGTGTATGAGAAAGACGGAGACAACTATTCAAAATCATAGCGCTTCAATAAAGAATTTAGAGACACGAGATAGGTCGGATGACAGTTGCTATTTCGAGTAGACCATAGGGTACCTTGCCTAGCAACACCGAAGTCAACCCTAGAGAGTAAGTACATGCAATAATAATAACTAGAAGTGGGGTGCAACTGCCTAAAATACATGCAAAAAAACCAATCAAGAAAAAACAAATTTTTGAAAAGTAGGATGAAGAAGTAACTCCATATGTGTAGACTAATTACGAGCAAGTGGCAGACCATGAAAAAACAAAAGCTTCAAAGCTAATAAAAAAAATATGAACCTCCCATCCTTTTTCCACATAGGTTAAACTCACACAAGAATAAGCAAGATGAGCATTGTGCACAATTTTTTGATCATCTAAGAAAGCTTCATATTAATATACCATTTGTGGAGGCCCTAAATCAAATGCCCAACTACTCTAAATGTATGAGACAACTTCTTTCAAATAAAAAAAAGTTGGCATAAGGGAATAGAGATATACCGTTAAACTTTATGTGATCTTTAAGTATTTACAAATTTTAATACATTCTTATATATTCGCATCCGTCATAGAGATATATCTGGGTCACATATAGAGATATGTTTAATTCTACTCGAGAAAGATTGTTAAACAAATTAGAATATTGATCTTCATAATTAAATCATGTTATCAAATTCAACGGTTCAAGTAAAAGAGAATTGGTATAAGTGGATTCGGGATCCTAAACGCTTTTTCTTTCTCATATTCAAAGTAATTAGTTGTGAACTATATCTTTTATTTGTATAAATTATAATTATCATTTTTAGTTAATATTTTAATTAGTTAAACAAATTTCAAAAGTTAATTCGATTCGGTTAAGGCTAATTTAATTGTGTTGAACTATCTAAATCACTGTAAGTATGATACTTGGACTCTAAATCTACTTTATTATTTGTGCGATCCATACACTTGTGGTACGAAATAAATTGCTAGCGACATACTTGCATTCCAAGCCAATAAAAGCGAGAATTTCCAAAGAAAGTGGAAAATGCTCCACTTTAAATCTTAAAGTGAAGCCAAGAAAAACCCAACAAATTGCAAGCAAAAGAAATCATTTTTTTGAACCTCTTGAGCTCATAGTCATATTTAAACCCATTTTGCATTCAAATATACATTCTAAATAAGGAAAATACAAAAGCACCACTAAATGGGAGATTTTTTATTGTATAATTTCTATGGATTGCTATGGATTGCCATTGCATCAGAGTTCAACCTTCAAAATGAGGTTTAAAGTTTTTGGGGTAGATTTTATTTGGGTAGATTTTTATTGGGTAAATTCGGGGGGTCGATCTTTGTTTGGGCACTTATGGGCTCTAAAGTCATATGCTCAAAACTTAATTCAATTAAAGTCATATTTTAGAGCTAAAAGACCAACATATCCTTAATTGAAAAAAACGCTAATTGTGATACTGTTTTGTGGTGATACTGTTTTTTTGTGATACTGTTTTGTGGTGATACTGTTTTTTTGTGATAGTGTTTTGTGGTGATACTGTTTTGTTGTGATACTATTTTTTGTGATATTGTTTTGTTGTTATACTTTTTTTTGTGATACTATTAAACCTATGATTTTGTACTACTAATGAAATATTTTAAGAACAATAGTATTCTCTTGTTTATTATCTACTGATTAATTTGTCTACCTACTATTAAATACCTTATATATTTATACTTATATATCCAATGAGAATCTATGTCCTAATTGAATCTCAAACATATTCTAATTCAAGGGAAGAATTAGAAACATTGTTCATAGTTTTAGATGAGAATTCTTTGCATGACTTCCCATTAACTTGATAATGATTGGCAGTTCTTCTTTCTTCATCTTGGCATTGCTCTGGTGAAGTATGTGTTTGCTTTTAAATGACTCAGATACCTTGGAAGAGCTTTAATTTGCAGCAAAAGAATGTACATTAATCCGTGATACTGTTTTAGAGAATTTGTGATAATGTTTTGAAAAAAAAAATTAAAGATTGTCATTTTAAGCTAAAGAGACGGCTTCAAGCGGGTAAAATTCATCATACGAGTGGCAAAGCAAGCGGTCTTGACCATCTCGTCGAGACCATTCCGAAAACATATTATAATAAAAATTAGAAACACGTGTGCAAATTCTATTATCATTTCTATTGTGATACTATTTTTTGTGATACTATTTTTTGCATAATACAGTATTAAACAACACACATGACTATGATATCATGCTTTTATCTTTGATCTTGTTTAATTAGTCATATGTTTTATTTGATCTTGTATTATGCAAAACAAATAATATAGATTAAAACATGGATTAAAACATTATCAATTTATATTAATGCACATTACCTAAACAAAACATTATCATGGATTAAAACAGTATCATAGACAAAACAAAGACATTCAAACAGTATCACGGGTTCAAACATTGCCATAATTAAACAATATCAAAGATAAAAGCACGGTATCATAAATAAAATTCATTCCACATAGATTAAAACAGTATCATGGATTAAAACAATATCAAAATATACTATTGCATATTACCTAAACAAAACAATATCATAGATTAAAAGTAAGACATTCAAAAACAGTATCATAAGATTAAAACAGTATCATGGATTAAAACAATATCAAAATATACTAATGCACATTACCTAAACAAAACAATATCATAGATTAAAAGTAAGACATTCAAACAGTATCATAGGATTAAAACAGTATTATGGATTAAAACAATATCAAAATATACTAATGCACATTACCTAAACAAAACAGTATCATGGATTAAAACTAAGACATTCAAACAGTATCATAGGATTAAAACAATATCAAATTATACTAATACACATTACCTAAACAAAACAGTATCATGGATTAAAACTAAGACATTCAAACAATATCATATGATTAAAACAGTATCATGGATTAAAACAATATCAAAATATACTAATGCGCATTATCCAAACAAAACAGTATCATGGATTAAAACTAAGACATTCAAACAATATCATATGATTAAAACAGTATCATGGATTAAAACAATATCAAAATATACTAATGCACATTACCTAAACAAAACAGTATCATGGATTAAAACTAAGAAAATGCATGCTAGCTGCAGACAGCATAAACCAACGAAGCATTCCTATGTGGAAGCAGGAACCACAAAGGAAAAATAAGAAGTTTACTCAACCTCCAGAACCTTCCCACAACAAAAACAAAGAAAAACAAGGGAAACCAACAGATGCACGAATAGAAAACTAGGATCAGACCAATAATGAATTTTTCCATCTAGGACAGTTCAGAATTCAAGTGAGGAATAGTCTCCAACAGAAATTTTGAAGGGCAAAATCATCCTTAAGGTTATTGAAAAGAACAAATCAATGGATCCAGATCTCAACGAACACGATATAATAGTTGCTGAAATCTTGAAGATTATCTATAGAATCTGCCGCGTATTCTAACAGGAATACAACTCTTCATTCAGTATACTTTTGCAGAAAACAAGAGCTATAAAGGATTTGTGCTTATGAATTTTCAGATTTTTCGAAAAGACGCTTAATGGAGAAAAAAAGCATCGTTGCTTCAAGAGATTGTGAAGAAAAAGATAACAATGAAAAAGATCACAACATAAAAGCAGAAAAGATCTGGCAGGTGGCTATGGGTTTCATGAAATCCGACAGGTGGCTATGGGTTCAATGAAAAAGATCTCCAACGATTTCTACAGTTTTCAAGTTCACTCCATCACCAAATAAGATTTTGGAATGTTCTCTTGATTCGTCGGCGTCATAGTAATGCGATGGTATGGTGGTGGTGGTGGTGGTGGTGGTGGTGGTGGTGGCGGGAATAGTGGTGGCTGTGGCAGTGTGTGGGAAATATAGATCATAGGGATAATTTTGGAATTAATATGAAAATTTGATGAAAGTATGACTTATTAACAATTTTGAAATTTGTTTTGACCTAATTTGAAACAAGCCACTTGTAAATGACTTTTAGACAATTTTCCCATTTTTATTTGAGTAATTGAGTGGGTTTTTAATAGAAAATTTACACATATACACTAGTTTTTGGATAGAAATTGAAATATACTTGACATGTATAAAATAATAAAAAATTACTAATACTGGACATTTAAAAGGTATGTTATGTATAGAATATTACCTTCTTGAAATCAATACAACTGTTTTAATTGAAAATCTTATCTCAAAAATTACTCTCATTCTTATTTTCGAAATTCAAATTCTCCCAATCAAATCAACAAATTCAACATTGCTTTTTTATTTCTTCTTCGGCACCATTTTCATAATTGTAGAATATTAATAATATTCTTAGAAAACAATTGCAAGGAAACCTATTGCAAAGAAAACAAAAAATCATTAAACATCTAGTGCAAGTAAGTACATATTGCAATCTTCTAACTTCTCATATGATTACCATAATCGAGACTGGATACTTTCATAAGAAGACTGATTTGAAGTAAAAATCTAGAGCAACACAATGCAACACATAAAATTTTTGTTACAAGAATGCAGTAACAATTAACTAAGAACTAATTTGAAGTAACAACTTGCAACACATATACATGTATGTACACGTATATAATATACGACTACGTATGATTGAGATAATTAAATACCACTATACATCGTGGCATAATGAAGTAACATTCAATAGTAGTCAAACTCTATTGTCCTGGTGAATTTTCTTTACGATAGAAATGGTGTACATGAATCTGCTTTTAGATTTGAATTTGCTACCACTTCGCATCGTAGCCATCTCACAATTAGAGAAAAATCAAATTTAAACAAAAAAAACTAATGAAAGATTAAACAAAAGAGATGATCATAAAAATATAAAATTTTCTTATTTAAGAAATAAATAAGGGGTTAAATAAAAAATGCAAGATCTTACTATAGGGTTTGAAATTAAAATGGATTTGATTTAAATGGCGAGCATTCAATGCGTAGGAGGAAGGGTAAATTAAGAAATAATTTGATTGTAACTCAAATTTGGTAGTAATATAATTAAATCCCTTTATAGTGGATGTAATAGTTAATAATGATAATGATAATAAATTAATTAATAATTATTTTTATATGGTAACAATATAATATAAATGATAAATAGTAATGTTATATATATAAAAAAGAAGCTATCTAGTAAAGTTCAAAATATCAAAAAAAAAAAAAAAATAGGTACAAGATATAGTTTTCACGTAGTTTTTAAAATTGGATGTGGGCTTCGGCCAATGTTTTCAAATAACATAAAAAAAAATTAACATTGTTTTTGGGAAATTTATATATCTACTCTAGTTTTGGAACAAAAAAATGAATATACTTGACCTATATAAAATAATAAAAATTACTAATCTATGATTGTATGAATTGAAAAATACTAGACATTTAAAAACTAAGTTATTTATGGAATGTTACCATTTTGAAATCAATACAACCGTTTCAATTGAAAATTCTATCCCAAAAATTCTCCTCAACCTTATTTTCGAAATTCAAATTCTCATAATATGATCAACAAATTCAATATTGCGATCTTGAGTATCTGCTTCTTCTCTACCACCAATTCACATTTCAAACTACTTTTCATAATTTTAGAATATTTAGAATATTCATAGAAAATAATTGCAAATTCATCTATTGCAAATAAAACACAAAATCACTGAACATCTAGTGCAAGTAATTATATATTACAATCTTCTAACTACTCAGATGATTACATAATTGAGACCGGATGTTTTTTCGACATATAATATTAACAAAAGGTAATTTCATATGAAGATTGATTTGAAGTAACAATTTGAAACAACACAAAACTGATAAACCTTTGTTACAAGGATGCAGTAATAATTAACCAAGTTGAGATAACAACTTGTAGTATCATATATTGATCACGTTGTGTAACACGAATTTGAAGAGGTTACATTTTCAAATCACATACACTAAAAACAATCCTCTTTTCCAACACAATTTGTTGTGAACCATCATTTCAAATGGATGTGAATTAGTTTCTTCATAAAACAATGGAAATTTAAGGTTGCATAGCCATCATTGATAAATCTCTGACTAAAAAATAAATTAATAAAATAAAAACCCACAAATCAAAAATTTTGCTTTGTTTGTGGAAACTAAGAGCATGAATCAAAATTAAAGTTGTAAATAAATTATTTTCCCAATCGAATTGGATGTTGGTGGTTGAACTTTGTTGTAGATAGTAGTAGGGTATTGTTGTTGCAACCAATATTGCATTTTCAATTATTTTTGGTTCAACGTCAATAACTTCTGACGACGGGAGCGATTGGTTTGATGTGATGAGTTGAAAGTGTATACAAATTGGTTTCCTTCAAATCTTAATCGATTTTTTCTTCAATTAGAGAGTTTTATGTTTTGATCCCTAATTTCAAGGGATTTATGGTAATGGACACTACAAGAAAAAGTGACAATCGCAACAACAAAAAGTGACGACATATATGTCGTCTCTAATAGGTTTTATAAATAGCAGTGACAAAAACGTCTTCGATATTGTATGTAATTAAAAGCGACTTTAGTCATCGCTAAATAAAGAATAACTAAATAGCGACAATCACATGTCGTCGCAATAATAATAGGAGTTGTGGTAGTAGGGCTTGTAGATGGTGGGAGATCTCGGTGCCTATTTGTCATAGTAATATAAACAAAGTAAGTTGCTGCTGTAGTCACGGGGATAATTGGTGAAATGTCTTGGCACCATTTTTATTTTTTTTGGTGACTATATCGCTGCTTTAGTCCATGGATAATTTTAGCGGGAAGTTTTGGCACTATTTAGATTTGTGGTGGCGAAACTATAATCATTTGTGACGTTTGTCATTAATTTGTGAATTATACGAATTGTGTTATCAATATTTTTTCATGTTATCTCTTACGTTTTCGCGCGTAGATTTTGTTATTGTGTCCATTTTATTCTGAGTGTGGACTATATGTAATGTATATTTCACACTTAGGAGAATAGGAGAGAGATGTTGCTGAAATTTATACGTAAAAAAATGGTGATATCAGGAAATGAAGCAACATAGTTCTAGGGCCCTTACCTATTTATTAGTATTGGAGTGATAAGTCGAAGTTAAGACATTCTCATGTCACTTGGATATTTAACTTAATATTTATTTGTTTTTTTACAGCTTACCTGAAATGGAAATTGATAAGAGTTGGACCAGGATTAGTGACTACGGTAAGCCTATGGAGTTTTGGAATGGATTGCAAGCCTTTATAAAATAGTGAGGCCACTTGTAAATGATTGGAAGTTTATTAGTTGTTCGTGCAGAAGATGTTTGAATAGGGCAGTGCAATTATTGGATGATGTCAAGGCTCACATATTTAATTTTGTTTTCTTGGAGACTTATGAGAAATGGATTTATCATGGAAAGAATGAGAATGAACATGAACACATGTGCACACGAGAATGAAGGGATAGTTGGAAGAGATGAGATGATGGATGTTCTCAGCGATATAGTAGAGGATGCCTTGATTGGTCTTGATGACCATTACGATGAATTGTTTGAGGCTCATAGTTTAGAATTGTACCTTGGAGTTCGTCCTTCTTATCATTAAACTTTGTAGTTAAGTTGATGCATCCGAAAGTTATGAATAACTAGACAAATAAGTTTGTTGATGAGCTATTGAAGTTGATAAAGTTGGCATTCTCCAAAATCAATCTTGTCTACTCTCATTATGAAGCAAAAAAAATGATGACAAAGTTGGGTATGATGGGGTGCGAATCTATTCATGTTTGAAATGATTGTACTCTTTTTTGAAAGGAACACTTTTGAGTCAAACTTGTCCAGTCTGCTCTGAAAGTCGTTAGAAACAATTAGCGAGTGGAAAGAATGCGGGAAGAATGTGTCACATAAAGTGTTACGTTATTTTCCATTGGCCCCTAGACTGAAATGTTTGTTTGCCACTAGGGATACTGCGAAACTCATAAGGTGACATAGTACAAGTCAATAGAAAGATGAAGATGAGATTAATCATCCCATAGATGGAAAGGCGTGGCACGAATTCAATAAAAATCACCCTGGATTTGCCTATGAAATATGAAATGACTATAGGTTTGGCTACCGACGTATTAATTCTTTGGCAATATGAGTCTGTCATACATCATGTGGCCAGTGGTTTTGACAGCTTACAACCTACCACCTTGGCTGTGCATGAAACCAGATTACTTCATACTAACTCTCTTGATCCCCAGATCCAAATCACTAGGTAAGGACATAGATGTGTTTTACGATCAATAGTTGATGAATTGAAGGAGATATAGGACATTGGTGTTGATCACGAATGATGCGGGAAGTACTAACGATGTATTCATAATGAGCCCAACATTCTTTGTGGACAATTTATAATTTCTCGCAAGGAGTAGTCTTTACGGGTAGAGTGGTCGGGGTATAATGAATGTCCAACTTGTAACAACATGACACTTTTGACACGTGTAATTGGAAAGACAACTTATGTAGGTCATCGGCGTTTCTTACCAACTAGGCATTAGTAGCGGAATAAACTTGAATTTAATGGGCAAATAGAAAGATGGCAACCTCTGCCTCAATTGAGTAGTGCAGACATACTGGAAGAGTTTAGTTGTGTCAGAAGCAGTACTCCAAGAAAGAACCCCAACTTCGGTGGTGTTAAAAGGATGAGAGGTACGGATGAACTGAACTGGAGAAAGAAAAGCATATTCTATGAATTACCATATTGATCGACTATTGAATTGAAACAAAATATTGATGTCATGCATGTGGAGAAGAATGTCTGTGACAACTTGCTCAGTACAATAATGGATGATCCGAACAAATCAAAAGACAGACAATTTAAAACGTGATTTGATTAACTTAGGTAACAAAAAGGAGTTGCACTTATATCAACATGGGACAAAGTTAATGAAGCTTGTCATGGAATATACATTGACAAATTCGGACCGTCAAAAGTTTTGCAATTTCATTAGATCTGTTAAATTCCTAGATGGTTTTGTATCGAATTTGAGAAATAACATAGCTCGGAGTAAAAACTGACTCCATGGTTTTAAGTCACATGATTGCTATATTATAATGCAACGGTTGTTGCATGTCGGGTGTTGAGCATATTTGAATAAGACAATTTCTTCCACAATTATTGAACTCTGTACTTTCTTTAAAGAGTTGTGCGCGTGGTCCTTAAAGGTGAGCTACATGGTTAAGTCAAGTGAGCAGCTAGCAGTTTATCCTGTGCAAACTTGAACAAATATTTCCTCTAGCTTCTTTTTGATATTATGATTCACCTTGTGATGCATCTGCCTAAAAAGGCAATTCTTGGTGGACCGGTTTAATTGATGTGGATGTATCCATTCGAGATATACCTTAAAATGTTGAAGGACTGTGTTAGAAATCAAGCGAAGCCCAAATTTTCTAAAGCTAAAGGTTAAATTGTGGACAAAGAGCTCACATTTTGTTTGCAGTATTTCTATAACGTAGAAACAAGATTCAACTGTCCAAACTGGAATAAGGATGTAATTGTTCCAAAAAGGCAGCTATCCATTTTTGAATCACAATGTTGGCTAGTGAAAAAAGGGGTTAGCAGTTATTCCAATAAATATTTAGAATCAAGCAGAGTTTTACATTCTGAACATCTGTCCTAAAATTCACTCCTACATAAAGTAAGTACACATTTATATTCGATATTATCAGTGAAGCTTTTTAATATAAACTCAGTGGAGCATATTTGTTGCAATAGTGAACAAAAGAAGGAGTTGATTCTTGGCGGCTGCACAAATAAGAACCAATTTCATAGAAAGGAGTTTTCGTATTGGTTTTATAACAAGGTAATCCATCGTATTGTTTATTAATTAACACAACATACAAGATATATATTTAACAATCGTATATTTATTATTTACTTACATTACCCAATAATAATACAGATTTATGCCCTACACACAAAAAAAAACTTCCTTGAAATCACTTTAGAGTTACTATCATTGGCTTCTCGGTCAAAAGTGCATGTTCATTCCTACCTGGCATGTGTTGTGAACGTCGTTCAATTTTCATGCTCAAAACAATGGTGTAATTGTACTGAGGATTGAGGGTAAAACTTTTTCGGGCAGCTACAGGAGACATTGGATCTTCCTTATGTTAATGGATTTTCAGTTGTTTTGTTCAAGTGTAAATGGTTTAAGTGCAATGGGAAGAGGAAAATTACGAGAAAAAGACCATTACAAGTATTGATATTAGTGCAAAGTCATACAAAAATGATCAATTCATACTTGCTTCTCAAGCAAAGCGATTTTTACATTGAGATGATTATTGTGGTCCAAACTCATGAGTGGTACAAGAAGTCAACTATCGAATTGCATGGGATATTCTAGAAAATGTTGTCACTTGAGATAGATTTGTTTCACGATAGCACATCGGCCAACTTCTCTATGTTTGTAGATCCTAATAATCTAGACTACATAAATTTACACACCGGGATAGCGAGAGAGGCCTTTCCGGTTAATGAGTTAGTCACCAGAGTGTCGACTTCAAATGTTAGTGGAGATACATTCTTCATTAACGATGTTGTCGAGGATGATGATACTTTGGAAGACTACATGGGTGAAACAAACGATGATAGTAATGAAGACGATAAAGGTCATAGATATCATGATAATGGCTCAGATTAAATGTTGTCATTTGTACTAAAACTTGTTTCAACATTAATGTAAACTTTTGCTTTATTTAATTGCGTTGACAGTAAATAGTACTGTCATTATTATTGATTATAAAACATATGGGAGTTAATATATTCACATAAAATTTGATTACTTACCTTGATAGTGGATATTAGTTTATTAATTTATAAAACATGTTGGTTATTCAAAATCACTAATAAATTTAAATGTCCGATTTTTAGTGGCGACATTCAAGCATACAGCGACGACTTTTTGTCACTAAGGTTCAAAAAATTTCACTTGCCAAGTGGCTGTGCTATTTGCTGCATGTATTTTTATATTGTCCTCTATAGCGACAATTATGTCTCCACAATTTCTTAAACCCAATAAATGTTTACAAGTTATCTAAACGTTCACTAGCCCTAATTATTTTCAATTCCTTCTCTCTCTCTCTCGCCTAAGAAATGTAGAAGTATATTCCATCTCACCTTTTGTTCCTTCAATAGTCCACACAACAAAAGATGGCCACCGCATCTTCGAAGGCTAAGAAGAAGCATCCATCCAAAGCGTTCATGGGTGTCCCAAAAATTAACTTTGTAGGTGATGTGTAGAAATTTTGGAAATACATCTGTAGACGGTAGATTTTACAATTGAAAATTTCGGATCGATTGGGCCACTAGCAATCTTGTGAAACTCAAAAAATAGACTACGAAAGAAAAACCGTTAAAGGGTCTCAAGAGGACACTGGTGTGGTGTCAGCTGAAGACTCTCTGACGGTGAAGTCAGTAAGCATATGGAGATGAATGAAAGTGTCAGATGGGAAATGAATAGTTGAAGTTGAATGTTTTCAAGTGAGCGTGTCTTTGACTAGATAGATGGTAGTATTTATAGGAGTAATATCACAACTATCTTGGCGAGATCGATAGTGATCCTTTGAGATTTTTTGGTTAGGTGGAGATATGGTCAGTTGTATTCTCATCGATTTTGAGATAAGCATCATCTATGTAGATTTAGTCAAGTCTATCATGATACAATTGAATTGTTTGAGGTTAGACTTTCGAGAGATTTTGGGCCGACCCGTAATGTTTTGGGTTGTCTAACATCTTCGAGTTGGGTCAAAAGCGGTGTTTTATCGAATGAGCCTATTTACGAGCCTCATTATATATTTTTGAGATATTTGGGCCTGTGGAATTATTTTTACCACTATAATTTGCCCCATACTCTTTATTAAGAGTGGTACTCGAATTATAGAGTAGTTCTCATGTCAATATTATTCATTGAAAACTAAGAAATTATTGAACTTGTAGAACTTTGTTTAAAGTAAGACATAACCAATGATTGATCAGACCCTGAGGTGGTAGGTGTTGGTCATAGGCATGGACTGTTTGACCATTTGGTTCGGCATGACTAAGTGATTTTTCATATATTTGATATTCGCGACAAATGTAGGATGAAATGATATCGCAAATGATTTATCAGACAATAATTCAAAATCTTCATATAAGTAATCGGGCAGAAATTTGAAATTTCGTGCGAAAGAATTTTCTAGTCGAATAAAAAGGCAAAATTTTGGAATGAAATAAATTATTGAACTATAGCTCGGTGACTAAATGAAGTCCATCACATGATTGGAACCATGTGGTAATTCTCCACACAACTAGAAAAAAATTGAGTGGTATTTAAAAAGACCACACACATTTCGAAGGAATTAAATTTCTACTTGCCGTGTGGAATTAAATTTCTACCACACAAAATGTTGCTAGTCTTGTTGCTTGGCAATTACTGCCAAATGGTAAATATGCCATATGTGTGTGTGTACTTATTTTTTATTTTGCCGATTGGCAGCAGTTCCCGAGAGGTAAAATATGTAACAATAATTTTTTTAATAACACGGTGTAATGAAATGTTTTTTTGATCGGGCTAGATCATACGAAATACGCATTTCAAGTATTTGTCGGACAGTAGGCGTGTCTATCCAAATGGTTGATGGTTTTGGATGAATTTTGGAGCTATTCTTTTTTCTCGTAGGACATCTATTTTCTATCATTTAAGGACTTCATTCTTGTCTTCCCATTTGGCCTTAGCAACTTGAAGAAATTTGGCACTTTTGGTGAGTTCTCTCTCTTATTTCATATTTTTAGTTTCATATTCGAATGTTTTTCAATTTTTCTTGAATGTGGTTGAATGTTCTTCAAATTTTTTTGAATATCCAAGAGTGGTTGATGGGGTTTGATTCAATATTTTTTAGAGTTTTGATCCATAAGAAAGTTAGGCTAATAATGAATAGTTATTTTTAAAAAATAGAATGCAATTATTATAATGGTGACTTGGACGGAGAGTAAAGAGATTGTTACATTGAGCAAGTGCGGAATTTCGCCTAACGAAGGCGTGTCGTCACGTCCATCCTAACGACAAATTTTGAATAAATGATTTCACGAGGCTAACCTGTCCAGATGAACTGACTCTGACAGGATTTATGGGTGATCTCGGTATACATTCATCATACCAAGCTAATCCAGAAAGGATTTGTATAGGCAGTGATTCGATTGGTCCAAGTTTCGACGGTGGCGACCTTGGATTTGGTTCTTCTGAGTAGAGCCGTATGGGTGGGGTTGATATTTTGTTTATGGAAAATGTACCAAGATGCCTGAAAGAAGTTGATTTGATAAGAATTCGAGACACCTACGGTTTACCCACTACATTAAACCGTTTACCACGACTACATGAAAGGATGTCATGGAACGTTCCTGGTTGGACGTTTTTCTATGAGTTGCCTTTCAAAGGAGGTTTTCGGTTCTCAATTCCCAATATGGTCGCAATGATGTTAGAGTATTTCAAAATTGTACCAAGTCAACTTATGCCCAATTCTTGGGGGGTTGCTCATGGCTCTCCAAGTCCCTACAAAGCGACATGATATTATGTTTAGCATGCCGTAGCTATTACATGGGTGATACATAAGGGAGCATGACACAGAATGGTTATTTTTCTTTAAATGCGAGGAAGAAGACCAAACGGTTGATAGTTGGTATTAACTCCGGAGATAGAGGTGGAAAGGGTCGTATTTTCATACGTCAAGAGACTTGGTTTTTTCGGGGGATTGTAGGTTTCCTTCAGCATGGTCACTCGGTGAGTTTCGTATACTAGTCTCTTATGTAATGCATTTTATTGATTCAATGATCTTATTCTAATTTCTTGTAGGTCGTCGCCTCAATACATAACCTGTTGAAGGCTTTCTAGTGAAGGAGCGTATTTTGAAGAACTTAGCAAAATCCAAAATTCAAAGGGATTGTTGGTTTTTTTCATCCTCGGAGGTTCTAGCTGCAAGTAGTTTGTGGGCTCACGTTTCGAAAGATCCAAGAGGTATTCCATCCAAATTTCCTAGACATATGGTCCCTATTGTAATGATAAAGAGGGTGCGGAAATTATTGGTAGTGATCTCGCTTTGTGTGGGCCCACTTAACTCCATTGATCGTGAGGTTGCAGATCAACTCGTGTCGAGGATGTTAGGATCTTTGATCAATCTAGAGGAGAAAGGTGAAAGGGAAGAAGAAATCTTAGACAAGTTCTTCCTCTACGGGACTAGTTTATCCTCTAGTATCGTCCTATGATTTATCGAACTAAACAGACCTTCCTAACGCTGCTTTCTCGGCAGTACAGAAGCACGGTCGTCCAGTTTTGACATATGGAGATAATGGTTTGATCGTGCTTTCTTTTCCACCCAAATTTTCCGCATTCTCTAACCCAGGTGTGGTGGCTCTTGGCGAAGGTCTTTTTTTCCTGAAGCCCGGGCTCGTTACGAAGAACTTGGACAAGTAAAGGAGTTGAGAGCACGATGTCCCAAATCTTCTAGGTAGTTTTTGTTGATTTTTTTTTTTGCCATGCAATTTATTATGGATGATCCACTTGATTGTGCCTAACTTGTCTTTGTTAATTTCGGGGTTGCAAGGTGTCATTTTCAAAACAATGAGGCCATTAGACAAAAGAGTCGGGTGCGCTCACCGTAGGAAGCGAATACCTCATTACATGGAGAGAACAAAATTTTGAATATTGGAAAGAATGATGCTGACTTGGCGGCTAAAAGGGCAATGGATGAGCTAGCCGAGATGGTTAGTGGAAAGCTTTCGTTGGAGCAAGAGCTTTTAGGCTTGAAGGAGTCTTCAAGGGATCATATATCTTCTATAAACGATCATCTAGAGAATTGCTAGCTAGATGTTGAGATAGCCACCAGAGCCTTTCTTATGAATGAATACTAGTTGGAATGTG
The DNA here is from genome assembly GCA_023638005.1 of Forsythia suspensa. Classification (NCBI taxonomy): domain Eukaryota; kingdom Viridiplantae; phylum Streptophyta; class Magnoliopsida; order Lamiales; family Oleaceae; genus Forsythia; species Forsythia suspensa. Next base: position 44,746,878 of record CM042674.1, read on the forward strand.
GACAAAGCGATTGCAGATTATGCTGAGTTATGCCAAATGCTTGGAATGTGCAATATGTTAGAAGAGCAATCCGAAGATGAGGTCAGAGGTGTCAGTCCAATTGATGATGATGATGATGGTCAAGCTTAAATCATTTGGTTGCACATTTTCACACTGGTCAGCTTATATTTATTTTTCATACTTATGTATTTGGCATTTTAGACTTACCTATTTGAATATTATGTATTTGTACTTATGTATTCGAATTTATGCAGTATGTAAGCTTTATTATGATTGTGTGCTTAGTAAAGAGAAATAGCTGAAAAAAGTTTCTCACATATTTGACTGGAATTTATAAGTGAGCTGCTTTGAAAATATGCACAGTTTTAGTTGGAGAAAAAACAAGTATACCAAAAAATCACCTCAAAATTTTGTACTTTAATATTTCGCAATGTCTTCAAAAGATAAAACATATATATATTGTGTCAAACATATTGTGCAATGTTGCTAGTTTGGTTGAAATTTGCCGTGAATGGCTTTTATTTCTATGACTTAAAATTAAGGGTAATTTACATGTGTACGAATATTTCGATTGGTCTAGCCTAACCAACATGATTTCACTACAAGAAAAATTGCCTTTTGCAACATCTCAACAACAACATTCGTTAATAGCTTGTTGTTAAAAGCGGTTTATCATAGCAGTCATCTAATGTATGTTGCAATTGGTTAATTCAATTGACATTTGGCAACGGTATTTAAATTAATGTTGCCAATGTATTCTTTTGCAATGGTCTGCAGTCATTGCCAAAATAATTATATATTTCGTTATTCAACAATGAGCAACGACCCTTGTCAAATAATAGAGTATTTAGCAACGTTCACGCACGTTGTTAAAACATATATTTTAGGACATTTTGCAAGTTTGACTGTTGCTAAAGATTTTATATAATAGAATATTTGGTAACGCTTGCTTAATCTAGTAAAATCCATACTTGTTACATGACATTTTGCAACGGTCATGGCCAGCCCAATTCCTTTACACCCTATAACTAAAACACTAATAAGTTCTCGGTCTCTAATATTTCCATCCTTTCAGCCGAAGCAGATAGAGCATCAGGCACACGAACAGCAACAATGTGTAATGAATTAACAGAAATGACTAATTGATTCATATATCATGCATATGCACTTTCTGCGGAGATTATTTGATTGTTTGTAATGAATTCACAGGTGCGTATACTTACGTCTCGGAGTTATATTAGAAAAAACAATCGGATTTGATGAGGTTCCTGCTAAGGATCCGCTGCTGCTGGGAGTACCGTCAACATCCCGCTATTGTACGTGTCACTAGGCCTACCAGACCCGACAAGGCCCACCGCCTTGGCTACAAGGCCAAGCAAGTACTTCTTTCATCTGCGATTCTTGTTTTCTCAATATAACCAATGTTCCTTTGTATCTATGTCCTTGTGAAAAAGGCAGGATATTTTAGATTTTGAACGATGATTTCGTGTTTAGAGTTTATGCTTTTTTTTTTATTTCTTTTTACTTCAATAAAATTTGATATTTGCTGTGTAGTTTTGGGAGCCAGTACAATTTATAGTTGAGCCAGTACAACATCCCGCTATTGTACAATTTAGATTGCGGAGCTTATGGTGTTGTGAGTGTTGGGTTGTATCCCCAAATAATATAATTTTGTTGTGATGAAATGACAATTTTATATTGAATAAAACTTTAGTTTGTATTCATTTATTATTATTGTATTTGTTTAATATTGAGTATGTAAATAAAGTGCCAATGATCACTTGTGATAATATAAGTTGGATACTTGCGTTGAGAAGTATAGTGTGACACAATTTATATTTTGATCATCAATAAAATTGTTCACACCTAATGTATAAGGGTTTGCACCTTGTCTTAGGAAGGTTGTAGTGTTGACTATTTAATCATTCGAGTTTGCGATTTGTCCTTATCGCAGAAATGGATTAATGGTGACACTAGTACACTTGGAGTGTATTGAACGGACCATGTGTCGAATTTAATTATATAGCATGACCGTGCGAATAATTAAATTCCACTTGATCACCGGATATTTCATCTAAATCCTTCGATGCAGGATTGTGTATATCTTTTCGTTAGTTTGATGGCTTTTTTGATTTACCAATGGGTGAGATCAATTTAATTAATCAAATATCTCGGTGAGTTGGGAGTTTGAGAATGAGCGAAGTAGAGAACGAATTAATTGTGTCGGGAGCTGTCGCGCGAAAAATGGGTCGAGTGACAACTTAAGTATTTTTTACGTTGAACGGCTATAAATACGAGCTCGGTGTTTAGCGGACGGCTAAACTTCGACATCATGTGATTAGTTCACGGGACCGTTGAAGAAAATGTAACTTAAAGTTAGTGAGAATAATTAGAGGGCAAAGCGGTTATTTATGCTCAACCTAATTATCGAATCTCGAGACAGAGATGAAATATATATACGGAGAGGTCGGGAGGAAAGTATTACAACACGTAATTTTATATATTAAGAGTGCAATCTCTTGTCTTTTAGTGGAAAAAGAAAAGACTAATAATTAGATTGAGGGTCTCAGGGTCGACTAGGCGGAATCTAATTATTGGAGCTTGGAAAATATATGTTCGAGATAGGTCTGTGGTAGCTCTATAAAGTTTTGAGCTTAATCACAGTTACTATAAAAGTTTTGGACTTAATTGTAATTGTGATATAAGTTCAGGAATTACATGTGTAATTAAATCAATCCTAAACTAATTGGACTTGGATGCAATCAGGACTCTTGTCGTTGTTTGCAATTAGATCAATTTCCGTTATTTATATCACATTGCTTGTGATGTAAATTCATTCCAATTGATTCAATCAAGAAAGGAGAAGAAATTAAGTTTCTCGGTTTTTCAGATCCGAGGTTCAAAAATTAGTTTTGTTTTGATTAAAATTAAAAGGTGCGCACCACGGGTGTAATCCGGACTTGGGAGAATACCATAGAAGGCTTGAGCGTTGGGAGGACCAAGTTCGTGAATCGGAAGCAACAAGCTCGTGAATCGGATCTGACTAATATCGTTTATCGATTGAGGTATAATACTAATCCATTAGTTTTTAATTATAATAAATACGTGAACAACCAAGAAAGATCCCGGTTTTATGAATTAAAGAAAATTTTTGTTTTCCGCTTAATTCTCGCCAAATTCCAACAAGTGGTATCGAAGCATTACAGATATTTCACATGTTTATTATATTATCTAGATCTGATAATTGCATGTTCTAGTCGAGCGATGTCTAGGATTATTTGTTTATATGTTGATTGAATAATTGATATTATTTTAAACTGTGATTCAATTATTTTGTGGCCCCAATTGATCATTGTATTTCGTTATTTTGAGTCTGTAACAAGATAGATGGATTACGACTCCATCATCTTGATTTATTTTCTAATTGCAATATAGATTTAATTGTGCCCAAAATTGGGACTAAGTTAATTTTTGTAATTGTTGAATGATTGAAGATGGACGATCAGACCAAGGAACGAACGAACAATTAATTTTTTTTTTTTGAGAAATCGGACAACCAGATCCGACAAAAGGATAGCAGAGGCGCACCAGATGATCTGCGTGAGCACGAAGTCGTGCGCCGGAGATTTGGCGCGCCACTAGATGATCTGCGCTCGCGCATATTAGTCGCGCCACCGGATGATCTGCTCGAGCGCAGTCGCGCGTCAGAGATCTACGCGAACGGAGATCTGCGGTGCGCCTCCGGATGATCTGTCCTCGGACAGATCAGGCATCTGGAAGATCTGCGCGCGGTACGAGCGGCAGGGCGCACAGGCCGGCCATCTACGCGCCACCGTGCGCTGTGGTCTTCTCTGTTTTGCTTTGTTTTGTGCGAATGGATCTCACCGGATCAGCTTGCGCGAATGGCGTGGCAGCGCGCCACTGTCCGCACAGATCTGGCCCTCGCCGGATCTGCGAGCGCGCATATCCAGCACTGGCAGCAGCGCGCAGATCCAGCTCTGGATCCGCGCGCGCAGCAGCAGCGCGGGGTGGTCTTCTCCGGTTGTTTTTTTCTTTTGAGATTTGCGGCATGTCTCTCCAGCGGTGGTCCTTCTTCCGGTTCCATCCATGGTGCTTTCCCGGCGGCTTGGTGGTGTTTGTTTTGGGATGAAAGTTCAAGGAAGAAGAAGACCTTGTTTGGCCACATGGATAGTGTCTATTTGGCTACATGGATAGCTGCTGTTTGGTTGTTGGGATTGCTCTTGTTTGGTTACACAGATGGATGTTGTTTGGATCATTTGCTCTTTGGATTCGTTTGGCAATTGGAGCAAAGTTATGGGTTGAAGTTGTAAATTAAATATTGGGCTTGGATCCAATTAGTTTTTTAATTTATTTCTTGAGTCTTGTTTTGGGTTACAAATAATTGTTAAATTTATTGCTAATGTATGCTTTAAATATTTGTTTGAAATATTATTATTCTGTAAATCATGTCATATAGAATTAATTTTGGCATCGCTCGTGATACTTAGAATAGAATGCATTTCATTAAAATATTGGTTTTCCATCGATTAATTTAGTTTAAATTAAATTTTTCTTGAAAGGAAAATCCGTAATAATTAAACTGTATATTAATTTAATTAATGTGAACAGTTGGTAGTTATTTAAAATTAAAATCCATTATTTTAAAATATTGAGTGGGAGAGGGTATTTATTTAAATAAAACCCACGGTCCCTTTTGTCAATTCATAAGCAATGTAATCCGTTAGCCTCTCGTCGATAACGCATAACGGACTCCCCTATAGGAGGGCTGCGTGATTCGGGTTGTTTGATTGGATTCCTTTTGGTAAGATCGCTAGATAGAATATAATTTGAGATCATCCTATAGATGGCGGGATTATTTTTCAAGTATCTAGAGATCTAGACAAAGGTTATACACTCAAATCGAGATCATCTACGAACCTCCTATAGAGGCTCTCGTTTATGATATTGATGACCAAAATAAAGCGATACTGGATTTATCTAGACATTTATTGTCAAGATATGTTTTGTCTGGTGGGAGAATCCCAGCTTAATCAGTGGACACGGTGACCTTTCCTATAGAGAGGCCTGTTGGATCACAAGGATTAAGTAGTCGTTACATTATTGTAGTTTTATGGATCTACATGTGCATTCATGCATCATATGTTAAATTCGCTACTCAATTTTAATATGCAATATTTTTGTTATTTTCAGCAAAATGTCTCCCAATCCATTTTCGGTTATCCTAAAACAAAACCAACTAACTGGAGAAAATTATGTGGATTGGAAACGTAACCTAATAATTGTTCTCATGTGGATTGGAAACGTAACCTAATGATTGTTCTCACCGTTGAGAAAATTGATTTTGTGCTTGAAAAAGATTGGCCTGAGCAATCCACTGAGACTGCAAGCAAGGACATGAGGGACTCTTATGATAAGTGGGTAGCTGCAGACAAGTTGGCTCGCTGTTATATTTTGGCATCGATGTCAAATGTGTTACAACAAAAGCATGACAGTCTTGAGACCTCTTATGACATAATGAAAAGCCTCAAGGACATGTTTGCACATCAAAGTAGGAGAGCTCGGTTCGAAGTAATTCATACCTTACAGAACATTCGCATGAAACCCGGAACGCCAGTGAAGGACCATATGTTAACCATGATTGGACACTTCAATGTGGCGGAGAATCTGGGTGCAGCTATTGATCAAAATACTCAGGTGGATATGGTATTGAACTCTCTACCGATATGTTTTCTGAGTTCTTGTGGACTATCACTTACACAAGATGGATATGCCATTGATCGGTGATGAATGAGTTGCAAAATGTGGAAAGTGGTCTTAAGGCCAAAAGTGGTAATGCTTATGCAAAGAATTGGTAGCTCCTCTAATTCCAAGCCGAAAGGCAAAGACGGAAAGAAAAGGAAGAGAGCTAGCAACAAGCAAGAAGTAAAAAAAGACCAAAGGTATGGAAAGCCGAAAGGCAAGTGTTTCAGCTCATGGCGAAAAAGGTCACTGGAAGAAAGACTGTTGCCCCAAAGCACTAGCTAAACAGAGGCAAAGTGCGGGTGAGTTTTTCATAACTGAGTCTTGTTTGGTAGTTGATTCTACATATTCCTAGGTTGTAGATTCTGGAGCTACTAATCATGTTTGCATGTCAATGCAGATGCTTCAGGAGAGCAGAAAACTCAATGAAGGCCAGTTCATTATCACGCCTAAGACAGAGCGAGAGTTTCAATGAGAGCTGTAGGAGTAGTTTATTTTATTTCGATGAGTCGAGGCGTTTATTTTTTAAAGACTGTTATTATGTCCTGCAGATGAAGCGGAATTTGATTTCCATTTCTTGTCTAATAGGACATGATTATTCTCTTGATTTTGCGCCTAATAAAGCGCTTTACATTATGATGAATAAAGCTCCTATTTGGGCCAGATATTTGATGAATGGTCTTTATATATTAAATTATTCCACAAATAAAATTAATAACACTTCTGCAAACCATAATAAACAAAATACATACCATACTAGTAATACTTATCTATGGCATCTTAGGCTTGGACACATCAACCTTAACATGATATAAAGACTGGCAAAGGATGGTCCCCTCAACTCAATTGAGGTCGAACCATTGCCGGTCTGTGATTCTTATTTGGATGGTAAGATGACCAAAAGGTCTTTTTTAGCGAAGGGACATAGAGCCAAAGAAGTATTAGAACTAGTTCATTCTGATGTATGTGGACCTATGAATACACCAGCGAGAGGGGGATATGAGTATTTTATCACCTTTACAGATGATTACTCTAGATTCGGATACATTTACCTGATGACTCGAAAGTCAGAGGCTTTTGAAAAATTCAAAGCATATCGATCGAGGTCGAGAAACATTTGAGTAAAAGTATAAAGACATTTCGATCGGATCGAGGTGGCGAATATCTCTCGGGAGAATTCAGGGACTACTTAACAGAAAATGATATAGTTTCTCAACTGAGTGCGCCTGGTACACCCCAACAGAACGGCATTTCATAAAGAAGAAACATGACATTGTTAGATATGGTTATGTCAATGATGAGTTTTTCAACTCTACCTATCTCATTTGGGGATATGACGGAAATGTGACCGCTTATATTCTTAACCTAGTTCCATCTAAGTCTGTTCCCAAGACTCCCATGGAAATATGGAATGGGCGCAAACCAAATTTGTGTCACATCCGAATTTGGGGATGTCCGGCTCATGTGCTAAAAGAAAAGACAGAAAAGTTGGAGTTTAGATCAGAAATATGCCTGTTTGTGGGATACTCTAAAGATACCAGGGGATACTATTTTTATAGTCCTCTAGATAGGAAGGTTTTTGTCAGCACAAATACAACCTTCCTAGAGGATAAATATATTAATGAACGTCACCCAAAAGTAAAATTTGTTTTGGAAGAAATGAGTGGGAGTAATCCCAACTCATCAATTCTCAAACACAACCTAGTGACAGACTACCCATGGTATCGCAAATACCTAGGGAATGTTATCCGAGTGGGAGAAATGATTCATCATCTAATCCCATAGATCAAGAAAATGTTCAAGGTAGTGATGAGGTAATTGTATCACCGAAGGTGATACTAACATTGATGAAAATGTTACAATTCCAAATGAAGCCACAGATTCAAGATCCACGCCCCTTAGGCAAAGTCAAAGTGGTCATCGAAAACCATCTAGGTACTTGTTTTGTCGGAGAATCCAAACACAGCGATCTCTCAGTAAAACAAGTAGATGATCCGATTTCATATAAGGAGGCTATAAACGATGTGGATGCAGATTTGTAGAAACTAGCTATGAACACTGAGATAAAATCTATGCATTCTAATCAAGTCTGGGAACTTGTAGATGCACCAAAAGGGATAAAACCCATCGGGTGCAAGTGAGAAAGAGAAGAGTAGATAGGAAGGTGGAAACCTTCAAAGCAAGGCTAGTGGTTAAGGGTTTTACCCAAAGAGAAGGTATCGATTACAAGGAGACCTTCTCGCCTGTAGCTATGCTCAAATCTATCCGGATTCTTTTATCCATTGCAGCTCATTATGATTATGAGGTGAGGCAAATGGATGTCAAGACGGCTTTTCTTAATGGTCATCTTGAATAGTGTATCTATATGGTACAACCAGATGGGTTCGTAGAACGTGGTCATGAATCTAAAGCATGGAAGTCGCAACGGTCCATTTATGGATCAAGCGAGCATCAAGATCTTGAAACAAAAGATTCGGACGAGGTGATTAAGACATATGATTTTGATCGAACTTTGACGAATCCTGTGTCTATAAGAAGATACAAGACAAAAAGATAATTTTCCTGGTGCTTTATGTGGATGATATTCTACTTGTAGGAATGTCATTGTCTAAGAAAGCGTGGTTGGCCCAACAGTTTTCATATGAAAGTTTTGGACAAAGCTAGACGTGTTATAGGGATTCAAATCTTAAGAGATCGAATAGAACAAGCTGATAGTTTTGTCCCAAGCTATATATATTGACAAGATGCTTATCAGATTTGCCATGCAAGATTCCAAGAAAGGCAATTTGCCGTTCAGACATGGAATTTTACTATCTAAGGAGCGTTCCTAAAGAAACTTCTGAAGAGATAGATGATATGAGTAGAATACTTTATGCATTTGCAATGAGTAGTCTCATGTTTGTTATGCTGTTGGTATGATAACTCGTTATCAGTCTAGACGGACTAGAACATTGGGTGATTGTAAAGCATATCCTTAAGTACCTTGAGGAGAACAAGGAACTATATCTTTGGTTAACTCTTTGCCATTGGGGTATATGTATTTTAATATTATACTCTAGGGCAAGTGGGAGAATTGTTGGGTTGTATGCCCAAATAGTATAATTTTGTTGTGTGAAATGACAATTTTATATTGAATAAAACTTTAGTTTGTATTCATTTATTATTATTGTATTTGTTTAATATTGAGTATGTAAATAAAGTGCCAATGATCACTTGTGATAATATAAGTTGGATACTTGCGTTGAGAAGTATAGTGTGACACAACTTATATTTTGATCATCAATAAAATTGTTCACAACTAATGTATAAGGGTTGGCACCTTGTACCGGAAGGTTGTAGTGTTGACTATTTAATCATTCGAGTTTGCGATTTATCCTTATCGCAGAAATGGATTAATGGTGACACTAGTACACTTGGAGTGTATTGAACGGACCATGTGTCGAATTTAATTATATAGCATGACCGTGCGAATAATTAAATTCCACTTGATCACCGGATATTTCATCTAAATCCCTTGACAGGATTGTGTATATCTTTTCGTTAGTTTGATGGTTCTTTGATTTACCAATGGGTGAGATCAATTTAATTGATCAAATATCTCGGTGAGTTGGGAGCTTGAGAATGAGCGAAGTAGAGAACACGAATTCGTGTCGAGAGGCGTCATACGAAAAATGGGTCGAGTGACAACTTAAGTATTTTCTGTTGAACGGTTATAAATCTGAGCTCAGTGTTTAGCGACGGCTAAACTTCGACATCTGTGATTAGTTCACAGGACCGTTGAAGAAAATGTAACTTAAAGTTAGTGAGAATAATTAGAGGGGCAAAACGGTCATTTATGCTCATACCTAATTATCGAATCTCGTAGAAGAGATGAAAATATATACTGGTGAGGTCGGAGGAAAGTATTACAACACGTAATTTTATATATTCCGAGAGTGCGCCTCTTGCCTTTAGTGAAAAAAAAAGTAAAAGACTAATAATTAGATTGAGGAGTCTAGGGTCGACTAGGCGGAATCTAATTATTGGAGTTTGGAAAATATATGTCCCGGACGGTCGTGTGGTAGCTCTATAAAGTTTTGAGCTTAATCACAGTTACTATAAAAGTTTTGGACTTAATTGTAATTGTGATATAAGTTCAGGGATTACATGTGTAATTAAATCAATCCTAAACTAATTGGACTTGGATGCAATCAGGACTCTTGTCGTTGTTTGCAATCAGATCACTTTCCGTTATTTTATATCACATTGCTTGTGATGTAAATTCATTCCAATTGATTCAATCAAGAAAAGAGAAGAAATTAAGTTTTCGGTTTTCAGATCCACCAGATTCGTAAATTAGTTTTGTTTTTGATTAAAATTAATAGGTGCCCACACGCCGGTGTAATCCAGACTTGGGAGAATACCATAGAAGGCTTGAACGTTGGGAGCACCAAGTTCGTGAATCAGAAGCAACAAGCTCGTGAATCAGATCCAAACTAATATCGTTTATCGATTGAGGTATAATACTAATCCATTAGTCTTTTAATTATAATAAATACGTGAACAACTAGCAAAGATCCTGGTTTTATGAATTAAAGAAAATTTTTGTTTTCTGGCTAATTCTCGTGCCAATTTCCAACAGTGAGTAATTGTAGCTCCGTGTTAATAAGACCTTACTTCAGGTGGTTGTTCCTACACACGGTTAATCTTTATGGTCAAATTTGTTTTACTAAATTTGACTTTAATGGATTAGTTATTTCATGGTATATTCTATGATTGCAACTACATAGATTGTTATATTTTGCTGAACCTACTTAAGCCAGCATGATTGAAGACGTATGCATTGTGATGCGGCTCTGGTTTCCATGCTTTTATCCAGAAGTATATGTGTTTTTTCTGTTTTTGTTATTTGTGCAGGAAAATTCCCTATTTCTATTTTCATATGCAAGTCTTTGGATTTCATGTCTTGCTGGAAAATAGTTATTCTATGATGTAGAGAATTTATGTAACAACCGGATTTTTTTCCGACTTTAAATTTTTATTTGACAAATATGGAATATTATTATATTCGATCCTCTTTAATTTTCCTACATCGGATAAATTATCTTGAATTAAATCCTCGATAATTTTATGCCTACCATTCTAATTTAAAAACTAAGTACAAACGTTAAAAATTCTTTTATTATTGTCAACCCATTTTTAAACCCAATAAAAAAATAGGTCTCCTCTAGCCCAACCATCGACTTTCTTTCGGCCAAAAGGTCTACCTATATCTACACAAATGACCCGCGACCTTGCTGAGGAGAAAACCGCCCCAGATTCTCCATTTCCAGCCATTTCTTCACTTCCAAAAGTCAGCCAACAGCCTCCCACTTTGCTAAAGGAAAAACTGCCAACTGCCCACTTCCAGTCCCATGTTCCCACTCCAAAACAATTCAGCTAAGTCGCCCTAGGTCCCCTATTGAAAACCGCCCCAAACTGCACTTTATTAACTCCATTTTCCTACAGAATTCGGCCCCCCTTATATCCCAGTTGATCTCCATAATTCAGCAGCAAGCAGTCCAGAAATTTTCCTCCTTTGCACTCTAGTTTCGATTCCCCAGATTCAACCACAAGTTCCAGCTTTTAGTTTCTTTAACACTCCACTTTTCTCACTCCAATTTCATCCATACAGTAGCCTAGAAACCAGTCCCTAAGTTAAGCAAAAAACTCCCTTCTTCCCTCAGATTTCGTCTAGCAAATAGCCCCATATTTACGCATTTGTCCAAATCCCAAATTTCCACCCATTCTCCTCATTTTGGTTCGGTTTTAGAGACCGAGAGTGAAGGTTGTTAACTTTGATTTTAATTCACAAATGTTTCCTATATATATATATATATATATATATATATATATATATAGTGTTCGAGTTTGGGTTTTGGGAAGTCTGAGAAAAAAATTTCTTCATCAAAACCTCAAACCGAAAACTGTTTTCAGGTAGTTTTACTTAATGTTTTACCGCGATTTTAAATGAAGTTTTGAGAAATTATGACGTTATATGAATACCATGCAAACTCATTTACGAAGGAAATTATGATAGTGATTGAAGGTAATCACTTTAATATGTTGTGATTGAAGGTAATCACGTATGACGTTATGTGGTGCCGGCTACCAATGTTTATGACATTATGTACGTTTCAAAAATCATGGCATGTCGAATTCATGTTTAAGTAAAATTTTCCACATGTTATAAGTATTGCTACTGAGTGTTTCCTATGAAATACTCACCCCCAAAACGAATAAATTTTCAGATTGAACTAATCGGCGTTGATGCGATGGCGGCAGGCTAACGAGCTTATCATGGAAAGTCTTATTTAGTTTATGTTTTAATGTCGAAATGATCGAGTCAATCATGATGTAATTACTATGTTTTAAGTACTTTATTTAGTAATTAATTATGTAATATGTACGGAAACAAGATATTGGTTTATTTGTCGTTCAAAGTTTTAAATTAGAAATTTGCCTAGTTTCACTTTTCAGAATTTTTAACTTACTGTCCACTTTTTGAAAAATCATAACTTTTGCTACGGTCGGAGTTTTTGAGTGAAATCAGTGACTATGGAAAGCCCTATATGTGGTCTAATAATAGAAATTAGAATCACTTAAAAATTCCATCGTATAAATATATTATATATGTTTGAACAGGCTACCTTAAAGCACACCGGGACAGTTTTTAAGCAATTTTGGCTATCTTTTTCACCTATCAAACGACGTAGTTAACGTTTGAAATTTTAATATGTTGTAGTCTATAGTCCCAAGTATCTACGGATAATGTTTCGTAATTTTTGGAATCCGTTTGATTAGTCAAATAAGTTGTGGCGACACCTATCGTGGTATAGGAAAACTATGAAATTCTGAAGTAAATTCTTCTTCCCTTGCACACTTATTATTTTTCCGCAAAATCTTATTTTAAAATCATTCAAGGGCACGGAAAATAATTTTTGGAGTCGTCAAATATATTTTAGAGATTATTTTGGTGACCCTCCGGGATGAGAAAATCCGCGGTGTTACAATTTAAGCTTATATAGACCTACTGCTGAAATTCAAGTTCTTAGTGAAGCCTTGGAAAGTACTATTGCTTGGCCAAAGAGTACTATTAAACTTCTTTGAAGAAGCTATTTTTACTTGGTTCTTTTTTAATGTGTACCGCTTTCTTGTTAATATGTTAATTGTGACCAATATGTACATTTATACAAAATATATCTAATAGGCAGAATTAGGTATATAAACGTAAGTGTCTAAAATTAGGCAAGAAAGATTTCGTGAAATGTCAAAATGTGTGACTAGTAATAAAGATTGTAGTAAAAAACATGATGGGAAGCATGGTGCCAAAATAATTTTGGTGGGAAACTTATGGCGACAAACTTTAATTTCTTGCAACACAGTTTCTTGTGATGCAATAGATCTACTTTTGGCGACAATGAATATTTGTTACTAAAAATTCTAAGATGGAGGAAAAAATTTGCAACACCTATATTCTTTATTGCTCTAACTTGTAGGGATGGTGGAAAACAAATCGTGACATCCACATTCCTCGCCTATTAGTCTTTGTAACTAACATCATTTGTCACAAGTCTATTCTACTATTGTTCATAAATAAATATTTCAATTAATTAACAAATCTTAGTAAATTATTAATAAGTATGCACAAACATGCAATTGTATTTTTTTTCAATATGAATTTATTTTATATACTATTTTATTGTGTGTAACATGTGAATCGTAAAATTTCAAAATATTTAAATTTGATCAGCAGAGATGAGGGAAGAGCCGTCAATTTTTTTTTTTTTACAAATAGTTCATAGTAGGATAAGCAAGCCCAATTATAGCAATACTCAATGCATTAATCAACATAAATAGGAAAGTTTGTTGTCTAGTATGGTAGTATCTCAAAATGATACCATAAATAAGTGGCACTCAAGAACTAATAAGTTAGAAAAATAATATAAAGTCTAAATTAGTTTTAAAGGTGGCCGATAAATCTTAACTGGGCAACCCAATTATACCCACACTTGAAAGAGTATTCCATTTTAACCATTTATCTTAAGTGATTTAAAATAGAAAAAAGTCAAAAATCATAATACATCACAACCTATGTGAATAATACAAACTTCATAAATTGAACTTATTTTAGTCCAAACTAGTCTTTTAATAGCTACTACTAAGTTTTAAGTGTATTGATTTTAACAATTTTTACTAGCTTGCTAAATCTGTAAGTGACAAATTTTTATTTTATGTGAAAAAAGAATTAAGAAGGAAGCAAGAAAAAGACCAAAAATCCAAAGTCTTCATGAAGTTCATACATTGACAAAACAAATGAGTAAACATAAGTAAATATTTGAAAGATAACTCCAAAAAAAACAAGAGAACAAAGAAAAATATTTAGAATTAAAAAAAAAAAAAAAAGGAAAAATGATAAAAATCTTGTAAAGAAAGAAACATAACAAAGATTTGGTCCATAAAATATGTTGTTCTTAACTGTATTTTCTATGAACGAAATAAGAATAAGAAGCAAAATTAAATAGTATTATTTGAAATGTCTAGAGTCAGTTAAATACAACCAAACTATATGTCTAAAAATTTTGATATTCAAACTTCAGTATCAATTGTCCAAAAACAAAAACAGTCAGATGTGTAGAAAAATTTCATGTGTAACAACTAACAAGCATGTTCAAACATGTCCCCCACCCTCCCCACCCTCCCTTCCTATATATAAATATATATATTCACACCTGCATGCACACACTCTCAAAAAACTAAATTGGTGCTTCTTAAATATTTGTAGTTGAAGAATGAATTTCAAGATTCCAACTCTGCCAAAAGGAAAGGTACTAAAATCTAAATATTCCCTCGTATCATCAAATGAAATGTAAAGAACAAAATCCAATACTACTTCGATAAACATTTATTGTTATCTACTAATATATAAGAACAACAACTCAGTAAACTTCTAATTAGCTGAAGTAAACAACATACCGCAGTCATTGTTCTTGGCTTTCTTATTCATAACTCATAAGCTGCAATGTGTACCTAAAAGTACCAAGGGATTTGTCATTGGCTTCAAAAACCCGTATAAGAGGCACTTTGATACGCCCGATAAAATTGTCGGTTAAGTACTTATCTTCGTCAAAAACAGAAATTACAACATCTTCTTCAAGTCATCAACTTTGAAAGTAAATAAATTCCTCACACCATGATGGGTTCAAGCACTTCTTTACAACTTTAGTCGTGAACCTCTGCCTTGCCAACTACGGCTTCACATATGGATCAATGAACCAATTTAGATCTATTGTTGCTTTATTTCTGACTTCAACACGCACTAAAAGCTTCATATTAAGCAAAAATCGGTACAATATTAACCTTGATCAGTCTTGATAAATTAATTTTCAACAAAAAAAGATTGATTTTTTGTGAAAAATGTTTGACCAAGAAAGATATGCTTTAAATGTAATGAACTAATAAGTAGTTCATTGATTGGAAGAAACTTGATGGTGCTAATAAATATGAAAAGAATATGAAATATGAAAATTGACTTCTAAAATCAAATCTTCGAAAGATTATACAAATATAAACAGGGAAAGGAAAAGAAATGGATTTAAAGTTTGAATCTTGGAGTGAAAAAAAAAACCCTCCAATCTCCAGGAAAAAAAAAAAATTAATTTTTCAACTGGAAATGAAAGGAAAATAAGTGGAACTTAAAAAAAAGATGGATCTGAATATAATGAAAGAGTAAAATTGACAAATGAGATGAACTCAAAATGGAACTTCAAGAAATCAAGTATATATTTTACAACCTAGTGAATGAAGTTCAAGTTTATGGGTCTGTTAATGTACAGAAAAAGATTTAGAAAAATACTTCAAAAGAATTAGAGACATGGTACACACAGATTTTCCAATCCAAATATTTTCTATCACGAGTTCTTTCCATCTATAGAATATCACCATTTCCTCTATAATTATTGAAATGCACATATGCATATTTGTACACACACGTCGACGTAATATTAATAAATACATTTTCAACTGGAAAAAATATGTAATTTTTTTCATAATTGATGAGTTATTAATAAAGATAAATCTAAATAAACAAAATGTAATATGGATAAGTAATTAATTGTTTATGCTACATGTTCTTTCATTTGGCGATTAAACGCCACTAACGGGTGATGTGAGAAAGATACATTGCAAGGGTTCAAAATTAATTAATTAAGCATTTATCGTTTGATCATGCCAATTACACATAAAATTAGTTAGTATACATCTTATACATTTTAGAGATAAGATGTAAGAAAAGAATTTTCCACTATTCTCAATCGTCAAACAATTTTAATAGAACAACTAAAATTATGTAGAAAGTAAAAAGTACAGTTTTATCTTACCAACATTGAGCATGGTTCATTTATCAAAAGAAAAGTGCCCTTCAAATTTGTTTCCTCCATTGTAGCTGCACAACATATATGAACTCAGTAACTTGAAGGATGGAAGCTTGGAATAATGAATAATTAATACAAAGCAAATCTTAGTTTACAAGTGATCCCAATGTTATTAACTCAAAACATACGTTGTACCAGAACATTTTTCCTACCATGTTGTATCATTTTGTTTCCCATCTTTCGTTTTCTCAATTACCATACTTTATAGTCGTGGCCTAGGCAACTCAATCCTCCAGCCATCTCTTTTAGATTTACCAAAAGCTTTCAACTTAGTCATAACCTGAGCGCATAGAGAACCAGAATATCAGCCGAAGATGCTGATTTTCAAATCAGAAAAGAGAATCAAAATAAAAAATCAAGAAACGAAAATTTTATGTATCGTCATAGAATAATTCTTGCAATCTAACATTTGTCTTCTTTTTACTCTGGTCCATCACCCATATCCATATTAGGTAACACCTAAGAAAATTTTAAATCCAGTCAAAATTTCAAATAGCTCACGAGCAAAACAACTTCAACTTTAAGACAACCAACTAAATTATACTATCCACATCAATGAGCACACAACTAAATTGTACTCATTTCAAATATGCCTTTCATGCAAGAACAATCGAGACTCTTTGTGCATAATGTTTACAAGTTGGAAACTCAACTTCCTCTCATAATTTTACTATCTTTAATAGTTTTATACTCTAACCCTTGGATAATTGATTCAGAGGAATCTGACCTTATGTCTGAAGATTGACATTTATTCCTTAAATATAGTCCATGTTCAGGAAACAATTTTTAAAGGGCCAATTTCATTAACTCTGTATTGAACTTATATTTAGTCCTACATCTCAAATACTGCTTGTAATTTTGTCATTCTCCAATAACACTAAATCCCTACATTTTTTTGGAACTTTTTATCTTACATTGTGTTTTTCATGGCTTATCTTACATTGTGTTTTTCATGGCCTTCCAAGAGAACTTTCATGAAAAAGAGGGTAGGATTTACCATCTTACATCAAGAAGTGAAATAGAACATTAAAGTTTTCCCAGGGATTTAAAGTAATAATGGTAAAACATCTCAGCGTTGTATAAAACTGATAAGCAGCAATGCATTGTCTCCAACATAAATGGTAACTCGGATATTCGCATCTTGATTGCTGTCTCTAAGCAATCGATTACTTGTTGTCTCTCTGCTTCAGAACTAATTTTGCAACCATCCACATGCCTGATGTAATATTCCTAGCAAAATAAAGTATACAACATAATGACAATGAGATTTCATCTGATGATTGCCAAATTTCACCTGCCTTCCACGACCGATTCTCTAAAAACTGAACACAAATCAATGGTCCATACTATGTGCGATTAGTCACCAAATACAATTCAACCAGAATTGTAATACTGTGTGAACAGTTTATGCTGGCAGAAAATGCTATTTTACTTACAAAGCCATTCTCATTCTCAAATAAGTATATTACGTCTTCTCAAAGTAGTCAAGCTACAAAACTTTTCATTAAAGAAATACCTGATGAGCATCTGGTCCTTCGACAATGATGATGGCATGAAATACTACATATTGCATATCAGTTAACGTACATATTGTATGTAGACCAGCTTAGGTCGGTCCACACAACTGAAGTTCACCACAGTGTAGCCTTTATCTTCACAGTTTTCTACAGTGATAAGAGGTTTTCTGTAGACTGTTGTGGAATGTTCTATTTGGTCAGTATCATAACCAAGATCAACATACATCATTTTGATGTAGCGGAGTCTTTACAAGTAGAACCAACAGAAACTGCAGTGTTGGATTTTCGCATATCTCTATTGCCTTTTAGAACATAAATGAGGACCTGCTTGATCTTAGCAAGTCGATCAGGATCATCTATTGCCAATCCATTTGCTTCATCAGTGATGTAAATGACTGAAGCCATTCTTGAATTATGGGTCCATACTTCAACAACAACTACATTGAAGTTAAGGTCAGCAAGAACAACAAAGACCTCTGAAAGCAAGCTTGGTCTGTTTCTGCCCGACAACTCAATGGTTGTATGCTCTGCGGCAGATTGGACTCCTACGGATCTTGCCAAGGACTGAAGCTGCGTCTCCTTGGTCCTAGTGACTACACCATAATTTAATCATTAGTACATCTTGAAGCTTATTCAGTTTGATATCAATGCTTTAGCTTTCTGTTTTAAATATATTACTCTAAATCAAACTGCTATAATAAATTAACAAGTAAAAAAGGTAAATCACTGCACTTAAAAACAACAAAAACAACCAACATAAATCAAATTGCTATAATGAATTATGAATGATTAAACTTTCTAGCTAGAAAGCAATTGAGGTAAACGCTTCATAACACTATATCTATATGTAGAAGGTTAATTAGAATCAAGAAATTCTGCAAACGATTGTGCCAATCTACCTACTGAATTCGCTCGACAATGTTATCTTGGAAGACCTTATTTCCATCTTGATTAGTTACATGAAAAACTGCAGATGACAATTTAAAAGAAGAAATCTTGGTTAAGTAGGAAATAATGAAATTCCTCAAAAGTAGAAGCATAATAAAGCCTACCATCCATATACCATCCCCAGTCCGGAGAAATGTATGTTCTTTGTATTATCAGGTTTAAATCAGTAAGAACTTGTACCACCATGAGAAAAAGTTATAACCCGTTTCATCAGGTCAATGAACTGGAGGAGGGCCAAAATCACCCATTGATATGTCATAACATGGAAAAGTTGAAACTGAATCCACCAGAAGACACAAGGCACAGAGACATCTTCACCTCCAAACTGGAAGCCTTGTTGTATATCTTTTCAGTGACAATGATTCCAACTGTTCGAAGGGCAGGGAAGAACAGAAGGAGATGGGTAAAGCAACAACTCAACCAAGCTGGCACAGTTCAGGTATGAGTGGCACTATTTTGCATTTCAAAGAGTGGTGAAATAGGCAGTTTCTGCATGTAGTGGGCACAGTTCAGGCATATTTATTTTGCTAGCCTATCCTTTTTCTTTCTTCCCTCAATAATTTTTCTCAATTATGAAGCTGAATATTCTGATGCAGGATTTAAATATGTGAGGAAGTTTGCAAGATTCTCAAAACACAAAATCCTGAAGAGAAGATGTAATTTCAGCAAAAAGCTCAAGCGAATTAGTTCCAGATTAAAAATCCATTTGATCAATTGTTTCCAGAGACTATGGTTGATAATGCCCAAATTTTGTTGAGTTACAAAGTATACAAAACTGAAGCAAAATGGTTGTCTTCAATAACATCAATACATTTGATGGAAGATACAAGCTCATCCCATATCTCCCCACTACTTACTCTGTTAATTCTCAATCAACATACTGATGGAAAATGTTATATGACCATATCAAGTGCAATAATGAAAAGTAGTTATATCCATAAGTCCAAACAATTCTGTAAACTTCAACATTGTCAATTAGTTGAATTTAAGAGCAAGATCTTTCTGTAAGACGTGAAAGAATTTAGAATGAACCTGATCTCTCTGTTTTGCTTTAAGTTTATAGTAGCATCTTAAGAACTGGAAACTCCAAATGGTGCACAAAAATAATGTTTCACAACCATTTGTGGTCATTATTACACATACATAGCTACAAGCTACAAGCACCGTAAGATCAAATTGCAAAATCTATTCAGGTCAATCACTCAATCTATTCATGAAACTGAGAAAATATAATGCAAATACAATACAAAACACACAAGACTCCCATAATTACACCATGTTATAATAACCGATGTGATTAATTCAAAAAGATGGGATTAAATTAAAGTAATCATTCTATATAAGAATCCTTACCAAACTTGAACAGATAGCACAATCCGAGATGAGGAAAAATGATTCAAAAGGAGAAAAAGGAAAAATGATTCAAATTCAAACATAGTTATGAATTATAACAGACAACTACAAGATGAGGAAGAATAGTTTGTTTCAAACATGTATAATGCTGACTGTACTCTAGAAAAGAGTTAGAATACAAGTTTGATGTAATATAAAAGAAATAGATGTGTAGGCAGGATGAAGCTGATGGTGCAAGTTGTTGTAGACAGAACAAAACACGTTAGCATGTGTTTTGTGATACAAATTTGGTCTCATCTGTACATATTCCTCCACTAAACCACATTTAGTATATCTTCTATTGTTAGTTTGTTTGGACCTCATGGAGAGAGAATTATGAGCTCACGACTTAAAATTATCCCTCTCCAACAGCCTAACTGCTGACATACCCCATCAATTTGCTACTGGCCAAGACTATCCACAACACTAGAAAGTACCGAAGCCTCCCTAACTCCCGAACCATGGCAAATCAGTTCCTCTATCCCAAAAACAATTTCAATCAGTTTCCACACAATTCATTATCAATTACTGCCACTTCAACAAATTGATGAACATGCTCATTTCTTGCTCAATACTTCCTTTTTTTCAAAACAAGGTTTTAAATTTTATCTTGAGCAATATAAGAATACAAGAAGGTCTAATGTTATTCATACAAGAAGGCCTAACTGCTGACACTCCCTACCAGTTTTCCACTGGCCAAGACTATCCACAACACCGGACTGATTAACATTTTGAGTTAATATGAACCCTTTTGAGTTCAGCACAGAAGCTGAGACCATCAATTATCTCATCAATTTATATTGTTATGGTTTTGTTTTAACAAAGTGCTTAATTAGCAGATTTTTAATCAATGGAGTTTAAGCACTACAATATGTTACCATAAACAGATAATGAACTATGAATTGAGCTGTATCTCTAAACTCTAGGAGTATAGTAAAGCAGTGTTTTCAATTCTAGGCTGATTATTGTGTGGATAGTGGTCGGCAAGCCTTTCTAATAGTAAAGAATAAATAAAACAACCTTGGCATGACCCTAAGTCACCAAAACTTTCTAATACTAAAGCATAAATCAGAATCCCTACGAGAATGGAAGTAGACTACCCAAATGAATTGAGAGTGGCTTCCAAAACCAATAGAGCAATTGAAGAATAAATAAAGTATTCGAATTTCAAAAATATCAAAATATCATAATCCCATTTAACAAATATCAGTACTCAATTTCACAAATATCAGATCAACAGAGCAATTGATAACCTGACTTCCAAACTTAAACAGAGAACACAAGAATCCTTACCTAACTTCCAAACTTGAACAAAGAACAAAGCTCATATGCCTAGGCAACAGAGCAATTGAAGAATATGAGAACTATGCAGCTGATTTTGCTAATTTATGGATAAAGAAGACTAACGATGATTTATGAACTTAAGGTTTTCAGAATCTAAATTTGGTAGGATTCTGTGCTGTTGGATTGGGATAGAGAAATATTGTACTTTTCCTTTGTGAGATCGATTGCGTATTGCGGAAGAAATTTGAGAAATTTGGCAGGGTGGCGTTTGGCGGGGATATTTATTCTGCAATTGGTTTTTGTATGTGTGTATATAGGATTTGGGGTCCAGATCATTTCCCCGATTTCTCCCCTCTCTCCCCCTCTCTTGCAATAAATGCTCCCCACCCTCCCTCCGCTACCCTAATTGTAAACAAACAGGCACCCTCCTCTGTAAACCCCCTTGCCATTTATTTAATCCCACCGCATCCCCCCCCCCCCTCACCCCACTTTATTCAATCCATCACTTATTTATTTACCACCAAATTTACATCTATATTATTAATATAATTAAATTTATTAAATTAAAAATAATTTTTTTATTATTATATTCATTTATTTTTAAAAAATATAATATATAATAATATTTATTGAGTTAAATATTATTTATATCATATAATAAATAACATAGTTAACGTTAATTTTATTATTAACATTACAGTGAGACTAATTAATTAGTTTATATTTGAGTAACAAATTAAATTTTACTTCAAAATAAATTTTACATTGGTCTCTTTTTTTTTCTTACGGTTTTCTATTCGCGTACTAAACTCCGCTTCACGTACATATTGATTGCAAAAATTATATGCCTCATCGGATGATTCGAATTCCTGACCAACATGGGGATAACACTGATCGTAAAGAAGATGCTGCCACGGGTTGGAGAAAGAAATCGTGGACATGTACGTTGTGGGTGCAATGCTAAATTATCAGTGGTGTAGGTGCAATTATATTTGTGATGCACGCTTTAACCATCGTCACTAATTTATTACTTCTAATATAATATTATTTTCTTATTTGTGTGTGTAAATTATCAATTGAAGCAAATTTATTATGCACGCTTTATTTATTTTCAATTTTTAAGTAAAATTTAATTTATTACTCAAATATAAACAAATTAATTAGTGTCACTATAATATTAATATTAAAATTAACGTTAACTATATTATTTGTTATATGATATAAATAATATTTAATTCAATAAATATTATTATATATTATATTTTTTTTAAACAAATACAATGAATATAATAATAAAAAATTATTTTTAATTTAATAAATTTAATAATTAGGATGTAAAATTTGGTGGTAAATAAATATTTGAGGAATTAAAGAAAGTGGGTGATTGAAGAAAAGAGGATGGTCGGGGGTTAAGCTAAATTGCGGGATGGGGGGGGGCTTTATTGCCTGGGGTTGTGTTAATTTGCAGAGTGGAGAGGGGGGTTGGCTTTATTGTAGGAGGTGGGCGCTTTTTTTATTTGAATGACACGTGGAGAATCCGAGAAATGTTCTGGACCCCGATTCGGGGTCCAGATCTTTTCTCTGTGTGTATATATATATATATATGAAGTGTTTTATGTTTGGGTATATATATATATATATATTACTTATTTTTATAATTTTTGGCACACTTAAACAATAAACACTCTATTTAATAAATATTATATATATATATATATAAATATTTATATATATATATATATATATATATATATATATTTTGAATTGTCGTCTATTTTTTTTTAGTGTAAATGAAAGTTCATAATGATCATCTAGACTATTGGTGGCAAAATGTAACCTAGACTATGGGTCGGGCCAGCCCATTAAAAATTCATCCGAATAAAATCAGGCCTAATAAGCTCGGTAAAATTAGCCCACCCAGGCTGGCTCGGTTAAAAATTTTGGCCCAAGTTTCCATGGAGTGGGAACAAATCGAGTAGTCATCCTTCTTCCATTTTTATAAAGAAAAGTTTCAGTGGAAGCAAGTTTCAGTGGAGCGGGAACAATCAAGCAACAGTCATCTTTCTTCCATTTTTATAAAGAAAAAAAAATCAGCCTCATCATTCTTTATCTCTCTCCAACTCAACCACAATCCCATAATCTCTCAAGAACTTGGGCTACTCCTAAATTGAGGAACTGAGAGTTCGAAAATTGCAAATAATAGATTATGCATCTCATAAACGTGGTAGTATTAGTTCAAGTGGCGATCAGAAATGGTAGCAGCATCAACGGCACGTGCTACGAGAAGAAATTGAATTTGGAACGGTTTGGTGGTTTGTCTATGTCGGTATCTCATTTTTAATAGTGCTTTTTGCCGGAATTATGTCCATGTTGACTTTGGATCTCATGTATTTGGGTCTAGTCTTGTGGGGAAGAAGATGAAGTCCGCCCCAATTTTTTTTTTAAATATGAAAAAAGAAAAAAGAATAAAAATTTGACTCGGGCTTGGCCAGTGGCCCAATTGCCCAAACCAGGCAGGGCGTTGGCCCAGCAAATTATTGGCCCAGGTAAAACCGAGCCACGGCCAACCTTGCCCAATTTTTGTGTAGCACGTTTTATTTTGGGCCGGATTAATGGCGCTGAAACCTCAAATTTGCATAGTATCTTCCTTTTGTCTCCTTTATTTTATGGAAATTGTGAAGAAGAAGAAGAAGAAAGAAAAATCACACAAAGGGACCTTGTTGTACTGGCAATCTTTTAGCTTCCTTATATAAAGATGGTGCAAAGAAGGCGCTGCTTATATCATGAAGAGATACATACACTGATACACATATATATGTATAGAGAGAGAGAGGAGAGAGAGAGAGAAAAGTCCCCCAATAGCAGAGGCTATGGAAACGCGGAGAAAGCAAAGAGAAACTGAGTGTGTATATAAATATGAGGATAGTGTAATGTGTATATATCTCTTTCTGAATGAATTATGTAGTTGGGGGAATAATCACTATGACTCTGACTCTCTTACAATTTTAGAGTGCAGAGATTGAGAGCGAATTGTCTAATGTCATGACATGACCCTTCTTTTTTGACCTTTTTCTCTATCATTTATATGTTTCTCCTTTTATTTTTTAATTTATTTTTGACACTCATTTTTCTCAAATTAAAATGAATAAATGTATCTCGTTTATCTAATTCAACTTTTAAATCAAGTGATCTAATATTACATTCGAGTACATAAAAGTCAAATCGTACAAATATATTTATGAAAATTGTGTAATCATCAGACATTGGATGAAAAAACTGGACATTATTTTTACAAGCATCGACCGTTGACTGGTCAACGATCAATACATGATCGTTGACCAGTCAATGTCCACCCTAGCTGAACTTCAACCCTAGATCCGCCACTAACTGCAAGTGTCATTTCTACCACGTATATATTTTTGTATGGCCTCTAACAGCCACTGCTAAATCTTTTAGTGCTTCAGCCTACCTCTTCTTCCTTCAACATATTTATCGAGATCAGATCATAGCCATTAGAAGTAGCAAAAGAGACCCGGCACAACGGGCTAAATCATAGAACTCGAATTTTGGACTAACTGACCCGCTAAAAACTGGCCCGAAAAATCGGGTCTGTATTGGCCCGGCCCAGTTCTCTATCGAGCCAACCGGGCTTGGTCCGGTTGGCCAATTTTGTTTGGCCTGCCCCAATTTCGTTTGGGCTGGCCCTTATTTTGCCCCTTCACTTCAACCCAAATTCTACTATTAGTGACTTTCTCATTCAATGATATTATAAGCGATAATTTTGCCACATATTTTATTTTATATTAAATTTTGTAATTATTTTTCAACATTTAAAATTTAAAATATAATAAATGTAATACACATTTTTTGTAAGAAATGTAACAAACATAACAAATGTAACAAATGTTACTAATAGTAAAAATAGTAAAACTAGTATTTTTTGAATTTAAAAAAAAGTAAAATAATATTTTTTATGTTACAAAAACTGTCTCATTTTCTAATTGATGGTCTTTTTTCACTTTGTGCTCAAGTTGTTTGCCTCTCTACTCTCAAGGGATGACCCCCACAATCATATGAAATACAAAATTGTAAGTATTCTAAGACTGCATATTAAATCAAGATAAATAAAAATAGTAATTGCGCTACTAAAGTAATTTTAATTCTTGCAACAACCAAAATAAAAAGTTTAATTTTAATACTAGGAATATGTATTTTTATCTAGAACGATTTGAATTGGATCGAAATAGCCAGTTTGGTTTATTTTAGTTAAAATTATTCTTGTTGTAGATTTAAATAAAAATTCAGACGGTCCATGTTAGGTTCTCAGTTCGATTTCAAAATTGTTATTTTATAATCTTTTTATTAAACCATAATTTATATGAATTTGATTAATCTAACATGGTGTTTCATGTATTTTTGATTCGTGCTAAGAATTAAAGGATTATTCAAATGATGTGTAAGGAACAAGACCTCTTGAGACAAAGTCTCAACAAGGAGTGTTTGAATTGAAAGATTATGTTATGCAACTTGCGTCTAAGGGGCGCAAGCACACAAAGTCACAAGATTTGTAAATAGAAAGTAAAAGACTTCAAATGTAAATTCAAATGTTTGTTTGTGGGAGAGTTTTTTCGTCCATTCTTCTGATTGTTTCTTTCCATATTTATGCTTTCATCATGGTTAGCACTGATTTTGGCCATAACTGTCCCCTAACCTTGACACCACTTCTCAAGTAACTCTTTGTAACTCTCCACATCTGTTTACATTTGCCATGTTAACCCCTTATAACTTCCCATGTTCGCCATGATGTCTCTACCATTAATTAAGTGTTACTTTGGATCACCATTCACGTATGAAAATTGCTCCAATAATCGTGCGATGTTGTCGTCCCTTCAATCGCCCAGGTTTTGCTCTTTCTCGTCCTGACCCAAGTCTTTTACATTTCGCTCAACCTCTACTGGGTCTCGCTCAATCTCCACTGGGCCTTTGTTTTGGACCTTCATATTGACGAATATTTTATGTGTTAACATAAACCCCCTCCCCTGGGGATATGGCTGAATTAATGTTAATCATTACTTTTGCCACATTCAAAGTTCACACTTTAACTCCAAAAGGTGCAACGAACAAAACCTCTTGGTCTTCCCTGCATTTGGCGACGCTGACGTATGCCTCTTTTTTGGTGAAAATCCCTCCACATGCTCCTTTCATATAAACCCCACTTTTCACTTCATCTTCTTTGTCACTTCATGCTTCAACTTTCACTTTCAACTTCCTGAAATTTCTAATACACCATTATCACTTTCGTATTTGTTTAAAATGGCGACAGCAGACTCTCTTTCCTTTGAAGAATTTCAAACCCTGTTCTGAGACCTTTCGTTTATCCTGGTTGTTTGATATCTGCGAACACTCGGAGTCATGAGATTTATCTTAGCCCTGTGTTTAATAATGCTGACGCTATTGGGTGCTCACCAGGCGCCCATTTCTTTTCTACAACTCAAACTTTTCCTTTTCTTGAATCATTCCCATTAGCTTCACGCCGTGGCGCTGGCGTACATACCTGGCCCAAACCAGACTTTAGTTTCTAGGCTTGGCACAAATGCATGGTTAGTTATGGCCATACTAGAGAATTTTTGGGCAAGCTAGGATCCTGGATTTGTTAGAACTTTCCTTGGACATTCCTACCTTTGATTCCACTCTATTCTCCACCACTCTGTGTTTTTGCCTCTGACCACAATACTTTCGTCTTTCCTTTGGGTCCTATGTGTGTCACCCTTAGAAACATTAGCGCCTTGACCAATCTTTTCCCCGTTGGCTCCACTATTTTTCCTACCATGCTCGTTACTCATTCACCCCTTAGAATTGATAAGCAATTCTTTGCGTCGTACAAGCAACTTCAGACCCTTCGGAATAATACTGGAGCTAAGCCTTCTTCTTTTGAACGCGTAGCCTTTATTCATTACTGGCTATGCAAGTTCATCATTTGTGGTCCAAGTATTAAACCTTCCATAGGTTATTTACTTATTTCTAAAAAACTCACCCAAGGCCAGCTATTAAATCTATGTTATTTTGTTTTGGCCGTTCTTTATAGAGGCATGGCCACTTTCCAAGACCAGCTAAGATCGTTCGCTTCCCCTACAGGTAGTGGACCTTTTGGCTCGCCCAATTATGGCTCAGGGCATAATTTCCTTATTTTGGTGCCCCTCCAGCGACCATTCGTCCAGTTAGTTGTTATAGGTTGATAATTAATCAGCTTGGTCCCACCATTCAATCCAGTAGGGATATTTAGTTATTTTTACACTATGACTTCTTTGCCATCTTTCTTTCCGTTTCCTGCACACCAAGTCCCTCCATATGTCCAACCTCCTTCAACTTTTATGATGTAGAGGCTTCTGTATCCATCTGGTTCCAGTTTCTGGTTGGGTGAGAATTATTCCATGGTTTAATAACCGGAACCAATGCGAACGTCGGGGTAGAGGTTCATGCCTCTCAATTTTTTGCCCGTCAACTCGGGTTTGGTCAAACTTGGCTGATTTCTCCTTGTTACTCAAAAAACTTCTAAGAGCATTTTCATATCCTCACATGGGATGATACAAAGGCCATTGAGAGTAGGAATGACTCTCTGATGACTGGTTTTTCATTAGTTCCTTTCACTCTCACTTTTGCTGTCCATCCTCTCTTTTACCAATTTTGGCCAAACGTTAGATACATGTCTTTTGTCTCTAATGTTCATTTCATGTTCCATATTCTCGACTCCAAACATATCTCTAAGTCTCCAACTAAAGCTCATCCTTCTTCTACATCTGGTTCTAAGAAGAGTATTCATCCACCTTCGACTGAACTCTCCGTAGCACCATCTAATCAAACTAGGCCGAAGGATATTTTTAGCAAGAAACGGCCCAGCCTTCCTAAGGTCGATGACTCAGATGAGAATGACACCCCTGCTATCGTTAGGAAAAATGTATCTAATTTTTGGCTACTTATGATTATCTTTTATGCACGTGTCTGATTTTTTACTAACCTATTACTTGGTCTTTTTAGAGAGCTTCTGTTTCTGAATCATCAATCGTCCGTGATCCCTTGGTTGTTCCTATCATTGAAGAGCCTTCAAGCCCAGAGCTTTTCGTTAAGGCATTTGAATGGGTTTAATCTCCTCTTCATGAAGGTTTGGTCATGGCGGTCTATACTCTTCATTCTCAACATGCAAATCCAATAGTCATGGAGCCTGAAGGTAGTGCTTATTCTATATAAACCATCATTTGTTCAATAATAGCTTATACTTCCTCGGCCAAACGATAGAGGAAAAACTACTGTGGAGCCCGAGGAACAGTTCCAGGCTTCTGCTTCTTCGCCCAAGGAGGTACATCCTTCATCCAAAGTTGTCGATGAGGTACATTTTATTTTCTTTCCTTGCTTCACCTCACTTTTTATCTTTGCGGCAGAAAATAAATGAGTTTTGTTGTTTCTTTTTAAAGGCGCTAATTCTGTCTTACGCTCTATCCAAGCATTATTTTCTTCATGGTAGCAAGTCAAGGCACGTTCCGTTCCACGTTCTTCTTCTGTTGCTCGTCCTTCTACTTCTTCTGTTCCTTTTCCGAGGACATGACCATTCTCAAAAAAGCTATATTAGCCTATACCTCTTTTATGGACAAGGACATATCTAGGGTGAGTGCTGTTGGTTAGAAGAAATTGCTTGCGCGCTTCGGTGAAGATCTAGCTGATGCTCTCAAACATCCTACTCTCAAACTTTCATATGCTACCAAACTGACTTTAAAAGGGATCCTTCAGGAGGTGAGTCTTCTGTTATCTGAGAACGTGGAGTTGAGGGCTAAGAAAATGAGTTTCGTTCAGGCTATGGCTGAAAAGGAATCTATAAATATTGAAATTACTTTAGCCAAGTTCAAAGTGAGCTAGCTCTCTTCTGAGGTTATGGTTGAAGACTCCTTGTTGATGAGTCTAGAATTCGAGATGAAGGAAATTCAAGCCAAGATTGCTAATTGTAAGATGAGGTTGGCCGCTAGGAAACGTAATGCCTATCTAAATATTTATCAAATCAAAGCTTTGATGAAGCATTACTCAGAAGTCATCGTGGACAATCCTAATGCAGTCATGAAGGCATTGTCTGTTGTTGATACTCAGCAACGATCTGAATGGTCCAAATGTGATCTGTACTAGAAGGACTAAACCAATAGTGTGTTTAGTTTAGGCCAGTTTATAGGGCAGGACGATGACATCTTAGAGCTTGTAATGTTCCTGATTTCTAGTTGTAAAATGGAACAATTATCTTTTGACGTACTTGAATTGATACGTCAAACATCTAATCGTTTACTTTCCCACACTGAAGGAACGTATCTCTTTAAATATTTTCCATTGATGGATCTTATATGTTTCGTGTCATCCAAATCTTCTAAGTGGTATGCTCTCGTTAGGTAATACGTTTCTTACCTTATATGGACCATCCCAATTGGGCGACCATTTCCCATACTTTGGATCTTTGCTATCCAGGAGAAGTATTGTTTTCCAAACCAAGTTCCCTAAGCTAAAAAACTTTTCCACGACCTTTTTGTTATAGTATTTGGCCGTTTTATACTTTTGAATTTGTATTCTGTCTAGAACGTCTAGCTTTATTTCATCCAGTTCTAACAAATTTTGAGTCAACACTTCTGTATAGTGATCACTATTCAAATCATTTTGTAATGACACCCTAATTGATCGTACATTGATTTCCATGGGCAACACTGCCTCTTGTCTATAAGTAAGTTGAAATGGAGCAACTCTCGTGCTTGAACATGGAGACGTTCTGTATGCCCATAAAGCCATGTTCAAGCATTCATGCCATTTCCTGGCGTTTCCTTCTAACTTTTTCCTTATAATGTTTTTTAGGACCTTATTTGATGATTCTGCCTTGCCATTGAACTGGGCATAATAAGGTGTGGAATTTACCAGTTTGGTGCCGAATTTGTCCAAGAACTGATTTACTTGATCTCCATTCAACGAGGTTCTATGGTCTACCATTAGGGTTTGCGGTATCCCAAACCTATAAATTATATAATCTTGGATGAATTTGATGACCTCTCCTTGAGAAATCTCTTTTAATGGAATGGATTCTACCCACATGGTGAAAAAATATATAGCCACTATGATGAATGTGTGTTGTTTGGACGAAGGGGAGATATATTTTCCCTATCAAATCTATAGCCCAACCTCTGAATGGCCAAGGTTTTATGATAGGTGTCATTTCTCTTACTGGTACCCTTTGAATTGGTCCATGTTTTTGACATGCAAAACAGCTTTGGCATATTGGGTGCATAGTTCTCCTATCTTTGGCCAAAAGTATCTACTCCTAATAATTAACCAACTCATTTTTTGTCCAGCTTGGTGAGCTCCACATATTCCCTCGTGCACTTCTGCCATAATTGTTTTGGCGTTGGCTAAATTGACACATTTTAACATGATTCCATGTGCATGTTTTTTATACAAATCTTCATCTATTAACACGTAATTTAGGATGCACAGCCTCATTCTCCTCTCGCTCTTGGTGTCAGGCTTCTTTAGAAACTCCTTTATTTCCTCCCTCCAATCAACCACATTTCTATCCTCTATGTAATGGATGTTAAACCCCTTTAGCTTTCGTTGTACTGCAGGCATTATTGCTCCATATTCACATACTGAATCTAAGTTCTACATTTTAGAATACCCTGAGGCCATTTGGGCCAATTTGTTCGCCAAATCATTGTACATTCTATTCACGTACTGCAACTCTACTTGGTTAAATTTCTCCAGCAATTCTTGTGTGATTTCATATAAGCTTATAACAAAACTACTTTGACATCTGAACGTACCAGCCGGTTGATTAATTACTAACTGAGAATCACCTTTGACAACTACATTTTTAACTTCCATTTCTAGTAATAACTCTAAACCCATAATGAGTGCCTCATACTCGGCCTGATAATTGGTGCAAGAATCATTTAATGTAAAAACGAATTGGTAATTTACCCCGAATGTATCTATTAATGCTACACCAACTCCTATCCCCTTGGCCATTTTTTAGTTGTCGAAATATAATTTCCAAGGCTTCAGTTCACACGAATTAATTTCTAACTCCACTTCACTTGTAATATTAACACAAGGGTGGTCGGCCAAGAAATCGGCCAATGCTTGATTCTTAATGGCCTTTTGTGGCACATACTGAATTTCAAATTCTGACAAAGTTAATATCCAGAGACCAATTCTTTAATGCAAGATTGAGCGGGAAAACATGTACCTAATTAGATTTACTTTACATACTAAATATACTGTCACATGCCTTAAATAAGCCTTAAATTTTGTACACGTAAAGTAAAGAGCTAAACACAACTTTTCTATAACTGTATAATTGCATTCACACTTAGTCAACTGCCTGCTAAGATAATAAATAGCTCTTTCCTTGCCCAATTGGTCTTCTTGAGCGACCATCCCAGCTATAGATTCTTGTTTAGCCGATATATATATCTTCATTGGTTGTCCTTAGATGGGTGACACCAAGACACGTGGACTAGATAAGTAAGATTTCAAGTTATCAAAAGCCTTTTGGTGTTCTTCTTTCCAGACGTATTCGTCCTGACTCTTGAGCTTTAGAAGAGGCAAAAATCCTTTTGTTCGCCCTGCACAATTAGAAATGAAATGTCTTAGAAAATTGACTTGTCCTAAAAATCTTTGTAACTCTTTCTTATTATTAGGCGGTGCGGCCTCTAGTATTACATTTGCTTTATTTTTATCAAGCTCAATTCCTCTTTTATGTAAAACACATTTTGAACGACCAATTTGGATGATAAATGTCAAGTAGGTAACGTTTTTGTCAAAATTGAACAACTTTCAAGTTTAAAACACGTCCGAAACATATTTTTAATTTAATTTTTAAACTATTTCCCTAACCTAATAAACATACGATGCCATATGTACTAGTTTGGAATCAAAAGAACAAATTTTGAACAATCATATATGTTGTTCAATATCGAAAAATTTAGGTCATAGTTTTAGAAAATTCTCGAGTATAACCCACATTTGGATGTTCTAATCTCATTTTTAGATTGATTTCATTATGTATGAAAAATCAAAACACTTGTAGAAAACTCTAAACACCAATTTGAAGTCACAAAAACACATTTTGAACGACCAATTTGGATGATAAATGTCAAGTAGGTAACGTTTTTGTCAAAATTGAACAACTTTCAAGTTTAAAACCAGCAATTCAACGTCCGAAACATATTTTTAATTTAATTTTTAAACTATTTCTCTAACCTAATAAACATACGATGCCACATGTACTAGTTTGGAATCAAAAGAACAAATTTTGAACAATCATATATGTTGTTCAATATCGAAAAATTTAGGTCATAGTTTTAGAAAATTCACGAATATAACCCACATTTGGATATTCTAATCACATTTTTTTCATTATGTACGAAAAATCAAAACACTTGTAGAAAACTCTAAATACCAATTTGAAGTCACAAAAACACATTTTGAACGACCAATTTGGATGATAAATGTCAAGTAGGTAACGTTTTTGTCAAAATTGAACAACTTTCAAGTTTAAAACCAACTATTCAACGTCCGAAACATATTTTTAATTTAAATTTAATCTATTTCTCTAACAAAATAAACATATGAAGCCATATGTACTAGTTTGGAATCAAAACAACACATTTTGAACAATCATGTATGTTGTTCAATGTCAAAAAATTTAAGTCATAGTTTTAGAAAATTCACGAGTATAAAACACATTTGGATGTTCTAAACGCATTTTTAGATTGATTTCATTATGTATAAACCATCAAAACACTTTTAGATAACTCTAAATATAAATTTGGAGTCACAAACACACTTTTTGAACGACCAGTTCAGATGTTAAATGTCGAATTGATAACAGTTTTGTCAAAATTGAACATGATTCATGCTTAAAACTAAATGTTCAACGACCGAAACAAATTTTTAATTTAATTTTTCTCCTGTTTCTATAAAATAGTATACATACGAAGCTATATGTACTAGAATCACAAAAAGACATCGTGAACAATCATATATATTATTCAATGTCGAACAATTTAGGTCATAGTTTGAAAAAATTTCACGATATAATCCACATTTGGATGTTCTAATCACATTGTTAGATTGATTTCATTATGTATGAAAAATCAAAACACTCGTATAAAACTCTAAATACCAATTTGAAGTCACAAAAATACATTTTGAACGACCAATTTGGATGATAAATGTCAAGTAGGTAACGTTTTTGTCAAAATTGAACAACTTTCAAGTTTAAAACACGTCCGAAACATATTTTTAATTTAATTTTTAAACTATTTCTCTAACCTAATAAACATACGATGCCATATGTACTAGTTTGGAATCAAAAGAACAAATTTTGAACAATCATATATGTCGTTCAATATCGAAAAATTTAGGTCATAGTTTTAGAAAATTTCTCGAGTATAACCCACATTTGGATGTTCTAATCACATTTTAGATTGATTTCATTATGTATGAAAAATCAAAACACTTGTAGAAAACTCTAAATACCAATTTGAAGTCACAAAAACACATTTTGAAGCGACCAATTTGGATGATAAATGTCAAGTAGGTAACGTTTTTGTCAAAATTGAACAACTTTCAAGTTTAAAAAAATTCAACGTCCGAAACATATTTTTAATTTAATTTTTAAACTATTTCCCTAACCTAATAAACATACGATGCCATATGTACTAGTTTGGAATCAAAAGAACAAATTTTGAACAATCATATATATTGTTCAATATCGAAAAATTTAGGTCATAGTTTTAGAAAATTCTCGAGTATAACCCACATTTGGATGTTCTAATCTCATTTTTAGATTGATTTCATTATGTATGAAAAATCAAAACACTTGTAGAAAACTCTAAACACCAATTTGAAGTCACAAAAACACATTTTGAACGACCAATTTGGATGATAAATGTCAAGTAGGTAACGTTTTTGTCAAAATTGAACAACTTTCAAGTTTAAAACCAACAATTCAACGTCTGAAACATATTTTTAATTTAATTTTTAAACTATTTCTCTAACCTAATAAACATACGATGCCATATGTACTAGTTTGGAATCAAAAGAACAAATTTTGAACAATCATATATGTTGTTCAATATCGAAAAATTTAGGTCATAGTTTTAGAAAATTCACGAATATAACCCACATTTGGATGTTCTAATCACATTTTTTTCATTATGTATGAAAAATCAAAACACTTGTAGAAAACTCTAAATACCAATTTGAAGTCACAAAAACACATTTTGAACGACCAATTTGGATGATAAATGTCAAGTAGGTAACGTTTTTGTCAAAATTGAACAACTTTCAAGTTTAAAACCAACTATTCAACGTCCGAAACATATTTTTAATTTAAATTTAATCTATTTCTCTAACAAAATAAACATATGAAGCCATATGTACTAGTTTGGAATCAAAACAACACATTTCAAAACAACACGAACAATCATGTATGTTGTTCAATGTCGAAAAAAATTTAAGTCATAGTTTTAGAAAATTCACACAGTATAAAACACATTTGGATGTTCTAAACGCATTTTTAGATTGATTTCATTATGTATAAACCATCAAAACACTTTTAGATAACTCTAAATATAAATTTGGAGTCACAAAACACACTTTTGAACGACCAGTTCAGATGTTAAATGTCGAATTGATAACAGTTTTGTCAAAATTGAACATGATTCATGCTTAAAACTAAATGTCAAAACTAAATGTTCAACGACCGAAACAAATTTTTAATTTAATTTTTCTCCTGTTTCTACAAAATAGTATACATACGAAGCTATATGTACTAGAATCACAAAAAGACATCGTGAACAATCATATATATTATTCAATGTCGAACAATTTAGGTCGTAGTTTGAAAAAATTTCACGATATAATCCACATTTGGATGTTCCAATCACATTTTTAGATTGATTTCATTATGTATGAAAAATCAAAACACTTGTAGAAAACTCTAAACACCAATTTGAAGTCACAAAAACACATTTTGAACGACCAATTTGGATGATAAATGTCAAGTAGGTAACGTTTTTGTCAAAATTGAACAACTTTCAAGTTTAAAACCAGCAATTCGACGTTCGAAACATATTTTTAATTTAATTTTAAACAATTTCTCTAACCTAATAAACATACGATGCCATATGTACTAGTTTGGAATCAAAAGAACAAATTTTGAACAATCATATATATTGTTCAATATCGAAAAATTTAGGTCATAGTTTTAGAAAATTCTCGAGTATAACCCACATTTGGATGTTCTAATCTCATTTTTAGATTGATTTCATTATGTATGAAAAATCAAAACACTTGTAGAAAACTCTAAACACCAATTTGAAGTCACAAAAACACATTTTGAACGACCAATTTGGATGATAAATGTCAAGTAGGTAACGTTTTTGTCAAAATTGAACAACTTTC
This sequence comes from Forsythia suspensa, assembly GCA_023638005.1. Taxonomy (NCBI): domain Eukaryota; kingdom Viridiplantae; phylum Streptophyta; class Magnoliopsida; order Lamiales; family Oleaceae; genus Forsythia; species Forsythia suspensa. The sequence goes on from CM042674.1 coordinate 44,782,717, forward strand.
AAGTTTAAAACACGTCCGAAACATATTTTTAATTTAATTTTTAAACTATTTCTCTAACCTAATAAACATACGATGCCATATGTACTAGTTTGGAATCAAAAGAACAAATTTTGAACAATCATATATGTCGTTCAATATCGAAAAATTTAGGTCATAGTTTTAGAAAATTCACGAGTATATCCCACATTTGGATGTTCTAATCACATTTTTAGATTGATTTCATTATTTATGAAAAATCAAAACACTTGTAGAAAACTCTAAACACCAATTTGAAGTCACAAAAACACATTTTGAACGACCAATTTGGATGATAAATGTCAAGTAGGTAACGTTTTTGTCAAAATTGAACAACTTTCAAGTTTAAAACCAACTATTCAACGTCCGAAACATATTTTTAATTTAATTTTTAAACTATTTCTCTAACCTAATAAACATACGATGCCATATGTACTAGTTTGGAATCAAAGAACAAATTTTGAACAATCATATATGTCGTTCAATATCGAAAAATTTAGGTCATAGTTTTAGAAAATTCACGAGTATATCCCACATTTGGATGTTCTAATCACATTTTTAGATTGATTTCATTATTTATGAAAAATCAAAACACTTGTAGAAAACTCTAAATACCAATTTGAAGTCACAAAAACACTTTTTGAGCGACCAATTTGGATGATAAATGTCAAGTAGGTAACGTTTTGTCAAAATTGAACAACTTTCAAGTTTAAAACCAACTATTCAACGTCAAAAACATATTTTTAATTTAAATTTTTTAAACTATTTCTCTAACCTAATAAACATACGAAGCCATATGTACTAGTTTGGAATCAAAAAAACACATTTTGAACAATCATATATGTTGTTCAATGTCGAAAAATTTAGGTCATAGTTTTAGAAAATTTCACGAGTATAACCCACATTTGGATGTTCTAATCACATTTTTAGATTGATTTCATTATGTATGAAAAATCAAAACACTTTTAGAAAACTCTAAATACCAATTTGAAGTCACAAAAACACTTTTTTGAACGACCAATTTGGATGATAAATGTCAAGTAGGTAACGTTTTTGTCAAAATTGAACAACTTTCAAGTTTAAAAAACCAAAAATTCAACGTCCGAAACATATTTTTAATTTAATTTTTAAACTATTTCTCTAACCTAATAAACATACGATGCCATATGTACTAGTTTGGAATCACAAAGAACAAATTTTGAACAATCATATATGTTGTTCAATATCGAAAAATTTAGGTCATAGTTTTAGAAAATTCACGAGTATAACCCACATTTGGATGTTCTAATCACATTTTTAGATTGATTTCATTATGTATGAAAAATCAAAACACTTGTAGAAAACTCTAAATACCAATTTGAAGTCACAAAACACATTTTGAACGACCAATTTGGATGATAAATGTCAAGTAGGTAACGTTTTTGTCAAAATTGAACAACTTTCAAGTTTAAAACCAACTATTCAACGTCCGAAACATATTTTTAATTTAATTTTAAACTATTTCTCTAACCTAATAAACATACGATGCCATATGTACTAGTTTGGAATCAAAAGAACAAATTTTGAACAATCATATATGTTGTTCAATATCGAAAAATTTAGGTCATAGTTTTAGAAAATTCTCGAGTATAACCCACATTTGGATGTTCTAATCTCATTTTTAGATTGATTTCATTATGTATGAAAAATCAAAACACTTGTAGAAAACTCTAAACACCAATTTGAAGTCACAAAAACAGATTTTGAACGACCAATTTGGATGATAAATGTCAAGTAGGTAACGTTTTTGTCAAAATTGAACAACTTTCAAGTTTAAACAACGTTCAACGTCCGAAACATATTTTTAATTTAAATTTTAAACTATTTCCCTAACCTAATAAACATACGATGCCATATGTACTAGTTTGGAATCAAAAGAACAAATTTTGAACAATCATATATATTGTTCAATATCGAAAAATTTAGGTCATAGTTTTAGAAAATTCTCGAGTATAACCCACATTTGGATGTTCTAATCACATTTTTAGATTGATTTCATTATTTATGAAAAATCAAAACACTTGTAGAAAACTCTAAACACCAATTTGAAGTCACAAAAACACATTTTGAACGACCAATTTGGATGATAAATGTCAAGTAGGTAACGTTGTTGTCAAAATTAAACAACTTTCAAGTTTAAAACACGTCCGAAACATATTTTTAATTTAATTTTTAAACTATTTCTCTAACCTAATAAACATACGATGCCATATGTACTAGTTTGGAATCAAAAGAACAAATTTTGAACAATCATATATGTTGTTCAATATCGAAAAAAATTTAGGTCATAGTTTTAGAAAATTCACGAATATAACCCACATTTGGATGTTCTAATCACATTTTAGATTGATTTCATTATGTATGAAAAATCAAAACACTTGTAGAAAACTCTAAATACCAATTTGAAGTCACAAAAACACATTTTGAGCGACCAATTTGGATGATAAATGTCAAGTAGGTAACGTTTTTGTCAAAATTGAACAACTTTCAAGTTTAAAACCAACTATTCAACGTCCGAAACATATTTTTAATTTAAATTTAATCTATTTCTCTAACCTAATAAACATACGAAGCCATATGTACTAGTTTGGAATCAAAAGAACACATTTTGAACAATCATATATGTTGTTCAATGTCGAAAAATTTAGGTCATAGTTTTAGAAAATTTCACGTATATAACCCACATTTGGATGTTCCAATCACATTTTTAGATTGATTTCATTATGTATGAAAAATCAAAACACTTGTAGAAAACTCTAAACACCAATTTGAAGTCACAAAAACACATTTTGAACGACCAATTTGGATGATAAATGTCAAGTAGGTAACGTTTTTGTCAAAATTGAACAACTTTCAAGTTTAAAACACGTCCGAAACATATTTTTAATTTAATTTTTAAACTATTTCCTAACCTAATAAACATACGATGCCATATGTACTAGTTTGGAATCAAAAGAACAAATTTTGAACAATCATATATATTGTTCAATATCGAAAAATTTCGGTCATAGTTTTAGAAAAATTCACGATATAACCCACATTTGGATGTTCTATCACATTTTTTAGATTGATTTCATTATGTATGAAAAATCAAAACACTTGTAGAAAACTCTAAATACCAATTTGAAGTCACAAAACACATTTTGAGCGACCAATTTGGATGATAAATGTCAAGTAGGTAACGTTTTTGTCAAAATTGAACAACTTTCAAGTTTAAAACCAACTATTCAACGTCGAAACATATTTTTAATTTAATTTTTAAACTATTTCTCTAACCTAATAAACATACGAAGCCATATGTACTAGTTTGGAATCAAAAAAGAACACATTTTGAACAATCATATATGTTGTTCAATATCGAAAAAATTTAGGTCATAGTTTTAGAAAATTCACTTAGTATAACCCACATTTGGATGTTCTAATCACATTTTTAGATTGATTTCATTATGTATGAAAAATCAAAACACTTGTAGAAAACTCTAAATACCAATTTGAAGTCACAAAAACACATTTTGAACGACCAATTTGGATGATAAATGTCAAGTAGGTAACGTTTTTGTCAAAATTAAACAACTTTCAAGTTTAAAATATTCAACGTCCGAAACATATTTTTAATTTAATTTTTAAACTATTTCTCTAACCTAATAAACATACGATGCCATATGTACTAGTTTGGAATCAAAAGAACAAATTTTGAACAATCATATATGTTGTTCAATATCGAAAAATTTAGGTCATAGTTTTAGAAAATTTTTCTAGTATAACCCACATTTGGATGTTCTAATCTCATTTTTAGATTGATTTCATTATGTATGAAAAATCAAAACACTTGTAGAAAACTCTAAATACCAATTTGAAGTCACAAAAACACATTTTGAGCGACCAATTTGGATGATAAATGTCAAGTAGGTAACGTTTTTGTCAAAATTGAACAACTTTCAAGTTTAAAAAACAATTCAACGTCCGAAACATATTTTTAATTTAATTTTTTAAACTATTTCTCTAACCTAATAAACATACGATGCCATATGTACTAGTTTGGAATCAAAAGCACACATTTTGAACAATCATATATGTTGTTCAATGTCGAAAAATTTAAGTCATAGTTTTGGAAAATCTCGAGTATAACCCACATTTGGATGTTCTAATCACATTTTTTTCATTATGTATGAAAAATCGAAACACTTGTAGAAAACTCTAAATACCAATTTGAAGTCACAAAAACACATTTTGAACGACCAATTTGGATGATAAATGTCAAGTAGGTAACGTTTTTGTCAAAATTGAACAACTTTCAAGTTTAAAACCAGCAATTCGACGTCCGAAACATATTTTTAATTTAATTTTTAAACTATTTCTCTAACCTAATAAACATACGATGCCATATGTACTAGTTTGGAATCAAAAGAACAAATTTTGAACAATCATATATGTTGTTCAATATCGAAAAATTTAGGTCATAGTTTTAGAAAATTCACGAATATAACCCACATTTGGATATTCTAATCACATTTTTTTCATTATGTACGAAAAATCAAAACACTTGTAGAAAACTCTAAATACCAATTTGAAGTCTCAAAAACACATTTTGAACGACCAATTTGGATGATAAATGTCAAGTAGGTAACGTTTTTGTCAAAATTGAACAACTTTCAAGTTTAAAACCAACTATTCAACGTCCGAAACATATTTTTAATTTAAATTTAATCTATTTCTCTAACAAAATAAACATAGGAAGCCATATGTACTAGTTTGGAATCAAAACAACACATTTTGAACAATCTTGTATGTTGTTCAATGTCAAAAAATTTAAGTCATAGTTTTAGAAAATTCACGAGTATAAAACACATTTGGATGTTCTAAACGCATTTTTAGATTGATTTCATTATGTATAAACCATCAAAACACTTTTAGATAACTCTAAATATAAATTTGGAGTCACAAACACACTTTTTGAACGACCAGTTCAGATGTTAAATGTCGAATTGATAACAGTTTTGTCAAAATTGAACATGATTCATGCTTAAAACTAAATGTTCAACGATCGAAACAAATTTTTAATTTAATTTTTCTCCTGTTTCTATAAAATAGTATACATACAAAGCTATATGTACTAGAATCACAAAAAGACATCGTGAACAATCATATATATTATTCAATGTCGAACAATTTAGGTCATAGTTTGAAAAAATTTCACGATATAATCCACATTTGGATGTTCCAATCACATTTTTAGATTGATTTCATTATGTATGAAAAATCAAAACACTCGTAGAAAACTCTAAATACCAATTTGAAGTCACAAAAACACATTTTGAACGACTAATTTGGATGATAAATGTCAAGTAGGTAACGTTTTTGTCAAAATTGAACAACTTTCAAGTTTAAAACCAGCAATTCGACGTTCGAAACATATTTTTAATTTAAATTTTAAACAATTTCTCTAACCTAATAAACATACGATGCCATATGTACTAGTTTGGAATCGAAAGAACAAATTTTGAACAATCATATATGTTGTTCAATATTGAAAAATTTAGGTCATCGTTTTAGAAAATTCTCGAGTATAACCTACATTTGGATGTTCTAATCACATTTTTTTCATTATGTATGAAAAATCGAAACACTTGTAGAAAACTCTAAATACCAATTTGAAGTCACAAAAACACATTTTGAACGACCAATTTGGATGATAAATGTCAAGTAGGTAACGTTTTTGTCAAAATTGAACAACTTTCAAGTTTAAAACCAACTATTCAACGTCCGAAACATATTTTTAAGTTAATTTTTAAACTATTTCTCTAACCTAATAAACATACGATGCCACATGTACTAGTTTGGAATCAAAAGAACAAATTTTGAACAATCATATATGTTGTTCAATATCGAAAAATTTAGGTCATAGTTTTAGAAAATTCTAGTATAACCCACATTTGGATGTTCTAATCTCATTTTTAGATTGATTTCGTTATGTATGAAAAATCAAAACACTTGTAGAAAACTCTAAACACCAATTTGAAGTCACAAAAACACATTTTGAACGACCAATTTGGATGATAAATGTCAAGTAGGTAACGTTTTTGTCAAAATTGAACAACTTTCAAGTTTAAAACCAAACAATTCAAACGTCGAAACATATTTTTAATTTAATTTTTAAACTATTTCTCTAACCTAATAAACATACGATGCCATATGTACTAGTTTGGAATCAAAAGAACAAATTTTGAACAATCATATATGTTGTTCAATATCGAAAAATTTAGGTCATAGTTTTAGAAAATTCACGAATATAACCCACATTTGGATGTTCTAATCACATTTTTTTCATTATGTACGAAAAATCAAAACACTTGTAGAAAACTCTAAATACCAATTTGAAGTCACAAAAACACATTTTTGAGCGACCAATTTGGATGATAAATGTCAAGTAGGTAACGTTTTTGTCAAAATTGAACAACTTTCAAGTTTAAAACCAACTATTCAACGTCCGAAACATATTTTTAATTTAAATTTAATCTATTTCTCTAACAAAATAAACATATGAAGCCATATGTACTAGTTTGGAATCAAAACAACACATTTTGAACAATCTTGTATGTTGTTCAATGTAAAAAAATTTAAGTCATAGTTTTAGAAAATTCACGAGTATAAAACATATTTGGATGTTCTAAACGCATTTTTAGATTGATTTCATTATGTATAAACCATCAAAACACTTTTAGATAACTCTAAATATAAATTTGGAGTCACAAACACACTTTTTGAACGACCAGTTCAGATGTTAAATGTCGAATTGATAACAGTTTTGTCAAAATTGAACATGATTCATGCTTAAAACTAAATGTTCAACGATCGAAACAAATTTTTAATTTAATTTTTCTCCTGTTTCTATAAAATAGTATACATACAAAGCTATATGTACTAGAATCACAAAAAGACATCGTGAACAATCATATATATTATTCAATGTCGAACAATTTAGGTCATAGTTTGAAAAAATTTCACGATATAATCCACATTTGGATGTTCTAATCACATTTTTAGATTGATTTCATTATGTAAAAAAAATCAAAACACTCGTAGAAAACTCTAAATACCAATTTGAAGTCACAAAAACACATTTTGAACGACTAATTTGGATGATAAATGTCAAGTAGGTAACGTTTTTGTCAAAATTGAACAACTTTCAAGTTTAAAACACGTCCGAAACATATTTTTAATTTAATTTTTAAACTATTTCTCTAACCTAATAAACATACGATGCCATATGTACTAGTTTGGAATCAAAAGAACAAATTTTGAACAATCATATATGTTGTTCAATATCGAAAAATTTAGGTCATAGTTTTAGAAAATTTCTAGTATAACCCACATTTGGATGTTCTAATCACATTTTTAGATTGATTTCATTATGTATGAAAAATCAAAACACTTGTAGAAAACTCTAAATACCAATTTGAAGTCACAAAAACACATTTTGAACGACCAATTTGGATGATAAATGTCAAGTAGGTAACGTTTTTGTCAAAATTGAACAACTTTCAAGTTTAAAACACGTCCGAAACATATTTTTAATTTAATTTTTAAACTATTTCTCTAACCTAATAAACATACGATGCCATATGTACTAGTTTGGAATCAAAAGAACAAATTTTGAACAATCATATATGTCGTTCAATATCGAAAAATTTAGGTCATAGTTTTAGAAAATTCTCGAGTATAACCCACATTTGGATGTTCTAATCACATTTTTAGATTGATTTCATTATGTATGAAAAATCAAAACACTTGTAGAAAACTCTAAACACCAATTTGAATACACAAAAAACACATTTTGAACGACCAATGTGGATGATAAATGTCAAGTAGGTAACGTTTTCGTCAAAATTGAACAACTTTCAAGTTTAAAACCAGCAATTCAACGTCCGAAACATATTTTTAATTTAATTTTTAAACTATTTCTCTAACCTAATAAACATACGATGCCACATGTACTAGTTTGGAATCAAAAGAACAAATTTTGAACAATCATATATGTTGTTCAATATCGAAAAATTTAGGTCATAGTTTTAGAAAATTCACGAATATAACCCACATTTGGATATTCTAATCACATTTTTTTCATTATGTACGAAAAATCAAAACACTTGTAGAAAACTCTAAATACCAATTTGAAGTCTCAAAAACACATTTTGAACGACCAATTTGGATGATAAATGTCAAGTAGGTAACGTTTTTGTCAAAATTGAACAACTTTCAAGTTTAAAACCAACTATTCAACGTCCGAAACATATTTTTAATTTAAATTTAATCTATTTCTCTAACAAAATAAACATATGAAGCCATATGTACTAGTTTGGAATCAAAACAACACATTTTGAACAATCTTGTATGTTGTTCAATGTCAAAAAATTTAAGTCATAGTTTTAGAAAATTCACGAGTATAAAACACATTTGGATGTTCTAAACGCATTTTTAGATTGATTTCATTATGTATAAACCATCAAAACACTTTTAGATAACTCTAAATATAAATTTGGAGTCACAAACACACTTTTTTGAGCGACCGATTCGGATGTTAAATGTCGAATTGATAACAGTTTTGTCAAAATTGAACATGATTCATGCTTAAAACTAAATGTTCAAATCGAAACAAATTTTTAATTTAATTTTTCTCCTGTTTCTATAAAATAGTATACATACGAAGCTATATGTACTAGAATCACAAAAAGACATCGTGAACAATCATATATATTATTCAATGTCGAACAATTTAGGTCATAGTTTGAAAAAATTTCACGATATAATCTACATTTGGATGTTCTAATCACATTTTTAGATTGATTTCATTATGTATGAAAAATCAAAACACTTGTAGAAAACTCTAAATACCAATTTGAAGTCACAAAAACACATTTTGAACGACCAATTTGGATGATAAATGTCAAGTAGGTAACGTTTTTGTCAAAATTGAACAACTTTCAAGTTTAAAACCAGCAATTCGACGTTCGAAACATATTTTTAATTTAATTTTTAAACTATTTCTCTAACCTAATAAACATACGATGCCATATGTACTAGTTTGGAATCAAAAGAACAAATTTTGAACAATCATATATGTTGTTCAATATTGAAAAATTTAGGTCATCGTTTTAGAAAATTCTCGAGTATAACCTACATTTGGATGTTCTAATCACATTTTTTTCATTATGTATGAAAAATCGAAACACTTGTAGAAAACTCTAAATACCAATTTGAAGTCACAAAAACACATTTTGAACGACCAATTTGGATGATAAATGTCAAGTAGGTAACGTTTTTGTCAAAATTGAACAACTTTCAAGTTTAAAACCAACTATTCAACGTCCGAAACATATTTTTAATTTAATTTTTAAACTATTTCCCTAACCTAATAAACATACGAAGCCATATGTACCAGTTTGGAATCAAAAGCACACATTTTGAACAATCATATATGTTGTTCAATGTCGAAAAATTTAAGTCATAGTTTTGGAAAATTCTCGAGTATAACCCACATTTGGATGTTCTAATCTCATTTTTAGATTGATTTCATTATGTATGAAAAATCAAAACACTTGTAGAAAACTCTAAACACCAATTTGAAGTCACAAAAACACATTTTGAACGACCAATTTGGATGATAAATGTCAAGTAGGTAACGTTTTTGTCAAAATTGAACAACTTTCAAGTTTAAAACACGTCCGAAACATATTTTTAATTTAATTTTTAAACTATTTCTCTAACCTAATAAACATACGATGCCATATGTACTAGTTTGGAATCAAAAGAACAAATTTTGAACAATCATATATGTTGTTCAATATCGAAAAATTTAGGTCATAGTTTTAGAAAAAATTCACGAATATAACCCACATTTGGATGTTCTAATCACATTTTTTTTGATTTCATTATGTATGAAAAATCAAAACACTTGTAGAAAACTCTAAATACCAATTTGAAGTCACAAAACACATTTTGAACGACCAATTTGGATGATAAATGTCAAGTAGGTAACGTTTTTGTCAAAATTGAACAACTTTCAAGTTTAAAACCAACTATTCAACGTCGAAACATATTTTTAATTTAAATTTAATCTATTTCTCTAACAAAATAAACATACGAAGCCATATGTACTAGTTTGGAATCAAAACAACACATTTTGAACAATCATGTATGTTGTTCAATGTCGAAAAATTTATGTCATAGTTTTAGAAAATTCACGAGTATAAAACACATTTGGATGTTCTAAACGCATTTTTAGATTGATTTCATTATGTATAAACCATCAAAACACTTTTAGATAACTCTAAATATAAATTTGGAGTCACAAACACACTTTTTGAACGACCAGTTCAGATGTTAAATGTCGAATTGATAACAGTTTTGTCAAAATTGAACATGATTCATGCTTAAAACTAAATGTTCAACGATCGAAACAAATTTTTAATTTAATTTTTTCTCTATTTCTATAAAATAATATACATACGAAGCTATATGTACTAGAATCACAAAAAGACATCGTGAACAATCATATATATTATTCAATGTCGAACAATTTAGGTCATAGTTTGAAAAAATTTCACGATATAATCCACATTTGGATGTTCTAATCACATTTTTAGATTGATTTCATTATGTATGAAAAATCAAAACACTTGTAGAAAACTCTAAATACCAATTTGAAGTCACAAAAACACATTTTGAACGACCAATTTGGATGATAAATGTCAAGTAGGTAACGTTTTTGTCAAAATTGAACAACTTTCAAGTTTAAAACCAACAATTCAAACGTCGAAACATATTTTTAATTTAATTTTTAAACTATTTCCCTAACCTAATAAACATACGATGCCATATGTACTAGTTTGGAATCAAAAGAACAAATTTTGAACAATCATATATGTTGTTCAATATCGAAAAATTTAGGTCATAGTTTTAGAAAATTTCGAGTATAACCCACATTTGGATGTTCTAATCACATTTTTAGATTGATTTCATTATGTATGAAAAATCAAAACACTTGTAGAAAACTCTAAATACCAATTTGAAGTCACAAAAACACATTTTGAACGACCAATTTGGATGATAAATGTCAAGTAGGTAACGTTTTTGTCAAAATTGAACAACTTTCAAGTTTAAAAACCACTATTCAACGTCGAAACATTTTTAAACATATTTTTAATTTAATTTTTAAACTATTTCTCTAACCTAATAAACATACGATGCCATATGTACTAGTTTGGAATCAAAAGAACAAATTTTGAACAATCATATATGTTGTTCAATATCGAAAAATTTAGGTCATAGTTTTAGAAAATTTCGAGTATAACCCACATTTGGATGTTCTAATCACATTTTTAGATTGATTTCATTATGTATGAAAAATCAAAACACTTGTAGAAAACTCTAAATACCAATTTGAAGTCACAAAAACACATTTTGAACGACCAATTTGGATGATAAATGTCAAGTAGGTAACGTTTTTGTCAAAATTGAACAACTTTCAAGTTTAAAACCAACAATTCAACGTCGAAACATATTTTTAATTTAATTTTTAAACTATTTCTCTAACCTAATAAACATACGATGCCATATGTACTAGTTTGGAATCAAAAGAACAAATTTTGAACAATCATATATGTTGTTCAATATCGAAAAATTTAGGTCATAGTTTTAGAAAATTTCACGAGTATAACCCACATTTGGATGTTCTAATCACATTTTTTTGATTTCATTATGTATGAAAAATCAAAACACTTGTAGAAAACTCTAAATACCAATTTGAAGTCACAAAAACACATTTTGAACGACCAATTTGGATGATAAATGTCAAGTAGGTAACGTTTTTGTCAAAATTGAACAACTTTCAAGTTTAAAACCAACTATTCAACGTCCGAAACATATTTTTAATTTAAATTTAATCTATTTCTCTAACAAAATAAACATACGAAGCCATATGTACTAGTTTGGAATCAAAACAACACATTTTGAACAATCATGTATGTTGTTCAATGTCGAAAAATTTAAGTCATAGTTTTAGAAAATTCACGAGTATAAAACACATTTGGATGTTCTAAACGCATTTTTAGATTGATTTCATTATGTATAAACCATCAAAACACTTTTAGATAACTCTAAATATAAATTTGGAGTCACAAACACACTTTTTGAACGACCAGTTCAGATGTTAAATGTCGAATTGATAACAGTTTTGTCAAAATTGAACATGATTCATGCTTAAAACTAAATGTCAAAACTAAATGTTCAACGACCGAAACAAATTTTTAATTTAATTTTTCTCCTGTTTCTACAAAATAGTATACATACGAAGCTATATGTACTAGAATCACAAAAAGACATCGTGAACAATCATATATATTATTCAATGTCGAACAATTTAGGTCGTAGTTTGAAAAAATTTCACGATATAATCCACATTTGGATGTTCCAATCACATTTTTAGATTGATTTCATTATGTATGAAAAATCAAAACACTTGTAGAAAACTCTAAATACCAATTTGAAGTCACAAAAACACATTTTGAACGACTAATTTGGATGATAAATGTCAAGTAGGTAGTTTTTTTGTCAAAATTGAACAACTTTCAAGTTTAAAACCAACAATTCAACGTCGAAACATATTTTTAATTTAAATTTTAAACTATTTCTCTAACCTAATAAACATACGATGCCATATGTACTAGTTTGGAATCAAAAGAACAAATTTTGAACAATCATATATGTTGTTCAATATTGAAAAATTTAGGTCATAGTTTTAGAAAATTTCGAGTATAACCTACATTTGGATGTTCTAATCATTTTTTTTGATTTATATATATGAAAATCAAAACACTTGTAGAAAACTCTAAATACCAATTTGAAGTCACAAAAAAACACATTTTGAACGACCAATTTGGATGATAAATGTCAAGTAGGTAACGTTTTTGTCAAAATTGAACAACTTTCAAGTTTAAAACCAACTATTCAACGTCCGAAACATATTTTTAATTTAATTTTAATCTATTTCTCTAACCTAATAAACATACGATGCCATATGTACTAGTTTGGAATCAAAAGAACACATTTTGAACAATCATATATGTTGTTCAATGTCGAAAAATTTAAGTCATAGTTTTAGAAAATTTCACAGTATATAACCCACATTTGGATGTTCTAATCACATTTTTAGATTGATTTCATTATGTATGAAAAATCAAAACACTTGTAGAAAACTCTAAATACCAATTTGAAGTCACAAAAACACATTTTTGAACGACCAATTTGGATGATAAATGTCAAGTAGGTAACGTTTTTGTCAAAATTGAACAACTTTCAAGTTTAAAACCAAATTCAACGTCAAAACATATTTTTAATTTAATTTTTAAACTATTTCTCTAACCTAATAAACATACGATGCCATATGTACTAGTTTGGAATCAAAAGAACAAATTTTGAACAATCATATATGTTGTTCAATATCGAAAAATTTAGGTCATAGTTTTAGAAAATTTCTAGTATAACCCACATTTGGATGTTCTAATCACATTTTTAGATTGATTTCATTATGTATGAAAAATCAAAACACTTGTAGAAAACTCTAAATACCAATTTGAAGTCACAAAAACACATTTTGAGCGACCAATTTGGATGATAAATGTCAAGTAGGTAACGTTTTTGTCAAAATTGAACAACTTTCAAGTTTAAAACCAACTATTCAACGTCCGAAACATATTTTTAATTTAATTTAATAAACTATTTCTCTAACCTAATAAACATACGATGCCATATGTACTAGTTTGGAATCAAAGAACACATTTTGAACAATCATATATGTTGTTTTCAATGTCGAAAAATTTAGGTCATAGTTTTAGAAAATTCACGAGTATAACCCACATTTGGATGTTCTAATCACATTTTTAGATTGATTTCATTATGTATAAAAAATCAAAACACTTTTAGAAAACTCTAAATACCAATTTGAAGTCACAAAAACATTTTTTGAGCGACCAATTTGGATGATAAATGTCAAGTAGGTAACGTTTTTGTCAAAATTGAACAACTTTCAAGTTTAAAACCAAAACTATTCAACGATCGAAACATATTTTTAATTTAATTTTTAAACTATTTCTAACCTAATAAACATACGATGCCATATGTACTAGTTTGGAATCAAAAGAACAAATTTTGAACAATCATATATGTTGTTCAATATCGAAAAATTTAGGTCATAGTTTTTAAAAATTTCTGATATATAACCCACATTTGGATGTTCTAATCACATTTTTAGATTGATTTCATTATGTATGAAAAATCAAAACACTTGTAGAAAACTAGAAAAAAACACCAATTTGAAGTCACAAAAACACATTTTGAGCGACCAATTTGGATGATAAATGTCAAGTAGGTAACGTTTTGTCAAAATTGAACAACTTTCAAGTTTAAAACCAACTATTCAACGTCCAAAACATATTTTTAATTTTTAATTTTAAACTATTTCTCTAACCTAATAAACATACGATGCCATATGTACTAGTTTGGAATCAAAAGAACAAATTTTGAACAATCATATATGTTGTTCAATATCGAAAAATTTAGGTCATAGTTTTAGAAAATTCACGAGTATAACCCACATTTGGATGTTCTAATCACATTTTTTTCATTATGTATGAAAAATCAAAACACTTGTAGAAAACTCTAAATACCAATTTGAAGTCACAAAAACACATTTTGAACGACCAATTTGGATGATAAATGTCAAGTAGGTAACGTTTTTGTCAAAATTGAACAACTTTCAAGTTTAAAACCAACTATTCAACGTCCGAAACATATTTTTAATTTAAATTTAATCTATTTCTCTAACAAAATAAACATACGAAGCCATATGTACTAGTTTGGAATCAAAACAACACATTTTGAACAATCATGTATGTTGTTCAATGTCAAAAAATTTAAGTCATAGTTTTAGAAAATTCACGAGTATAAAACACATTTGGATGTTCTAAACGCATTTTTAGATTGATTTCATTATGTATAAACCATCAAAACACTTTTAGATAACTCTAAATATAAATTTGGAGTCACAAACACACTTTTTGAACGACCGATTCGGATGTTAAATGTCGAATTGATAACGTTTTGTCAAAATTGAACATGATTCATGCTTAAAACTAAATGTTCAACGATCGAAACAAATTTTTAATTTATTTTT
Organism: Forsythia suspensa; assembly: GCA_023638005.1. Lineage (NCBI taxonomy): Eukaryota > Viridiplantae > Streptophyta > Magnoliopsida > Lamiales > Oleaceae > Forsythia > Forsythia suspensa. The sequence goes on from CM042674.1 coordinate 44,798,000, forward strand.
TTCTCTGTTTCTATAAAATAATATACATACGAAGCTATATGTACTAGAATCACAAAAAGACATCGTGAACAATCATATATATTATTCAATGTCGAACAATTTAGGTCATAGTTTGAAAAAATTTCACGATATAATCCACATTTGGATGTTCTAATCACATTTTTAGATTGATTTCATTATGTATGAAAAATCAAAACACTCGTAGAAAACTCTAAATACCAATTTGAAGTCACAAAAACACATTTTGAACGACCAATTTGGATGATAAATGTCAAGTAGGTAACGTTTTTGTCAAAATTGAACAACTTTCAAGTTTAAAACCAGCAATTCGACGTTCGAAACATATTTTTAATTTAAATTTTAAACAATTTCTCTAACCTAATAAACATACGATGCCATATGTACTAGTTTGGAATCGAAAGAACAAATTTTGAACAATCATATATGTTGTTCAATATTGAAAAATTTAGGTCATCGTTTTAGAAAATTCTCGAGTATAACCTACATTTGGATGTTCTAATCACATTTTTTTCATTATGTATGAAAAATCGAAACACTTGTAGAAAACTCTAAATACCAATTTGAAGTCACAAAAACACATTTTGAACGACCAATTTGGATGATAAATGTCAAGTAGGTAACGTTTTTGTCAAAATTGAACAACTTTCAAGTTTAAAACCAACTATTCAACATTCAAAACATATTTTTAATTTAATTTTTAAACTATTTCTCTAACCTAATAAACATACGAAGCCATATGTACTAGTTTGGAATGAAAAGAACACATTTTGAACAATCATATATGTTGTTCAATGTCGAAAAATTTAGGTCATAGTTTTAGAAAATTTCTAGTATAACCCACATTTGGATGTTCTAATCACATTTTAGATTGATTTCATTATGTATGAAAAATCAAAACACTTGTAGAAAACTCTAAAACACCAATTTGAAGTCACAAAAACACATTTTGATCGACCAATTTGGATGATAAATGTCAAGTAGGTAACGTTTTTGTCAAAATTGAACAACTTTCAAGTTTAAAACACGTCCGAAACATATTTTTAATTTAATTTTTAAACTATTTCTCTAACCTAATAAACATACGATGCCATATGTACTAGTTTGGAATCAAAAGAACAAATTTTGAACAATCATATATGTTGTTCAATATCGAAAAATTTAGGTCATAGTTTTAGAAAATTCACGAATATAACCCACATTTGGATATTCTAATCACATTTTTTTTTGATTTCATTATATGAAAAATCAAAACACTTGTAGAAAACTCTAAATACCAATTTGAAGTCACAAAAACACATTTTGAACGACCAATTTGGATGATAAATGTCAAGTAGGTAACGTTTTTGTCAAAATTGAACAACTTTCAAGTTTAAAACCAACTATTCAACGTCCGAAACATATTTTTAATTTAAATTTAATCTATTTCTCTAACAAAATAAACATATGAAGCCATATGTACTAGTTTGGAATCAAAACAACACATTTTGAACAATCATGTATGTTGTTCAATGTCGAAAAATTTAAGTCATAGTTTTAGAAAATTCACGAGTATAAAACACATTTGGATGTTCTAAACGCATTTTTAGATTGATTTCATTATGTATAAACCATCAAAGCACTTTTAGATAACTCTAAATATAAATTTGGAGTCACAAACACACTTTTTGAACGACCAGTTCAGATGTTAAATGTCGAATTGATAACAGTTTTGTCAAAATTGAACATGATTCATGCTTAAAACTAAATGTTCAACGACCGAAACAAATTTTTAATTTAATTTTTCTCCTGTTTCTATAAAATAATATACATACGAAGCTATATGTACTAGAATCACAAAAAGACATCGTGAACAATCATATATATTATTCAATGTCGAACAATTTAGGTCATAGTTTGAAAAAATTTCACGATATAATCCACATTTGGATGTTCTAATCACATTTTTAGATTGATTTCATTATGTATGAAAAATCAAAACACTCGTAGAAAACTCTAAATACCAATTTGAAGTCACAAAAACACATTTTGAACGACCAATTTGGATGATAAATGTCAAGTAGGTAACGTTTTTGTCAAAATTGAACAACTTTCAAGTTTAAAACCAACAATTCAACGTCCGAAACATATTTTTAATTTAAATTTTAAACTATTTCTCTAACCTAATAAACATACGATGCCACATGTACTAGTTTGGAATCAAAAGAACAAATTTTGAACAATCATATATGTTGTTCAATATCGAAAAATTTAGGTCATAGTTTTAGAAAATTCTCGAGTATAACCCACATTTGGATGTTCTAATCACATTTTTTTCATTATGTATGAAAAATCGAAACACTTGTAGAAAACTCTAAATACCAATTTGAAGTCTCAAAAACACATTTTGAACGACCAATTTGGATGATAAATGTCAAGTAGGTAACGTTTTTGTCAAAATTGAACAACTTTCAAGTTTAAAACCAACTATTCAACGTCCGAAACATATTTTTAATTTAAATTTTAATCTATTTCTCTAACCTAATAAACATACGATGCCATATGTACTAGTTTGGAATCAAAAGCACACATTTTGAACAATCATATATGTTGTTCAATGTCGAAAAATTTAAGTCATAGTTTTGGAAAATTCTCGAGTATAACCCACATTTGGATGTTCTAATCTCATTTTTAGATTGATTTCATTATGTATGAAAAATCAAAACACTTTAGAAAACTCTAAATACCAATTTGAAGTCACAAAAACACATTTTGAACGACCAATTTGGATGATAAATGTCAAGTAGGTAACGTTTTTGTCAAAATTGAACAACTTTCAAGTTTAAAAAACTATTCAACGTCAAATCGAAACATATTTTTAATTTAATTTTTAAACTATTTCCCTAACCTAATAAACATACGATGCCATATGTACTAGTTTGGAATCAAAAGAACAAATTTTGAACAATCATATATGTTGTTCAATATCGAAAAATTTAGGTCATAGTTTTAGAAAATTCTCGAGTATAACCCACATTTGCATGTTCTAATCTCATTTTTAGATTGATTTCATTATGTATGAAAAATCAAAACACTTGCAAAAAACTCTAAATACCAATTTGAAGACACAAAAAACACATTTTGAACGACCAATGTGGATGATAAATGTCAAGTAGGTAACGTTTTTGTCAAAATTGAACAACTTTCAAGTTTAAAACCAGCAATTCAACGTCCGAAACATATTTTTAATTTAATTTTTAAACTATTTCTCTAACCTAATAAACATACGATGCCATATGTACTAGTTTGGAATCGAAAGAACAAATTTTGAACAATCATATATGTTGTTCAATATCGAAAAATTTAGGTCATAGTTTTAGAAAATTCACGTAGTATAACCCACATTTGGATGTTCTAATCACATTTTTAGATTGATTTCATTATGTGAAAAATCAAAACACTTGTAGAAAACTCTAAATACCAATTTGAAGTCACAAAAACACATTTTGAACGACCAATTTGGATGATAAATGTCAAGTAGGTAACGTTTTTGTCAAAATTGAACAACTTTCAAGTTTAAAACCAACTATTCAACGTCCGAAACATATTTTTAATTTAAATTTAATCTATTTTCTCTCTAACAAAATAAACATATGAAGCCATATGTACTAGTTTGGAATCAAAACAACACATTTTGAACAATCATGTATGTTGTTCAATGTCGAAAAAATTTAAGTCATAGTTTTAGAAAATTCACGAGTATAAAACACATTTGGATGTTCTAAACGCATTTTAGATTGATTTCATTATGTATAAACCATCAAAACACTTTTAGATAACTCTAAATATAAATTTGGAGTCACAAACACACTTTTGAGCGACCGATTCGGATGTTAAATGTCGAATTGATAACGTTTTGTCAAAATTGAACATGATTCATGCTTAAAACTAAATGTTCAAATGTTCGTCCGAAACAAATTTTTAATTTAATTTTTTCTCTGTTTCTATAAAATAATATACATACGAAGCTATATGTACTAGAATCACAAAAGCACATCGTGAACAATCATATATATTATTCAATGTCGAACAATTTAGGTCATAGTTTGAAAAAATTTCACGATATAATCCACATTTGGATGTTCCAATCACATTTTTAGATTGATTTCATTATGTATGAAAAATCAAAACACTCGTAGAAAACTCTAAATACCAATTTGAAGTCACAAAAACACATTTTGAACGACTAATTTGGATGATAAATGTCAAGTAGGTAACGTTTTTGTCAAAATTGAACAACTTTCAAGTTTAAAACCAGCAATTCGACGTTCGAAACATATTTTTAATTTAAATTTTAAACAATTTCTCTAACCTAATAAACATACGATGCCATATGTACTAGTTTGGAATCGAAAGAACAAATTTTGAACAATCATATATGTTGTTCAATATTGAAAAATTTAGGTCATCGTTTTAGAAAATTCTCGAGTATAACCTACATTTGGATGTTCTAATCACATTTTTTTCATTATGTATGAAAAATCGAAACACTTGTAGAAAACTCTAAATACGAATTTGAAGTCATAAAAACACATTTTGAACGACCAATTTGGATGATAAATGTCAAGTAGGTAACTTGTTTTTGTCAAAATTGAACAACTTTCAAGTTTAAAACCAACTATTCAACGTCCGAAACATATTTTTAATTTAAATTTAATCTATTTCTCTAACAAAATAAACATACGAAGCCATATGTACCAGTTTGGAATCAAAAGCACACATTTTGAACAATCATATATGTTGTTCAATGTCGAAAAATTTAAGTCATAGTTTTGGAAAATTCTCGAGTATAACCCACATTTGGATGTTCTAATCTCATTTTTAGATTGATTTCATTATGTATGAAAAATCAAAACACTTGTAGAAAACTCTAAACACCAATTTGAAGTCACAAAAACACATTTTGAACGACCAATTTGGATGATAAATGTCAAGTAGGTAACGTTTTTGTCAAAATTGAACAACTTTCAAGTTTAAAACACGTCCGAAACATATTTTTAATTTAATTTTTAAAAATTTCTCTAACCTAATAAACATACGATGCCATATGTACTAGTTTGGAATCAAAAGAACAAATTTTGAACAATCATATATGTTGTTCAATATCGAAAAATTTAGGTCATAGTTTTAGAAAATTCTCGAGTATAACCCACATTTGGATGTTCTAATCACATTTTAGATTGATTTCATTATGTATGAAAAATCAAAACACTTGTAGAAAACTCTAAATACCAATTTGAAGTCAAAAAAACATTTTTGAGCGACCAATTTGGATGATAAATGTCAAGTAGGTAACGTTTTTGTCAAAATTGAACAACTTTCAAGTTTAAAACCAACTATTCAACGTCCGAAACATATTTTTAATTTAAATTTTAAATCTATTTCTCTAACAAAATAAACATACGATGCCATATGTACTAGTTTGGAATCAAAAGAACACATTTTGAACAATCATATATGTTGTTCAATGTCGAAAAATTTAGGTCATAGTTTTAGAAAATTCACGAGTATAACCACATTTGGATGTTCTAATCACATTTTTTAGATTGATTTCATTATGTATAAAAAATCAAAACACTTTTAGAAAACTCTAAATACCAATTTGAAGTCACAAAACACATTTTGAACGACATTTGGATGATAAATGTCAAGTAGGTAACGTTTTTGTCAAAATTGAACAACTTTCAAGATTCAACGTCCGAAACATATTTTTAATTTAAATTTAATCTATTTCTCTAACAAAATAAACATACGAAGCCATTGTACTAAAATTGAACACATTTTGAACAATCATATATGTTGTTCAATGTCGAAAAATTTAGGTCATAGTTTTAGAAAATTTCATATAAAACACATTTGGATGTTTAAATTTTTAATTGATTTAATGTATAAAAAATATTTTCAATTTGAAGTCACAAAACACACTTTTTGAACGACCAATTTGGATGATAATAAATAACGTTTTTGTCAAAATTGAACAACTTTCAAGTTTAAAACCAACTATTCAACGTCCGAAACATATTTTTAATTTAATTTTTTCTATTTCTATAAAATAATAAACATACGATGCCATATGTACTAGTTTGGAATCAAAAGAACACATTTTGAACAATCATATATGTTGTTCAATGTCGAAAAATTTAGGTCATAGTTTTAGAAAATTTCACGAGTATAACCCACATTTGGATGTTCTAATCACATTTTTAGATTGATTTCATTATGTATGAAAAATCAAAACACTTGTAGAAAACTCTAAATACCAATTTGAAGTCACAAAAACACATTTTGAACGACCAATTTGGATGATAAATGTCAAGTAGGTAACGTTTTTGTCAAAATTGAACAACTTTCAAGTTTAAAACCAAAATTCAACGTCCGAAACATATTTTTTAATTTAAATTTTAAACTATTTCTCTAACCTAATAAACATACGATGCCATATGTACTAGTTTGGAATCAAAAGAACAAATTTTGAACAATCATATATGTTGTTCAATATCGAAAAATTTAGGTCATAGTTTTAGAAAATTCACGAGTATAACCCACATTTGGATGTTCTAATCACATTTTTAGATTGATTTCATTATGTATGAAAATCAAAACACTTGTAGAAAACTCTAAATACCAATTTGAAGTCACAAAAACACATTTTGAACGACCAATTTGGATGATAAATGTCAAGTAGGTAACGTTTTTGTCAAAATTGAACAACTTTCAAGTTTAAAACCAACTATTCAACGTCCGAAACATATTTTTAATTTAAATTTTAATCTATTTCTCTAACCTAATAAACATACGAAGCCATATGTACTAGTTTGGAATCAAAAGAACACATTTTGAACAATCATATATGTTGTTCAATGTCGAAAAATTTAGGTCATAGTTTTAGAAAATTCACGAGTATAAAACACATTTGGATGTTCTAATCACATTTTAGATTGATTTCATTATGTATAAAAAATCAAAACACTTTTAGAAAACTCTAAATACCAATTTGAAGTCACAAAACATTTTTTTGAACGACCAATTTGGATGATAAATGTCAAATAGGTAACGTTTTTTGTCAAAATTGAACAACTTTCAAGTTTAAAACCAAATGTTCAACGTCCGAAACATATTTTTAATTTAATTTTTCTCTATTTCTCTAAAATAATATACATACGAAGCTATATGTACTAGTTTGGAATCAAAAGAACACATTTTGAACAATCATATATGTTGTTCAATGTCGAAAAATTTAGGTCATAGTTTGAAAAAATTTCACGAGTATAACCCACATTTGGATGTTCTAATCACATTTTAGATTGATTTCATTATGTATGAAAAATCAAAACACTTGTAGAAAACTCTAAATACCAATTTGAAGTCACAAAAACACATTTTGAAGCGACTAATTTGGATGATAAATGTCAAGTAGGTAACGTTTTTGTCAAAATTGAACAACTTTCAAGTTTAAAACCAACAATTCAACGTCGAAACATATTTTTAATTTAATTTTAAACTATTTCTCTAACCTAATAAACATACGATGCCATATGTACTAGTTTGGAATCAAAAGAACACATTTTGAACAATCATATATGTTGTTCAATGTGTCGAAAAAAATTTAGGTCATAGTTTTAGAAAATTCACTAGTATAACCCACATTTGGATGTTCTAATCACATTTTTTTCATTATGTATGAAAAATCGAAACACTTGTAGAAAACTCTAAATACCAATTTGAAGTCACAAAAACACATTTTGAACGACCAATTTGGATGATAAATGTCAAGTAGGTAACGTTTTTGTCAAAATTGAACAACTTTCAAGTTTAAAACCAACTATTCAACGTCCGAAACATATTTTTAAGTTAATTTTTAAACTATTTCTCTAACCTAATAAACATACGATGCCACATGTACTAGTTTGGAATCAAAAGAACAAATTTTGAACAATCATATTTGTTGTTCAATCTCGAAAAATTTAGGTCATAGTTTTAGAAAATTCACGAATATAACCCACATTTGGATATTCTAATCACATTTTTTAGATTGATTTCATTATGTATGAAAAATCAAAACACTTTAGAAAACTCTAAATACCAATTTGAAGTCACAAAACATTTTTTTGAACGACCAATTTGGATGATAAATGTCAAGTAGGTAACGTTTTTTGTCAAAATTGAACAACTTTCAAGTTTAAAACCAACTATTCAACAATCAAAAACATATTTTTAATTTAATTTTTAAACTATTTCTCTAACCTAATAAATAAACATACGAAGCCATATGTACTAGTTTGGAATCAAAAAACACATTTTGAACAATCATATATGTTGTTCAATATCGAAAAATTTAGGTCATAGTTTTAGAAAATTCACGAGTATAACCCACATTTGGATGTTCTAATCACATTTTTAGATTGATTTCATTATGTATGAAAAATCAAAACACTTTTAGAAAACTCTAAATACCAATTTGAAGTCACAAAAACACATTTTGAACGACCAATTTGGATGATAAATGTCAAGTAGGTAACGTTTTTGTCAAAATTGAACAACTTTCAAGTTTAAAACAAAAATTCAACGTCGAAACATATTTTTAATTTAAATTTTTAAACTATTTCTCTAACCTAATAAACATACGATGCCATATGTACTAGTTTGGAATCAAAAAGAACACATTTTGAACAATCATATATGTTGTTCAATGTCGAAAAATTTAGGTCATAGTTTTAGAAATTTCACGAGTATAACCCACATTTGGATGTTCTAATCACATTTTTAGATTGATTTCATTATGTATGAAAAATCAAAACACTTTTAGAAAACTCTAAATACCAATTTGAAGTCACAAAAACACATTTTGAAGCGACCAATTTGGATGATAAATGTCAAGTAGGTAACGTTTTTGTCAAAATTGAACAACTTTCAAGTTTAAAACCAACTATTCAACGTCCAAAACATATTTTTAATTTAATTTTTAAACTATTTTTCTAACCTAATAAACATACGAAGCCATATGTACTAGTTTGGAATCAAAAGAACACATTTTGAACAATCATATATGTTGTTCAATATCGAAAAATTTAGGTCATAGTTTTAGAAAATTCACGAGTATAACCCACATTTGGATGTTCTAATCACATTTTTAGGTTGATTTCATTATGTAAGAAAAATCAAAACACTTTTAGAAAACTCTAAATACCAATTCGAAGTCACAAAAACACATTTTGAACGACTAATTTGGATGATAAATGTCAAGTAGGTAACGTTTTTGTCAAAATTGAACAACTTTCAAGTTTAAAACCAACTATTCAACGTCCGAAACATATTTTTAATTTAATTTTTAAACTATTTCTCTAACCTAATAAACATACGATGCCATATGTACTAGTTTGGAATCAAAAGAACAAATTTTGAACAATCATATATGTTGTTCAATATCGAAAAATTTAGGTCATAGTTTTAGAAAATTCTCGAGTATAACCCACATTTGGATGTTCTAATCTCATTTTTAGATTGATTTCATTATGTATGAAAAATCAAAACACTTGTAGAAAACTCTAAATACCAATTTGAAGTCACAAAAACACATTTTGAACGACCAATTTGGATGATAAATAACAAGTCGGTAACGTTTTTGTTAATATTGAACAACTTTCAAGTTTAAAACCAACTATTCAACGTCCGAAACATATTTTTAATTTAAATATTAATCTATTTCTCTAACATAATAAACATACGAAGCCATATGTACTAGTTTGCAATCAAAAGAACACACTTTGAACAATCATATATGTTGTACAATGTCGAAAAATTTAAGTCATAGTTTTAGAAAATTCACGAGTATAAAACACATTTGGATGTTCTAAACGCATTTTAGATTGATTTCATTATGTATAAACCGTCAAAACACTTTTAGATAACTCTAAATATCAATTTGGAGTCACTAACACACTTTTTGAACGACCAGTTCAGATGTTAAATGTCGAATTGATAACGTTTTTATCAAAAATGAACAAGATTAACCTTTAAAACTAAATGTTCAACGTCCGAAACAAATTTTTAATTTAATTTTTCTCCTGTTTCTATAAAATAATATACATACGAAGCTATATGTACTAGAATCACAAAAGCACATCGTGAACAATCATATATATTATTCAATGTCGAACAATTTAGGTCATAGTTTGAAAAAATTTCACGAGTATAATCCACATTTAGATGTTCTAATCACATTTTTAGATTGATTTCATTATTTATGAAAAATCAAAAGACTCGTAGAATCTCTAAATACTAAATTGAAGTCACAAAAACACATTTTGAACGACTAATTTGGATGATAAATGTCAAGTAGGTAACGTTTTTGTCAAAATTGAACAACTTTCAAGTTTAAAACCAAACAATTCAACGTCGAAACATATTTTTAATTTAATTTTAAACTATTTCTCTAACCTAATAAACATACGATGCCATATGTACTAGTTTGGAATCAAAAGAACAAATTTTGAACAATCATATATGTTGTTCAATATCGAAAAAATTTAGGTCATAGTTTTAGAAAATTCTCGAGTATAACCCACATTTGGATGTTCTAATCACATTTTTAGATTGATTTCATTATATGAAAAATCAAAACACTTGTAGAAAACTCTAAATACCAATTTGAAGTCACAAAAACACATTTTTGAGCGACCAATTTGGATGATAAATGTCAAGTAGGTAACGTTTTTGTCAAAATTGAACAACTTTCAAGTTTAAAACCAACAATTCAACGTCCGAAACATATTTTTAATTTAATTTTTAAACTATTTCTCTAACCTAATAAACATACGATGCCATATGTACTAGTTTGGAATCAAAAAAACACATTTTGAACAATCATATATGTTGTTCAATGTCGAAAAATTTAGGTCATAGTTTTAGAAAATTTTACGAGTATATAACCCACATTTGGATGTTCTAATCACATTTTTAGATTGATTTCATTATGTATGAAAAATCAAAACACTTGTAGAAAACTCTAAATACCAATTTGAAGTCACAAAAAACACTTTTTGACGACCAATTTGGATGATAAATGTCAAGTAGGTAACGTTTTGTCAAAATTGAACAACTTTCAAGTTTAAAACCAACTATTCAACGTCCGAAACATATTTTTAATTTAAATTTTAAACTATTTCTCTAACCTAATAAACATACGATGCCATATGTACTAGTTTGGAATCAAAAGAACACATTTTGAACAATCATATATGTTGTTCAATATCGAAAAATTTAGGTCATAGTTTTAGAAAATTCACGAGTATAACCCACATTTGGATGTTCTAATCACATTTTTAGATTGATTTCATTATGTATGAAAAATCAAAACACTTAGAAAACTCTAAATACCAATTTGAAGTCACAAAACACATTTTGAACGACCAATTTGGATGATAAATGTCAAGTAGGTAACGTTTTTGTCAAAATTGAACAACTTTCAAGTTTAAAACCAACTATTCAACGTCCGAAACATATTTTTAATTTAATTTTAATCTATTTCTCTAACCTAATAAACATACGATGCCATATGTACTAGTTTGGAATCAAAAGAACACATTTTGAACAATCATATATGTTGTTCAATGTCGAAAAATTTAGGTCATAGTTTTAGAAAATTTCACGAGTATAACCCACATTTGGATGTTCTAATCACATTTTTAGATTGATTTCATTATGTATGAAAAAATCAAAACACTTTTAGAAAACTCTAAATACCAATTTGAAGTCACAAAAACTTTTTTTGACGACCAATTTGGATGATAAATGTCAAGTAGGTAACGTTTTTTGTCAAAATTGAACAACTTTCAAGTTTAAAACCAACTATTCAAATCGAAACATATTTTTAATTTAATTTTTAAACTATTTCTCTAACCTAATAAACATACGATGCCATATGTACTAGTTTGGAATCAAAAGAACACATTTTGAACAATCATATATGTTGTTCAATATCGAAAAATTTAGGTCATAGTTTTAGAAAATTCACGATATATAACCCACATTTGGATGTTCTAATCACATTTTTAGATTGATTTCATTATGTATGAAAAATCAAAACACACTTGTAGAAAACTCTAAATACCAATTTGAAGTCACAAAAACACTTTTCGAACGAACAATTTGGACGATAAATGGCAAGTAGGTAACGTTTTTGTCAAAATAGAACTACTTTCAAGTTTAAAACAAACTATTCAACATCCGAAACATATTTTTAATTTAAATTTTAATCTATTTCTCTAACCTAATAAACATACGATGCCATATCTACTAGTTTGGAATCAAAAGAACAAATTTTGAACAATCATATATGTTGTTCAATATCGAAAAATTTAGGTCATAGTTTTAGAAAATTCTCGAGTATAACCCACATTTGGATGTTCTAATCTCATTTTTAGATTGATTTCATTATGTATGAAAAATCAAAACACTTGTAGAAAACTCTAAATACCAATTTGAAGTCACAAAAACACATTTTGAACGACCAATTTGGATGATAAATGTCAAGTAGGTAACTTGTTTTTGTCAAAATTGAACAACTTTCAAGTTTAAAACCAACTATTCAACGTCCGAAACATATTTTTAATTTAAATTTAATCTATTTCTCTAACAAAATAAACATACGAAGCCATATGTACCAGTTTGGAATCAAAAGCACACATTTTGAACAATCATATATGTTGTTCAATGTCGAAAAATTTAAGTCATAGTTTTAGAAAATTCACGAGTATAAAACACATTTGGATGTTCTAAACGCATTTTAGATTGATTTCATTATGTATAAACCGTCAAAACACTTTTAGATAACTCTAAATATCAATTTGGAGTCACAAAACACACTTTTTGAACGACCAGTTCAGATGTTAAATGTCGAATTGATAACGTTTTTATCAAAAATGAACAAGATTAACCTTTAAAACTAAATGTTCAACGTCGAAACAAATTTTTAATTTAATTTTTCTCCTGTTTCTATAAAATAATATACACATGAAGCTATATGTACTAGAATAGTTTGAATCAAAAGCACATCGTGAACAATCATATATATTATTCAATGTCGAACAATTTAGGTCATAGTTTGAAAAAATTTCACAAGTATAATCCACATTTAGATGTTCTAATCACATTTTTAGATTGATTTCATTATTTACGAAAAATCAAAAGACTCGTAGAAACTCTAAATACTAATTTGAAGTCACAAAAACACATTTTGAACGACTAATTTGGATGATAAATGTCAAGTAGGTAACGTTTTTGTCAAAATTGAACAACTTTCAAGTTTAAAACCAGCAATTCAACGTCCGAAACATATTTTTAATTTAATTTTTAAACTATTTCTCTAACCTAATAAACATACGATGCCATATGTACTAGTTTGGAATCAAAAGAACAAATTTTGAACAATCATATATGTTGTTCAATATCGAAAAATTTAGGTCATAGTTTTAGAAAATTCTAGAGTATAACCCACATTTGGATGTTCTAATCTCATTTTTAGATTGATTTAATTATGTATGAAAAATCAAAACACTTGCAAAAAACTCTAAATACCAATTTGAAGTCACAAAAAACATTTTTGAACGACCAATTTGGATGATAAATGTCAAGTAGGTAACGTTTTTGTCAAAATTGAACAACTTTCAAGTTTAAAACCAACTATTCCAAATCTGAAACATATTTTTAATTTAATTTTTAAACTATTTCTCTAACCTAATAAACATACGATGCCATATGTACTAGTTTGGAATCAAAGAACACATTTTGAACAATCATATATGTTGTTCAATATCGAAAAATTTAGGTCATAGTTTTAGAAAATTTAAGTATATAACCCACATTTGGATGTTCTAATCACATTTTTAGGTTGATTTCATTATGTATGAAAAATCAAAACACTTTTAGAAAACTCTAAATACCAATTTGAAGTCACAAAAACACATTTTGAACGACCAATTTGGATGATAAATGTCAAGTAGGTAACGTTTTTGTCAAAATTGAACAACTTTCAAGTTTAAAACCAACTATTCAACGTCTGAAACATATTTTTAATTTAATTTTTAAACTATTTCTCTAACCTAATAAACATACGAAGCCATATGTACTAGTTTGGAATGAAAAGAACACATTTTGAACAATCATATATGTTGTTCAATGTCGAAAAATTTAGGTCATAGTTTTAGAAAATTTACGAGTATAACCCACATTTGGATGTTCTAATCACATTTTTAGGTTGATTTCATTTTGTAAGAAAAATCAAAACACTTTTAGAAAACTGAAATACCAATTTGAAGTCACAAAAACACTTTTTGAACGACCAATTTGGATGATAGATGTCAAGTAGGTAACGTTTTTGTCAAAATTGAACAACTTTCAAGTTTAAAAACCAACTATTCAACGTCATCGAAACATATTTTTAATTTAAATTTTAATCTATTTTCTAACCTAATAAACATACGATGCTATATATGTACTAGTTTGGAATCAAAAGAACACATTTTGAACAATCATATATGTTGTTCAATGTCGAAAAATTTAGGTCATAGTTTTAGAAAATTCACGATATAACCCACATTTGGATGTTCTAATCACATTTTTAGATTGATTTCATTATGTATGAAAAATCAAAACACTTTTAGAAAACTCTAAATACCAATTTGAAGTCACAAAAACACATTTTGAGCGACCAATTTGGATGATAAATGTCAAGTAGGTAACGTTTTTGTCAAAATTGAACAACTTTCAAGTTTAAAACCAACTATTCAACGTCGAAACATATTTTTAATTTAATTTTTAAACTATTTCTCTAACCTAATAAACATACGATGCCATATGTACTAGTTTGGAATCAAAAGAACACATTTTGAACAATCATATATGTTGTTCAATATCGAAAAAATTTAGGTCATAGTTTTAGAAAATTCTCGAGTATAACCCACATTTGGATGTTCTAATCACATTTTAGATTGATTTCATTATGTATGAAAAATCAAAACACTTTTAGAAAACTCTAAATACCAATTTGAAGTCACAAAAACACATTTTGAACGACAATTTGGATGATAAATGTCAAGTAGGTAACGTTTTTTGTCAAAATTGAACAACTTTCAAGTTTAAAACCAAACTATTCAACATCCAAAACATATTTTTAATTTAATTTTTAAACTATTTCTCTAACCTAATAAACATACGATGCCATATGTACTAGTTTGGAATCAAAAGAACAAATTTTGAACAATCATATATGTTGTTCAATATCGAAAAATTTAGGTCATAGTTTTAGAAAATTCAGAGTATAACCCACATTTGGATGTTCTAATCACATTTTTAGATTGATTTCATTATGTATGAAAAATCAAAACACTTGTAGAAAACTCTAAATACCAATTTGAAGTCACAAAAACACATTTTGAACGACCAATTTGGATGATAAATGTCAAGTAGGTAACGTTTTTGTCAAAATTGAACAACTTTCAAGTTTAAAACCAACTATTCAACGTCCGAAACATATTTTTAATTTAAATTTAATCTATTTCTCTAACAAAATAAACATACGAAGCCATATGTACCAGTTTGGAATCAAAAGCACACATTTTGAACAATCATATATGTTGTTCAATGTCGAAAAATTTAAGTCATAGTTTTGGAAAATTCTCGAGTATAACCCACATTTGGATGTTCTAAACGCATTTTTAGATTGATTTCATTATGTATAAACCATCAAAACACTTTTAGATAACTCTAAATATAAATTTGGAGTCACAAACACACTTTTTGAACGACCAGTTCAGATGTTAAATGTCGAATTGATAACGTTTTGTCAAAATTGAACATGATTCATGCTTAAAACTAAATGTTCAACGTCCGAAACAAATTTTTAATTTAATTTTTCTCCTGTTTCTATAAAATAATATACATACGAAGCTATATGCACTAGAATCACAAAAACACATCGTGAACAATCATATATATTATTCAATGTCGAACAATTTAGCTATTTGGATGTTCTAATCACATTTTTAGATTGATTTCATTATGTATGAAAAATCAAAACACTCGTAGAAAACTCTAAATACCAATTTGAAGTCACAAAAACACATTTTGAACGACTAATTTGGATGATAAATGTCAAGTAGGTAACGTTTTTGTCAAAATTGAACAACTTTCAAGTTTAAAACCAGCAATTCAACGTCCGAAACATATTTTTAATTTAATTTTTAAACTATTTCTCTAACCTAATAAACATACGATGCCATATGTACTAGTTTGGAATCAAAAGTACACATTTTGAACAATCATATATGTTGTTCAATGTCGAAAAATTTAGGTCATAGTTTTAGAAAATTCTCGAGTATAACCCACATTTGGATGTTCTAATCACATTTTTAGATTGATTTCATTATGTATGAAAAATCAAAACACTTGTAGAAAACTCTAAATACCAATTTGAAGTCACAAAAACACATTTTGAACGACCAATTTGGATGATAAATGTCAAGTAGGTAACGTTTTTTTGTCAAAAAAATTGAACAACTTTCAAGTTTAAAACCAACTATTCAACGTCTGAAACATATTTTTAATTTAATTTTTAAACTATTTCTCTAACCTAATAAACATACGAAGCCATATGTACTAGTTTGGAATGAAAAGAACACATTTTGAACAATCATATATGTTGTTCAATGTCGAAAAATTTAGGTCATAGTTTTAGAAAATTTACGAGTATAACCCACATTTGGATGTTCTAATCACATTTTTAGGTTGATTTCATTTTGTAAGAAAAATCAAAACACTTTTAGAAAACTGAAATACCAATTTGAAGTCACAAAAACACTTTTTGAACGACCAATTTGGATGATAAATGTCAAGTAGGTAACGTTTTTGTCAAAATTGAACAACTTTCAAGTTTAAAACCAACTATTCAAAATCTGAAACATATTTTTAATTTAATTTTTAAACTATTTCTCTAACCTAATAAGCATACGAAGCCATATGTACTAGTTTGGAATCAAAAGAACACATTTTGAACAATCACATATGTTGTTCAATATCGAAAAATTTAGGTCATAGTTTTACAAAATTCACGAGTATAACCCACATTTGGATGTTCTAATCACATTTTTAGGTTGATTTCATTATGTAAGAAAAATCAAACCACTTTTAGAAAACTCTAAATACCAATTTGAAGTCACAAAAACACTTTTCGAACGAACAATTTGGACGATAAATGGCAAGTAGGTAACGTTTTTGTCAAAATAGAACTACTTTCAAGTTTAAAACAAACTATTCAACATCCGAAACATATTTTTAATTTAAATTTTAATCTATTTCTCTAACCTAATAAACATACGATGCCATATCTACTAGTTTGGAATGAAAAGAACACATTTTGAACAATCATATATGTTGTTCAATGTCGAAAAATTTAGGTCATAGTTTTAGAAAATTTACGAGTATAACCCACATTTGGATGTTCTAATCACATTTTTAGGTTGATTTCATTTTGTAAGAAAAATCAAAACACTTTTAGAAAACTGAAATACCAATTTGAAGTCACAAAAACACTTTTTGAACGACCAATTTGGATGATAGATGTCAAGTAGGTAACGTTTTTGTCAAAATTGAACAACTTTTAAGTTTAAAACCAACTATTCAAAATCTGAAACATATTTTTAATTTAATTTTTAAACTATTTCTCTAACCTAATAAGCATACGAAGCCATATGTACTAGTTTGGAATCAAAAGAACACATTTTGAACAATCACATATGTTGTTCAATATCGAAAAATTTAGGTCATAGTTTTACAAAATTCACGAGTATAACCCACATTTGGATGTTCTAATCACATTTTTAGGTTGATTTCATTATGTAAGAAAAATCAAACCACTTTTAGAAAACTCTAAATACCAATTTGAAGTCACAAAACACATTTTGAACGACCAATTTGGACGATAAATGGCAAGTAGGTAACGTTTTTGTCAAAATTGAACAACTTTCAAGTTTAAAACAAACTATTCAACATCCGAAACATATTTTTAATTTAAATTTTAATCTATTTCTCTAACCTAATAAACATACGATGCCATATCTACTAGTTTGGAATCAAAAGAACAAATTTTGAACAATCATATATGTTGTTCAATATCGAAAAATTTAGGTCATAGTTTTAGAAAATTCTAAGAGTATAACCCACATTTGGATGTTCTAATCTCATTTTTAGATTGATTTCATTATGTATGAAAAATCAAAACACTTGTAGAAAACTCTAAATACCAATTTGAAGTCACAAAAACACATTTTGAACGACCAATTTGGATGATAAATAACAAGTCGGTAACGTTTTTGTTAATATTGAACAACTTTCAAGTTTAAAACCAACTATTCAACGTCCGAAACATATTTTTAATTTAAATTTTAATCAATTTCTCTAACATAATAAAAATACGAAGCCATATGTACTAGTTTGGAATCAAAAGAACACACTTTGAACAATCATATATGTTGTACAATGTCGAAAAATTTAAGTCATAGTTTTAGAAAATTCACGAGTATAAAACACATTTGGATGTTGTAAACCCATTTTAGATTGATTTCATTATGTATAAACCGTCAAAACACTTTTAGATAACTCTAAATATCAATTTGGAGTCACTAACACACTTTTTGAACGACCAGTTCAGATGTTAAATGTCGAATTGATAACGTTTTTATCAAAAATGAACAAGATTAACCTTTAAAACTAAATGTTCAACGTCCGAAACAAATTTTTAATTTAATTTTTTCCTGTTTCTATAAAATAATATACATACATGAAGCTATATATACTAGTTTAGAATCACAAAAGCACATCGTGAACAATCATATATATTATTCAATGTCGAACAATTTAGGTCATAGTTTGAAAAAATTTCACGAGTATAATCCACATTTAGATGTTCTAATCACATTTTTAGATTGATTTCATTATTTATGAAAAATCAAAAGACTCGTAGAATCTCTAAATACTAAATTGAAGTCACAAAAACACATTTTGAACGACTAATTTGGATGATAAATGTCAAGTAGGTAACGTTTTTGTCAAAATTGAACAACTTTCAAGTCTAAAACCAGCAATTCAACGTCCGAAACATATTTTTAATTTAATTTTTAAACTATTTCTCTAACCTAATAAACATACTATGCCATATGTACTAGTTTGGAATCAAAAGTACTCATTTTGAACAATCATATATGTTGTTCAATGTCGAAAAATTTAGGTCATAGTTAGAGAAAATTTAAGAGTATGACCCACATTTGGATGTTCTAATCACGTTTTTAGATTGATTTCATTATATATGAATAATCAAAACACTTGTAGAAAACTCTAAATACCTATTTGAAGTCACAAAAACACATTTTGAACGACCAATTTGGATGATAAATGTCAAGTAGGTAACGTTTTTGTCAAAATTGAACAACTTTCAAGTTTAAAACCAGCAATTCAACGTCTTAAACATATTTTTAATTTAATTTTTAAACTATTTCTCTAACCTAATAAACATACGAAGCCATATGTACTAGTTTGGAATGAAAAGAACACATTTTGAACAATCATATATGTTGTTCAATGTCGAAAAATTTAGGTCATAGTTTTAGAAAATTCTAATAGTATAACCCACATTTGGATGTTCTAATCACATTTTAGATTGATTTCATTATGTATGAAAAATCAAAACACTTTAGAAAACTCTAAATACCAATTTGAAGTCACAAAAACACTTTTTGAGCGACCAATTTGGATGATAAATGTCAAGTAGGTAACGTTTTTGTCAAAATTGAACAACTTTCAAGTTTAAAACCAACTATTCAACGTCCGAAACATATTTTTAATTTAAATTTTAATCTATTTCTCTAACCTAATAAACATACGAAGCCATATGTACTAGTTTGGAATCAAAAGAACACATTTTGAACAATCATATATGTTGTTCAATATCGAAAAATTTAAGTCATAGTTTTAGAAAATTCACTAGTATAACCCACATTTGGATGTTCTAATCACATTTTTAGATTGATTTCATTATGTATAAACCATCAAAACACTTTTAGAAAACTCTAAATACCAATTTGGAGTCAAAAAAACATTTTTGAACGACCAATTTGGATGATAAATGTCAAGTAGGTAACGTTTTTGTCAAAATTGAACAACATTCAAGTTTAAAACTAAATATTCAACATCCGAAACATATTTTTAATTTAAATTTTAATCTATTTCTCTAACATAATAATACATACGATGCTATATGTACTAGTTTGGAATCAAAAACACATTTTGAACAATCATATATGTTGTTCAATGTCGAAAAATTTAGGTCATAGTTTAGAAAATTTCACGAGTATAACCCACATTTGGATGTTCTAATCACATTTTTAGATTGATTTCATTATGTATGAAAAATCAAAACACTTTTAGAAAACTCTAAATACCAATTTGAAGTCACAAAAACACTTTTTGAGCGACTAATTTGGATGATAAATGTCAATGTCAAGTAGGTAACGTTTTGTCAAAATTGAACAACTTTCAAGTTTAAAACCAACTATTCAACGTCGAAACATATTTTTTTAATTTAATTTTTAAACTATTCTCTAACCTAATAAACATACGATGCCATATGTACTAGTTTGGAATCAAAAGAACACATTTTGAACAATCATATATGTTGTTCAATATCGAAAAATTTAGGTCATAGTTTTAGAAAATTCTAAGTATAACCCACATTTGGATGTTCTAATCACATTTTAGATTGATTTCATTATGTATAAAAAATCAAAACACTTTTAGAAAACTCTAAATACCAATTTGAAGTCACAAAACACTTTTTGACGACCAATTTGGATGATAAATGTCAAGTAGGTAACGTTTTTGTCAAAATTGAACAACTTTCAAGTTTAAAACTAACTATTCAACGTCCGAAAAACATATTTTAATTTAAATTTTAAACTATTTCTCTAACCTAATAATAAACATACGATGCCATATGTACTAGTTTGGAATCAAAAAGAACACATTTTGAACAATCATATATGTTGTTCAATATTGAAAATTTAGGTCATAGTTTTAGAAAATTCACGAGTATAACCCACATTTGGATGTTCTAATCACATTTTTAGATTGATTTCATTATGTATGAAAAATCAAAACACTTTTAGAAAACTCTAAATACCAATTTGAAGTCACAAAAACACATTTTGAACGACCAATTTGGATGATAAATGTCAAGTAGGTAACGTTTTTGTCAAAATTGAACAACTTTCAAGTTTAAAACCAACTATTCAACGTCCGAAACATATTTTTAATTTAAATTTTAATCTATTTCTCTAACATAATAATAAACATACGAAGCCATATGTACTAGTTTGGAATCAAAAGAACACATTTTGAACAATCATATATGTTGTTCAATGTCGAAAAAATTTAAGTCATAGTTTTAGAAAATTCACGAGTATAAAACACATTTGGATGTTCTAAACGCATTTTAGATTGATTTCATTATGTATAAACATCATCAAAACACTTTTAGATAACTCTAAATATCAATTTGGAGTCACAAAAACACTTTTTTGAACGACCAATTTGGATGTTAAATGTCGAATTGATAACGTTTTTATCAAAAATGAACAAGATTAACCTTTAAAACTAAATGTTCAACGTCCGAAACAAATTTTTAATTTAATTTTTCTCCTGTTTCTATAAAATAATATACATACGAAGCTATATGTACTAGAATCACAAAAGCACATCGTGAACAATCATATATATTATTCAATGTCGAACAATTTAGGTCATAGTTTGAAAAAATTTCACGAGTATAATCCACATTTAGATGTTCTAATCACATTTTTAGATTGATTTCATTATTTATGAAAAATCAAAACACTCGTAGAAAACTCTAAATACCAATTTGAAGTCACAAAAACACATTTTGAACGACTAATTTGGATGATAAATGTCAAGTAGGTAACGTTTTTGTCAAAATTGAACAACTTTCAAGTTTAAAACCAACTATTCAACGTCAAAACATATTTTTAATTTAATTTTAAACTATTTCTCTAACCTAATAAACATACGATGCCATATGTACTAGTTTGGAATCAAAAGAACACATTTTGAACAATCATATATGTTGTTCAATGTCGAAAAATTTAGGTCATAGTTTAGAAAACAAGTATAACCCACATTTGGATGTTCTAATCACATTTTTAGATTGATTTCATTATGTATAAAAAATCAAAACACTTTTAGAAAACTCTAAATACCAATTTGAAGTCACAAAAACACATTTTGAGCGACCAATTTGGATGATAAATGTCAAGTAGGTAACGTTTTGTCAAAATTGAACAACTTTCAAGTTTAAAACCAGCAATTCAACGTCTTAAACATATTTTTAATTTAATTTTTAAACTATTTCTCTAACTAATAATAAACATACGATGCCATATGTACTAGTTTGGAATCAAAAGAACACATTTGAACAATCATATATGTTGTTCAATGTCGAAAAATTTAGGTCATAGTTTTAGAAAATTTACGAGTATAACCCACATTTGGATGTTCTAATCACATTTTTAGGTTGATTTCATTTTGTAAGAAAAATCAAAACACTTTTAGAAAACTGAAATACCAATTTGAAGTCACAAAAACACTTTTTGAACGACCAATTTGGATGATAAATGTCAAGTAGGTAACGTTTTTGTCAAAATTGAACAACTTTCAAGTTTAAAACCAACTATTCAACGTCCGAAACATATTTTTAATTTAAATATTAATCTATTTCTCTAACATAATAAACATACGAAGCCATATGTACTAGTTTGGAATCAAAAGAACACACTTTGAACAATCATATATGTTGTACAATATCGAAAAATTTAAGTCATAGTTTTAGAAAATTCACGAGTATAAAACACATTTGGATGTTCTAATCACATTTTTAGATTGATTTCATTATGTATAAACCATCAAAACACTTTTAGAAACTCTAAATATCAATTTGGAGTCACAAAAACATTTTTGAACCACCAATTTGGATGTTAAATATCAAGTAGATAACGTTTTTGTCAAAATTGAACAACTTTCAAGTTTAAAACTAAATGTTCAACGAAGAAACAAATTTTTAATTTAAATTTTATCTATTTCTCTAACATAATATACATACGAAGCTATATGTACTAGTTTGGAATCAAAAAACACATCTTGAACAATCATATATGTTGTTCAATGTCGAAAAATTTAGGTCATAGTTAGAGAAATTTCACGAGTATAATCCACATTTGGATGTTCTAATCACATTTTAGATTGATTTCATTATGTATGAAAAATCAAAACACTTTTAGAAAACTCTAAATACCAATTTGATGTCACAAAAACACATTTTGAGCGACTAATTTGGATGATAAATGTCAAGTAGGTAACGTTTTTGTCAAAATTGAACAACTTTCAAGTTTAAAACCAACTATTCAACGTCGAAACATATTTTTAATTTAATTTTAAACTATTTCTCTAACAAAATAAACATATACGAAGCCATATGTACTAGTTTGGAATCAAAAGAACACATTTTGAACAATCATATATGTTGTTCAATGTCGAAAAATTTAGGTCATAGTTTTAGAAAACTAATATAACCCACATTTGGATGTTCTAATCACATTTTTAGATTGATTTCATTGTATAAAAAATCAAAACACTTTTAGAAAACTCTAAATACCAATTTGAAGTCACAAAAACACTTTTTGAAGCGACCAATTTGGATGATAAATGTCAAATCGATAACGTTTTTGTCAAAATTGAACAAGATTCAAGTTTAAAACTAAATGTTCAACGTCCGAAACATATTTTTAATTTAATTTTTAAACTATTTCTCTAACCATAATAAACATACGATGCCATATGTACTAGTTTGGAATCAAAAAACACATTTGAACAATCATATATGTTGTTCAATGTCGAACAATTTAGGTCATAGTTTTAGAAAATTTAAGAGTATAACCCACATTTGGATGTTCTAATCACATTTTTAGATTGATTTCATTATGTATGAAAAATCAAAACACTTTTAGAAAACTCTAAATACCAATTTGAAGTCACAAAAAAACACATTTTGAACGACCAATTTGGATGATAAATGTCAAGTAGGTACGCGTTTTTGTCAAAATTGAACAACTTTCAAGTTTAAAACAAACTATTCAACGTCCGAAACATATTTTTAATTTAAATTTTAATCTATTTCTCTAACATAATAAACATACGAAGCCATATGTACCAGTTTGGAATCAAAAGAACTCATTTTGAACAATCATATATGTTGTTCAATGTCGAAAATTTTAAGTCATAGTTTTAGAAAATTCACGAGTATAAAACACATTTGGATGTTCTAAACACATTTTTAAATTGATTTCATTATGTATAAACCATCAAAACACTTTTAGAAACTCTAAATATCAATTTGGAGTCACAAAAACATTTTTGAACCACCAGTTCAGATGTTAAATATCGAACCGATAACGTTTTTGTCAAAATTGAACAACATTTACGCTTAAAACTAAATGTTCAACGTAAGAAACAAATTTTTAATTTAAATTTTATCCTATTTCTTTAACATAATATACATACGAAGCTATATGTACTAATTTGGAATCAAAAACACATCTTCAACAATCATATATGTTGTTCAATGTCGAAAAATTTAGGTCATAGTTTGAAAAAATTTCACGAGTATAATCCACATTTGGATATTCTAATCACATTTTTGATTGATTTCATTATGTATGAAAAATTAAAACACTTTTAGAAAACTCTAAATACCAATTTGATGTCACAAAAACACATTTTGAGCGACTAATTTGGATGATAAATGTCAAGTAGGTAAAGGTTTTTGTCAAAATTGAACAACTTTCAAGTTTAAAACCAACTATTCAACGTCAAAACATATTTTAATTTAATTTTTAAACTATTTCTCTAACCTAATAAATATACGATGCCATATGTACTAGTTTAGAATCAAAAGAACACATTTTGAACAATCATATATGTTGTTCAATGTCGAAAAATTTAGGTCATAGTTTTAGAAAACTAATATAACCCATATTTGGATGTTCTAAAATCATTTTTAGATTGATTTCATTGTGTATAAACCATCAAAACACTTTTAGAGAACTCTTAATATCAATTTGGATTCACAAAACACTTTTTGAACGAACAAATTGGATGATAAATGTCAAGTCGATAACGTTTTTGTCAAAATTGAACAAGATTCAAGTTTAAAACTAAATGTTGAACGTCAAAACATATTTTTAATTTAATTTTTAAACTATTTCTATAACATAATATAAACATACGAAGCCATATGTACTAGTTTGGAATCAAAAAACACATTTTGAACAATCATATATGTTGTTCAATGTTGAACAATTTAGGTCATAGTTTGAGAAAATTTAAGAGTATAACCCACATTTGATTGTTCTAATCACATTTTTAGATTGATTTCATTATGTATGAAAATCAAAACACTTTTAGAAAACTCTAAATACCAATTTGAAGTCACAAAAAACACTTTTGAACGACCAATTTGGATGATAAATGTCAAGTAGGTAACGTTTTTGTCAAAATTGAACAACTTTCAAGTTTAAAACAAACTATTCAACGTCCGAAACATATTTTTAATTTAAATTTTAATCTATTTCTCTAACATAATAAACATACGAAGCCATATGTACCAGTTTGGAATCAAAAGAACTCATTTTGAACAATCATATATGTTGTTCAATGTCGAAAATTTTAAGTCATAGTTTTAGAAAATTCACTAGTATAAAACACATTTGGATGTTCTAAACACATTTTTAAATTTATTTCATTATGTATAAACCATCAAAACACTTTTAGAAACTCTAAATATCAATTTGGAGTCACAAAAACATTTTTGAACCACCAGTTCAGATGTTAAATATCGAATCGATAACATTTTGTCAAAATTGAACAAGATTTACGCTTAAAACTAAATGTTCAACGAAGAAACAAATTTTTAATTTAATTTTTATCCTGTTTCTTTAACATAATATACATGAAGCTATATGTACTATTTGGAATCACAAAAACACATCTTCAACAATCATATATGTTGTTCAATGTCGAAAAATTTAGGTCATAGTTAGAGAAAATTTCACGAGTATAATCCACATTTAGATATTCTACTTACATTTTTTGATTGATTTCATTATGTAGGAAAAATTAAAACACTTTTAGAAAACTCTAAATACCAATTTGATGTCACAAAAACATTTTTTGAGCGACTAATTTGGATGATAAATGTCAAGTAGGTAAGGTTTTGTTAAAATTGAACAATGTTCAAGTTTCAAACCAACTATTCAACGTCCAAAACATATTTATAATTTAATTTTTAAACTATTTCTCTAACAAAATAAATATACGAAGCCATATGTACTAGTTTAGAATCAAAGAACACATTTTGAACAATCATATATGTTGTTCAATGTCGAAAAATTTAAGTCATAGTTTTAGAAAAACTAATATAACCCATATTTGGATGTTCTAATCAATTTTTAGATTGATTTCATTGTGTATAAACCATCAAAACACTTTTAGAGAACTCTTAATATCAATTTGATTCACAAAAACACTTTATGAACGACCAATTTGGATGTTAAATGTAAAATCGATAACGTTTTTGTCAAAATTGAACAAGATTCAAGCTTAAAACTAAATGTTGAACGTCCGAAACATATTTACAATTTAATTTTTAAACTGTTTCTATAACATAATATACATACGAAGCCATATGTACTAGTTTGGAATCACAAAAACACATCTTCAACAATCATATATGTTGTTCAATGTTGAACAATTTAGGTCATAGTTTGAGAAAATTTAAGAGCATAACCCACATTTGGTTGTTCTAATCACATTTTTAGATTGATTTCATTATGTATGAAATGTCAAAACACTTTTAGAAAACTCTAAATACCAATTTGAAGTCACAAAAACACTTTTCGAACGAGCAATTTGGACGATAAATGTCAAGTAGGTAACGTTTTTGTCAAAATTGAACAACTTTCAAGTTTAAAACAAACTATTCAACGTCCGAAACATATTTTTAATTTAAATTTTAATCTATTTCTCTAACATAATAAACATACGAAGCCATATGAACCATTTTGGAATCAAAAGAACTCATTTTGATCAATCATATATGTTGTTCAATGTCGAAAATTTTAAGTCATAGTTTTAGAAAATTCACGAGTATAAAACACATTTGGATGTTCTAAACACATTTTTAAATTGATTTCATTATGTATAAACCATCAAAACACTTTTAGAAACTCTATATATCAATTTGGAGTCACAAAAACATTTTTGAACCACCAGTTCAGATGTTAAATATCGAACCGATAACGTTTTTGTCAAAATTGAACAAGATTTACGCTTAAAACTAAATGTTCAACGTAAGAAACAAATTTTTAATTTAAATTTTATCCTGTTTCTTTAACATAATATACATACGAAGCTATATGTACTAGTTTGGAATCACAAACACACATCTTCAACAATCATATATGTTGTTCAATGTCGAAAAATTTAGGTCATAGTTAGAGAAAATTTCACGAGTATAATCCACATTTGGATATTCTACTTACATTTTTTGATTGATTTCATTATGTACGAAAAATTAAAACACTTTTAGAAAACTCTAAATACCCATTTGATGTCACAAAAACACTTTTTGAGCGACTAATTTGGATGATAAATGTCAAGTTGGTAAGGTTTCCGTTAAAATTGAACAATGTTCAAGTTTAAAACCAACTATTCAACGTCCGAAACATATTTATAATTTAATTTTTAAACTATTTCTCGAACAAAATAAATATACGAAGCCATATGTACTAGTTTAGAATCAAAAGAACACATTTTGAACAATCATACATGTTGTTCAATGTCGAAAAATTTAAGTCATAGTTTTAGAACTAATATAACCCATATTTGGATGTTCTAAACGAATTTTTAGATTGATTTCATTGTGTATAAACCATCAAAACACTTTTAGAGAACTCTTAATATCAATTTGGATTCACAAAAACACTTTATGAACGACCAATTCAGATGTTAAATGTAAAATCGATAACGTTTTTGTTAAAATTGAACAAGATTCAAGCTAAAACTAAATGTTGAACGTCCGAAACATATTTACAATTTAATTTTTAAACTGTTTCTATAACATAATATACATACGAATCCATATGGACTAGTTTGGAATCACAAAAACACATCTTTAACAATCATATATGTTGTTCAATGCTGAACAATTTAGGTCATAGTTTGAGAAAATTTAAGAGTATAACCCACATTTGGTTGTTCTAATCACATTTTTAGATTGATTTCATTATGTATGAAAAGTCAAAACACTTTTAGAAAACTCTAAATACCAATTTGAAGTCACAAAAAAACTTTTCGAACGGCCAATTTGGACGATAAATGTAAAGTAGGTAACGTTTTTGTCAAAATTGAACAACTTTCAAGTTTAAAACAAACTATTCAACGTCCGAAACATATTTTTAATTTAAATTTTAATCTATTTCTCTAACATAATAAACATACGAAGCCATATGTACCAGTTTGGAATCAAAAGAACTCATTTTGAACAATCATATATGTTGTTCAATGTCGAAAATTTTAAGTCATAGTTTTAGAAAATTCACGCGTATAAAACACATTTGGATGTTCTAAACACATTTTTAAAATGATTTCATTGTGTATAAACCATCAAAACACTTTTAGAAACTCTAAATATCAATTTGGAGTCACAAAAACATTTTTGAACCACCAGTTCAGATGTTAAATATTGAATCGATAACGTTTTTGTCAAAATTGAACAAGATTTACGCTTAAAACTAAATGTTCAACGTAAGAAACAAATTTTTAATTTAATTTTTATCCTGTTTCTTTAACATAATATACATACGAAGCTATATGTACTAATTTGGAATCACAAAAACACATCTTCAACAATCATATATGTTGTTCAATGTCGAAAAATTTAGGTCATAGTCACAGAAAATTTCACGTGTATAATCCACATTTGGATATTCTACTTACATTTTTTGATTGATTTCATTATGTACGAAAAATTAAAACACTTTTAGAAAACTCTAAATACCCATTTGATGTCACAAAAACACTTTTTGAGCGACTAATTTGGATGATAAATGTCAAGTAGGTAAGGTTTCCGTTAAAATTGAACAATGTTCAAGTTTAAAACCAACTATTCAACGTCCGAAACATATTTATAATTTAATTTTTAAACTATTTCTCGAACAAAATAAATATACGAAGCCATATGTACTAGTTTAGAATCAAAAGAACACATTTTGAACAATCATATATGTTGTTCAATGTCGAAAAATTTAGGTTATAGTTTTAGAACTAATATAACCCATATTTGGATGTTCTAAACAAATTTTAGATTGATTTCATTGTGTATAAACCATCAAAACACTTTTAGAGAACTCTTAATATCAATTTGGATTCACAAAAACACTTTATGAAGGAACAATTCGGATGTTAAATGTCAATCGATAAAGTTTTTGTCAAAATTGAACAAGATTCAAGCTAAAACTAAATGTTGAACGTCCGAAACATATTTACAATTTAATTTTTAAACTGTTTCTATAACATAATATACATACGAAGCCATATGTACTAGTTTGGAATCACAAAAACACACCTTTAACAATCATATATGTTGTTCAATGTTGAACAATTTAGGTCATAGTTTGAGAAAATTTAAGAGTATAACCCACATTTGATTGTTCTAATCACATTTTTAGATTGATTTCATTATGTATGAAAAGTCAAAACACTTTTAGAAAACTCTAAATACCAATTTGAAGTCACAAAAATACTTTTCGAACGACCAATTTGGACGATAAATGTCAAGTAGGTAACGTTTTTGTCAAAATTGAACAACTTTCAAGTTTAAAACAAACTATTCAACGTCCGAAACATATTTTTAATTTAAATTTTAATCTATTTCTCTAACATAATAAACATACGAAGCCATATGTACCAGTTTGGAATCAAAAGAACTCATTTTGAACAATCATATATGTTGTTCAATGTCGAAAATTTTAAGTCATAGTTTTAGAAAATTCACGCGTATAAAACACATTTGGATGTTCTAAACACATTTTTAAAATGATTTCATTGTGTATAAACCATCAAAACACTTTTAGAAATTCTAAATATCAATTTGGAGTCACAAAAACATTTTTGAACCACCAGTTCAGATGTTAAATATCGAATTGATAACATTTTTGTCAAAATCGAACAAGATTTACGCTTAAAACTAAATGTTCAACGAAGAAACAAATTTTTAATTTAATTTTTATCTGTTTCTTTAACATAATATACATACGAAGCTATATGTACTAATTTGGAATCACAAAAACATATCTTCAACAATCATATATGTTGTTCAATGTCGAAACATTTAGGTCATAGTCAGAGAAAATTTCACGAGTATAATCCACATTTAGATATTCTACTTACATTTTTTGATTGATTTCATTATGTAGGAAAAATTAAAACACTTTTAGAAAACTCTAAATACCCATTTGATGTCACAAAAACATTTTTTGAGCGACTAATTTGGATGATAAATGTCAAGTAGGTAAGGTTTCCGTTAAAATTGAATGATGTTCAAGTTTAAAACCAACTATTCAACGTCCGAAACATATTTATAATTTAATTTTTAAACTATATCTCGAACAAAATAAATATACGAAGCCATATGTACTAGTTTAGAATCAAAAGAACACATTTTGAACAATCATATATGTTGTTCAATGTCGAAAAATTTAGGTTATAGTTTTAGAACTAATATAACCCATATTTGGATGTTCTAAACGAATTTTTAGATTGATTTCATTGTGTATAAACCATCAAAACACTTTTAGAGAACTCTTAATATCAATTTGGATTCACAAAAACACTTTATGAAGGAACAATTCAGATGTTAAATGTCAAATCGATAAAGTTTTTGTCAAAATTGAACAAGATTCAAGCTAAAACTAAATGTTGAACATCCGAAACATATTTACAATTTAATTTTTAAACTGTTTCTATAACATAAGATACATAAGAAGCCATATGTACTAGTTTGGAATCAAAAAACACACTTTTAACAATCATATATGTTGTTCAATGTTGAACAATTTAGGTCATAGTTTGAGAAAATTTAAGAGTATAACCCACATTTGATTGTTCTAATCACATTTTAGATTGATTTCATTATGTATGAAAAGTCAAAACACTTTTAGAAAACTCTAAATACCAATTTGAAGTCACAAAACACTTTTCGAACGACCAATTTGGACGATAAATGTCAAGTAGGTAACGTTTTTGTCAAAATTGAACAACTTTCAAGTTTAAAACAAACTATTCAACGTCCGAAACATATTTTTAATTTAAATTGTAATCTATTTCTCTGACATAATAAACATACGAAGCCATATGTACCAGTTTGGAATCAAAAGAACTCATTTTGAACAATCATATATGTTGTTCAATGTCGAAAATTTTAAGTCATAGTTTTACAAAATTCACGCGTACAAAAAACACATTTGGATGTTCTAAACACTTTTTAAAATGATTTCATTATGTATAAACCATCAAAACACTTTTAAAAACTCTAAATATCAATTTGGAGTCACAAAAACATTTTGAACCACCGATTCGGATGTTAAATATCGAATCGATAACGTTTTTGTCAAAATTGAATAAGATTTACGCTTAAAACTAAATGTTCAACGAAGAAACAAATTTTTAATTTAATTTTATCTGTTTCTTTAACATAATATACATACGGCTATATGTACTAATTTGGAATCACAAAACACATCTTCAACAATCATATATGTTGTTCAATGTCGAAAAATTTAGGTCATAGTCAGAGAAAATTTCACGAGTATAATCCACATTTGGATATTCTACTTACATTTTTTGATTGATTTCATTATGTATGAAAAACTAAAACACTTTTAGAAAACTCTAAATACCCATTTAATGTCACAAAAACACCTTTTGAGCGACTAATTTGGATGATAAATGTCAAGTAGGTAATGTTTCCTTTAAAATTGAACAATGTTCAAGTTTAAAACCAACTATTCAACGTCCGAAACATATTTATAATTTAATTTTTAAACTATTTCTCGAACAAAATAAATATACGAAGCCATATGTACTAGTTTAGAATCAAAAGAACACATTTTGAACAATCATATATGTTGTTCAATGTCGAAAAATTTAGGTCATAGTTTTAGAACTAATATAACCCATATTTGGATGTTCTAAACGAATTTTTAGATTGATTTCATTGTGTATAAACCATCAAAACACTTTTAGAGAACTCTTAATATCAATTTGGATTCACAAAAACACTTTTTGAACGACCAATTCAGATGTTAAATGTCAAATCGATAACGTTTTTGTCAAAATTGAACAAGATTCAAGCTTAAAACTAAATGTTGAACGTCCGAAACATATTTACAATTTAATTTTTAAACTGTTTCTATAACATAATATACATACGAAGCCATATGTACTAGTTTGGAATCACAAAAACACATCTTTAACAATCATATATGTTGTTCAATGTTGAACAATTTAGGTCATAGTTTGAGAAAATTTAAGAGTATAACCCACATTTGGTTGTTCTAATCACATTTTTAGATTGATTTCATTATGTATGAAAAATCAAAAAACTTTTAGAAAACTCTAAATACCAATTTGAAGTCACAAAAACACTTTTCGAACGAACAATTTGGACGATAAATGTCAAGTAGGTAATGTTTTTGTCAAAATTGAACAACTTTCAAGTTTAAAACAAACTATTCAACGTCCGAAACATATTTTTAATTTAAATTTTAATCCATTTCTCTAACATAATAAACATACGAAGCCATATGTACCGGTTTGGAATCAAAGAACTCATTTTGAACAATCATATATGTTGTTCAATGTCAAAAATTTTAAGTCATAGTTTTAGAAAATTCACGCGTATAAAACACATTTGGATGTTCTAAACACATTTTTAAATTGATTTCATTATGTATAAACCATCAAAACACTTTTAGAAACTCTAAATATCAATTTGGAGTCACAAAAACATTTTTGAAGCACCAGTTCAGATGTTAAATATCGAATTGATAACGTTTTTGTCAAAATTGAACAAGATATACGCTTAAAACTAAATGTTCAACGTAAGAAACCAATTTTTAATTTAATTTTTATCCTGTTTCTTTAACATAATAGACACACGAAGCTACATGTACTAGTTTGGAATCAAAAGAATACAATTTGAACAATCATATATGTTGTTCAATGTCGAAAAATTAAGGTCATAGTTTTAGAAAATTCACGAGTATAATCCACATTTGGATATTCTAATTACATTTTTAGATTGATTTCATTATGTATGAAAAATTAAAACACTTTTAGAAAACTCTAATACCCATTTGAAGTCACAAAAACTCTTTTTGAACGACTAATTTGGACGATAAATGTCAAGTAGGTAAGGTTTTCGTTAAAATTGAACAATGTTCAAGTTTAAAACCAACTATTCAACGTCCAAAACAAACTTATAATTTAATTTTTAAACTATTTCTCTAACATAATAAATATACGAAGCCAAATGTACTAGTTTAGAATCAAAAGAACACATTTTGAACAATCATATATGTTGTTCAATGTCGAAAAATTTAGGTCATAGTTTTAGAACTAATATAACCCATATTTGGATGTTCAAAACGTATTTTTAGATTGATTTCATTGAGTATAAACCATCAAAACACTTTTAGAGAACTCTAAATATCAATTTGGATTCACAAAAACACTTTTTGAACGACCAATTCAGATGTTAAATGTCAAATCGATAACGTTTTTGTCAAAATTGAACAAGATTCAAGCTTAAAACTAAATGTTGAACGTCCGAAACATATTTACAATTTAATTTTTAAACTGTTTCTATAACATAATATGACATCTGAAGCCATATGTACTAGTTTGGAATCACAAAAACACATCTTTAACAATCATATATGTTGTTCAATGTTTAACAATTTAGGTCATAGTTTGAGAAAATTTACGAGTATAACCCACATTTGGTTGTTCTAATCACATTTTTAGATTGATTTCATTATGTATGAAAAATCAAAACACTTTTAGAAAACTCTAAATACCAATTTGAAGTCACATAAACACTTTTCGAACGAATAATTTGGACGATAAATGTCAAGTAGGTAACGTTTTTGTCAAAATTGAACAACTTTCAAGTTTAAAACAAACTATTCAACTTCCAAAACATATTTTTAATTTAAATTTTATCTATTTCTCTAACATAATAAATATACGAAGCCATATGTACCAGTTTGGAATCAAAAGAACACATTTTGAACAATCATATATGTTTTTGAATGTCGAAAAATTTAGGTCATAGTTAGAGAAAATTTAAGAGTATAACCCACGTTTTATTGTTCTAATCACATTTTAGATTGATTTCATTATGTATGAAAAATCAAAAAACTTTTAGAAAACTCTAAATACCAATTTGAAGTCACAAAAACACTTTTCGAACGAACAATTTGGACTATAAATGGCAAGTAGGTAACGTTTTTGTCAAAATTGAACAACTTTCAAGTTTAAAACAAACTATTCAACTTCCGAAACATATTTATAAATTAAATTTTAATCTGTTTCTCTAACATAATAAACATACGAAGCCATATGTACCAGTTTGGAATCAAAAGAACTCATTTTGAGCAATCATATATGTTGTTCAATGTCGAAACATTTAAGTCATAGTTTTAGAAAATTCACGAGTATAAAACACATTTGGATGTTCTAAACACATTTTTAAATTGATTTCATTATGTATAAACCATCAAAACACTTTTAGAAACTCTAAATATCAATTTGGAGTCACAAAAACATTTTTGAACCACCAGTTCAGATGTTAAATATCAAATCGATAACGTTTTTGTCAAAATTGAACAAGATTTACGCTTAAAACTAAATGTTCAACGAAGAAACAAATTTTTAATTTATTTTATCCTGTTTCTTTAACATAATATACATCTGAAGCTATATGAACTAGTTTGGAATCACAAAAACATATCTTCAACAATCGTATATGTTGTTCAATGTCGAAAAATTTAGGTCATAGTTAGAGAAAATTTCACGAGTATAATCCACATTTGGATATTCTACTTACATTTTTTGATTGATTTCATTATGTACGAAAAATTAAAACACTTTTAGAAAACTCTAAATACCCATGTGATGTCACAAAAACACTTTTTGAGCTACTAATTTGGATGATAAATGTCAAGTAGGTAAGGTTTCCGTTAAAATTGAACAATGTTTAAGTTTAAAACCAAACTATTCAACGTCTGAAACATATTTATAAAAAAAAATTTAAACTATTTCTCTAACATAATAAATATACGAAGCCATATGTACTAGTTTAGAATCAAAAGAACACATTTTGAACAATCATACATGTTGTTCAATGTTGAAAAATTTAGGTCATTGTTTTAGAACTAATATAACCCATATTTGGATGTTCTAAACGAATTTTTAGATTAATTCCATTGTGTATAAACTATCAAAACACTTTTAGAGAACTCTAAATATCAATTTGGATTCACAAAAACACTTTTTGGACGACCAATTTAGATGTTAAATGTCAAATCGATAACGTTTTTGTCAAAATTGAACAAGATTCAAGCTTAAAACTAAATGTTCAACGTCCGAAACATGTTTACAATTTAATTTTTAAACAGTTTCTATAACGTAATATACATACGAAGCCATATGTACTAGTTTAGAATCAAAGAACACATTTTGAACAATCATATATGTTGTTCAATGTCGAAAAATTTAGGTCATAGTTTGAGAAAATTCACGAGTATAACCCACATTTGGATGTTCTAATCACATTTTAGATTTATTTCATTATGTATGAAAAATCAAAACACTTTTAGAAAACTCTAAATACCAATTTGAAGTCATAAAACACTTTTGAACTACCAATTTGGATGATAAATGTCAAGTAGGTAACGTTTTTGTCAAAATTGAACAACTTTCAAGTTTAAAACAACTATTCAACGTCTCGAAACATATTTTTTATTTAATTTTTAAACTATTCCTCTAACCTAATTAACATACGAAGCCATATGTACTAGTTTGGAATCAAAAAATAGGTTTTCAACAATCATATATGTTGTTCAATGTCGAAAAATTTAGGTCATAGTTTTAGAAAATTCACGAGTATAACCCACATTTGGATGTTCTAAACGCATTTTTGGATTGATTTCATTATGTATAAACCATCAAAACACTTTTCGAGAACTCTAAATATCCATTTGGATTCACAAAAACACTTTTTGAACGACCAATTCAAATGTTAAATGTCAAATCGATAACATTTTTGTCACGGTCGGTAACGACTTGTCTGAGGAAATTAGTATATCACTGGAGGCTTTTCTAAAGAAAATATTGATATCTGTGCATGGAAATATAAAGATATGGTATGACTTGATCCTAAGATGTGATGCTATACTTTAACAGAAGACCTTATGTTTCTCTCTCAGTAAGAGAACAGATCTCTCAACCTGGAGCGGTGTGAAGTTTTGAAGGATGAGGTTAATAAGTTCATAGCTAATGGCTTCATTTGTAAAGCCCACTATCCCGGTTAGATTTCTGGTTCTTATTAGAAAACCAAACAGAAAATGATGGATATTCATTGACTTTTTGAATCTAAACAAGGCGTGCCCCAAAGATAGCTTCTCTCGCACGCCTCATAGCTCATCAATATGAGAACGGTGCATTCCATGTTGAGCTTCATGGATGACTATTCATGCTATAATAAAAAATCGATGTACGATCCAGACGAGGAACATAATTCTTTCATCACCGACTGATGCTTGTACTGTTTAATGCCCTTCGGTCTTAAGAACGCTGAACCAACATATGAGCGGTCATTGAATCTAATGTTTCCTAATGAAATTGACAAAGCGATGGAGGTGTATGTTGATGACATGTTGGTTAAAAGTTTGGAGGTTGAAGACCACATAACTCATTTTAGAAAAGCATTCAATATCCTTTTACACTCTGAGGATTAACCTCAAACCGCTTAAATGCGTGCTTGGAATGGTTTTGGTAAATTAACAAAGAATCGAGGCTAATCCAAAAAATATTAGAGC
Source organism: Forsythia suspensa (assembly GCA_023638005.1). Classification (NCBI taxonomy): domain Eukaryota; kingdom Viridiplantae; phylum Streptophyta; class Magnoliopsida; order Lamiales; family Oleaceae; genus Forsythia; species Forsythia suspensa. The sequence continues at coordinate 44,835,391 of CM042674.1, forward strand.
ATTATTAGAAATCAAGTCGCCTTAGAAACCCAAGTAAATAGACTATTTGACGACTTAGAAGTTTCCATCAAATAGGACTGATGCTCAAAAGCTAATGCTAAGAGCCGTACGCTTCGTCCTAAGAGATGGGGTACTTTATAAGAGAGGCTTTTCCATGCCACTCATTTGTTGTGTTGAACCAACCGAGACCGAGTACCTAATGCAGAAAATCCATGAAGAGATTTGTAGTCATAGACTGTCAATGTCACACTGCTTTGACAAAGCAACCATGAAGAAGGATGCTCTGAACTATGTCAGATGTTGTGAAAAGTTCTAAAGGTTTTCCTTGGTACCTTATCTTCATCTCATTGAATTGACAAACATAAGTAGTCATTGGCCATTTTCCAAATGGGATGTTGACATTGTGTGTCCACTTCCCAAGGGTAGAGATGGTTCTCAATATATGATAATGACCATTGATTACTTTACAAAATAGGTTGAGGCCTAAGTGTTGACTTCTATCACCGAGACTAACACAACCAAATTCATATGGAGGAGCATTATCTACCGATTTAGAATTCCACATTCTCTTGTTACGGATAACGGGAAGAAATTCGAAAAGAAGAAATTGCGAAGTTGTGTGATGCTTAGGAATTGAAATAATTCTCTAATCTTTATCATACTCAAGAAAATGGACAAGTCAAGGCAAAGTGAACAAAATAATCAAAGATGCTTTGAAAATGAAGTTGGACAGCTTGAAAGGTACTTGGGTGGACGAACTTTACCTTGTTCTCTGGGCATACCACTGAACCACAAGCGAGACGACCACTGGTAAAACTCTATTCTCTCTAACTTATGGGATAGAGGTTGTGGTGCCAGTTGAAGTTGGACTTTATTCACCTTGGTGAATCCATTTTAATGAGTTTTCTTATAATGAGAATAGATTGATGGAAGTTGACTTATTGGACGATGCCGAAGACACATCTCAAATGAGGCTAACCACATATCAAGAAAGAATGGCGAAGTACTATATCATTCAAGTCAGGAATTTAGTATTAATGAAAGTATTTCCATCGACTAAGGAAAGTAGTTCAGGAGCTTTAGGTCCAAATTGGAATGGACCTTATCGGATAACTGCTGAAGTCCAACCCAGAACATATCGAATTGAAGACTTGGACGGGATAAGCCATTCTTACTCTTGGAATACTGAACACTTGAGAAAGTAATACTGGTAAAAATTGAGTCTCGACTAGCCTATCTTGTTTCTAAATGATTAAGATATGTTTATTTTCAATTGAAGGTTAAACTTAATCTTTTACACAAGTATATGCAAGTTCGTGTGTTCATTGAAGGGCATGTTTTCTTAATTTGTATGGGTCTTGATAATTATTCTAATTTGATATTGAAATACTTCAAGACCGAGATTGAAAATAAATAAATTTTATTGATAGCCAATAAATATTACAAATACGGAAGCATAAAAATTAAATATGCCTCTTAGGGTCTGTAAGGGCCGAAAGAATTGAAGGCACAATAGAAGTCAGATGAGCTAGTTGGGAAGCATATGTAAAGGATCTGAAGGGATTGAAGTGCCATTAGGCTGGATTGGGTCAGCGTGAAAGGTAGGCATAGCAATTGGCGCTTCAGTCGCATCTCTATCTAATTGCTCAATAGTCTACAAGGAGTTGAAGCCTGCTGAATCAGATTCAGCATCCAAGTCGTCCACTCCAACTCTAAGTTTATGTCTGGAAGCTTCGACTGGACAAGATTTTCCCCAATTTGAATATTATGATCCGAAAGTAATCAACCATACCTTCATAGTCAGATGATGGATAGAAAGTGCTCTGAACTATGTTACTACCTTGGCCCCAACATTGTTAACCTTAGTCACCAGCCTGCTCACTTATGCCTCGCTCGTAGCTAGCCAATTCCTAAGGCTAACGATTTCCCCGCCGGAGTAGTAGCTTGACCCTCTCGCTCGCCAAGCCTTCCTTCTAGCTTCTTCCTTTCTTTGATTGGCATACAACAGTTGCTCGTTGACATTCCCTTAATTCTCTACCAGGTCTTCAAATTTTGTGTCCTTGGCTTTGATTTTCTCCTTCAAGCCCTCAATAATGGGTTACAACCGACCCGACTTGCCCTTGCAACTTGGCCGCTTCTGCTTTCAATGCCTCATTCTCTTTTTTAATAGACTCGAACACAACAAAAGTGGCCTCAGCTGCTTGTGTCCACTTGGATTGCTCCACAAGTGCACTCCCTAGTTCGAAGAAAACATGTACAACCCTCATAACAGTTTAGGCTCTCATCTCTGCCAAGATACGCTTATTGCAGTTGTCCACTGCTTTTGCCAATCTTCTATCTAGAAGCATTTGCTGGCAGCGGCGACAACAAATTGAGCTACCCAAAGCATCTTTAGAATCTCTAGGGCCAACTCATTCCAACATGGTTTCAAAAAACTTCGTGATTTATCCAGAGTAGGGTAGGAGGTAGGCCTACTTCGAAGTAGGAGTTGTAAGAATTAATGTCCAAGCTCCAATTAGTTGGGTCGGACTTTATTATTAATTGGGCCCATTTGTTGATGGGTTATAGTTCTACTAGAACTAGGGCTGGGGTTAGCCCTACCTATAACTACAAAGGCCACGACAGATTAAATCAGAAGTTGGTTTTCATTACTTGCTAGCACAAGAAAATGACAGCCAAATACAATTACTCCCAAAAAGTTCAGCTTTCATCTGTTCTTGATCGTGGAAGTCCAGATATGTTCTTGTTGTGTGGATTACCATCGGAGGCTGGACAATTGGATAGCTGTGGTATTGAAGATCGCACCTCCAGCTAGTCAGAAATCAGATTTCACGATATCCATCAAAGGTAAACTCTTATCACAAATTCTCTCTAAGTACAAGGTTGATCTGGCTTAAAGGAATTGAATATTTAATTTCCTCTGTGCATGTATACCTCAATTCCTAACATTGGTATCAGAGCCTACCTTGTTACTTGTTAGAGTTCGTTAGACTGTTTTGATGAATTGAACAATAATTGTTGTTGGTATATTAATTTAATTTCAGTTATGACAGTAATAATAAAATTTGTGAATTTTATATTTTGAATAATAAAATCTGAAATTTGTTTCAATTTATTTGGAACGGATCTAACTAGTTGGAACACCACCGCTGGCGTGTGGCGGCAATCCGATTGGTGAAGGTGGCGGGTCCATTGCTTTTGGAAGCATCGGAAGTCGCGGTAGTGACCACGCGATGCCATTTGCCTTGCCAGCTGTCTGCATTTGACGCACATAAGTTGTGCGACGCCGGCTTGCCACTACAAAACAAAATGTGTGGCCCGTTGCTTTTGAAGCGATGAGCGCCGCCATGAGCAACCAAGCAGCGCCACTTCCATTCTGATGAATGTCGCTAATAGCGATGGGTACGCCGTGTTGGACACCGACGCGACCACCGCTAGAATCGATTGTTGGCGACGTCGTTTGAAACGGCGCCGCATTGCAGAAACCCTTGCCTAGGGTTTCTACGTTCCGTCATTATGGGGACGGGGGCTCCCATGCAATTTTGGAAATTGCATGGGAAGCCCCCTTAATTTAAAATATTATAAATGGGCCTCCTATGCAATTTTTGAAATTGCATAGGAAGGATAAATGTTTTAAAATTTAGAGGGGACCTTCTGTGCAATTTTAGAAATTGCACAAGATGGCCCAGTGTTTTAAAATCGAGAGGGTCTACGTGCAATTTTAGAAATTGCATTAAAGGACCCATTGTTTTAAAACTTCAAGGGAATGATTGTGAAATTTTAGAAATTGCACAATAAGTCCTCAAGCTTTAAAAGGAAATTAAGGTCTTAAATGTAATTTTGAATTTTTTGGAAAATTGTAATTATTAAATCTTTTAATGCTGGTCAAATATTCAAAATTAATTAAAATCATTTTTAAACCATGTTTTGAATTTTTTGACCAGATTAAATTTTAACTTTGTTTTATAAAATTACAATTTTAACCTTATACAAATTTTATCTCCAATCAGAGTGTGACTTTAAATTGAGAGATAAAATAAATTTTGAAAAATCTCCTTTTTGAATAAAATTAATTGATTAATTTTATTATTGAAACATTAAGTAATTAATTAGATTAATTATTTAATTCCGTCTAGTCCGTTTCAAAGTGTCTAAAAAGTTTAGACTTATCTTTGTCAAAGCCGCAAATTTAGAAATTAATATATTTTAATATTAGATATTAAAATTGATGTTTAGTGGATGATTATGGACTCGACCCATGTGATTGATTGTATGGTTAATTATTTATGTTGATTGTTGGTTGGGCTCATGAGCCTATTATTTAATTAAATGGGCATGCGAGCCTATTATTTATTTAATTAGATTTTTGAACTATTTATTTATTATGGATCTGCGTGTCCATCAAATGCCAACTAGTATGAGATACGAGTTACTGGCAGGAGATGGAGATATTGATTTTAGCATTCGATGAGCGAATGCAACGTCCCCTTAGAATTGATCGACTAACCTTCCTTTTGGCTCGGGAAGATTAGCTAGATAAAGTCCATAATCATCCACAATTATTTTTGTGTATGATTGATTGCATGTTGGATGTTAGTTAATATACATAAATGTGATGAGACAAACCCCTCTTTATCAAAATATTAAATTTGTATTAAATGGTTAATAGAACGTGCCTTCTATTGTTATAGTGAAAAACTAGAGTCTATTATCGATGTCAGTTTGTTGAGTCGCTCAAGGCTGCTCGCTCATAGATATGTTTATCACGATGAAACATTCGATGTTTCTGAACAATTGGTAGAATTTAACTAGGATTTTATTTTTTGTTGAGTCGCTCAAGAAAATAAAATTTTAAAGACACAATCAAGTAAAACACATAAGATGTGTACGACAATAAGTTGTCTACTTGATGATCTAGGAGTCACATAGAGATGTGATTGATAGAGTATCTACCGGATGTTTTATTAGGGCTTGTTAAGTCGTTCAAGGTTCTAATAAACAAAAGGGATCCTAGCCCATCGAGAGTCTAATCGGTTCTATTGATTAATGTTTGAGGTCATTAATTCAATTTAAACGGTGGGAGTACAATTAATTTAATACAAGTCCATAATTAAATTAATTTTCTATATTTAATTAATTTTACATCTTGTTATTTCAAAGATTGAATCATGAGTAACCACATGAATTTGAGAGGAATATTGGATGCCAACAAACTTACAGAGCCAAATTTTACGGATTGGCACTACAATTTGAGAATTGTTCTAAAGCATGAAAAAATTGGATATGTCGTTGAGCAACCTATGCGTAAGCTCCCTCATGAAGCTATGCTTGGGATGAAGTGCAGGCTTACAATAAACACAGCGATGACGAAAATACTGCAGCATGTGTGATGTTTGTAGCTATGTCACCTGAGTTACAAAACCAGCACGAGTGTATGGATGCTTATACCATTATAATTCACCTCAAGGAGTTGTAAGATGAATAGTCATGAACTGAACGGTATGAGACATCCAAAAAGTTAAACAGATGTATGATGGCAGAAGGATCTTCAGTCAGTGCTCATGTACTAAAGATGATTGGTTATATTGAAAAAATAAACCAATTGGGTTATGCCATGGACCACGAGCTGAGTATTGACTTGGTTCTCTGATCCCCGCACGATAGCTTTTCGCAGTTTATTAAGAACTTCAACATGAATAAGATTCAATGTATCCCGCACTGAGTTCTTGAACATGCTAAAAGGCATTGAGCCCAATATAAACAAGGGAAAGGGCGATTTTTGCTATTGATACCTCTAAGGGCACTAAGAGGAGATCAAAAAGGATCTTTCGAGAAAAAGGATCTAAAAGGCTAAATCTGCTGAAAAAACAGTCAAACCAGACAAGACAAAATCTAAGTCTGATGATCCGTGTTTTCACTGTGGAAACAAAGGACATTGGAAGAGGAACTGCAAGGCATATCTCGCCTCCTTGAGGAGAAATAAGTCTACTGAAACTTCTACTTCAGGTATCTTTTTCATTGAAATTAATTTATCTACTCCTTCACTTCTTGGGAATTAGATACGGATATGGATCTCATATTTTCACAAAATATGAGGGCTAAAAACGATGAGATTACTACAAAAGGGAGAAGTAGACCTATGATTTGGGAATTGAGCAAGAGTTCTTCGCATTGGGCTGTAGGGACATACTTTTTATCATTGCCTTCGGCCTTGTTTTAGAATTAAGAGATTGCTATTACATTCCTGCTATTACTAAGAACATCATTTCTATTTCATGTTTGGACATGGATGGGTTTTCATTAAGATTAAGGATAAACGTTGTTCTTTATATCTTGATGATGTGTTTTATGGATGTAAGAATTTTTTTAATGGCATCTATATTCTAGACTTGGAATGTCCTATAATGAGCATAGACAACAAAAGGCATAAAGGCAATAAGGTTAAAAAGTCATACCTTTGGCATTGCAGACTGGGTCATATAAATGAAAAACGCATCACCAAGTTACATAAAAATGGATACTTGGATTCAAATGATTGTGAATCATTTGATAGATGTGAGTCATGCCTAATGGGTAAAATGACCAAGACCCCATTTACTGACCAAGACCCCATTTACTGGAAAAGGAGTCAGGGCTGCAGATATTTTGGGGCTCGTACATACTGATGTATGTGGACCAATGTCTACAGATGCTAGATGTTGGTTTTCCTACTTTATCACGTTTACAGATGACATTCTAGACATGGTTTCATTTATTTGATGAAATTTAAGCATAAAGCCTTTGAGAAGTTCAAGGAATTCAAGCAAGAAGTAGAAAGGCAAACCAAGAAAAATATTCTAACACTTAGATCTGATCGAGATGGAGAATATTTGAAGGGTGAGTTTTTAGACTATCTAAAAGAGAATGGGATTCTCTCATGAGAGACTCTACCGTATACACCAAACTAAATGGTGTATCGAAGGAGAAACTGCACCTTACAAGATATGGTGCGATTAATGATGAGTCGTGCAGTTCTTCCAAAATCGTTTTGAGGATATGCACTTAACACTGCATGTCACACACTAAATCGTGTCCCATCTAAATCGGTCGATAAAACTCCATACGAGTTATGGAAAGGAAAAAGACCCGATCTTTCATTTATGAAAGTTTGGGGCTGCGACACTTATGTGAAGCGTGTAGAATCATACAAGCTATGAGCTAAATCTGATAAATGCTTATTTGTGGGGTATCCAAAAGAAACTGCTGGATACTATTTCTACAATCCTATCGAGATGAAAGTCATCGTATCAAAATATGTCGTATTCTTAGAGAAAAAGTTCATTCTAAGAGAGGCCAGTGGGAGCAAAGTAGATCTTGAAGAGGTTCAAGAAACCAAAAATATAGACCAATTAGATGAGCCAGTAGTTGAGCTTGCATTTGAGGAGGCACATATTGGAAGTGGCGAACCGTCAGTCCCCGAGGATACAACAACTCTCCGTAAGTCGAGCAGGGTCATTCGTCCTCTTCGGAGATACGATCTCCTAATTACCAATTATGCATTGCTAATCGATGAAGATGAACCCACTACTTACGCAGAATTGAAGTCAAATGTTGATTCAAAGGGATGGCAGGAAGCCATGGAATCTGAAATGAACTCCATGTATGAAAACAAGGTCTGGACCTTGATTGACCCGCCTGAAGGGATAAAACCAATAGGTTGTAAATGGGTTTACAAGAAAAAGGTCGACATGGATAGTAATGTTCATACTTACAAGGCAATATTGGTTGCGAAGGGTTACAAGCAAAGACAATGAATTGACTTTGACGAAACTTTCTCACCAGTAGCCATGTCTAAATCAATTCGGATTCTGCTTGCAATAGCAGCATACTATGACTATGAGATATGGCAAATGGATGTCAAAACTGCATTCCTTAATGGGAATCTTAGTGAGGATGTGTACATGACACAACCCGAAGGTTTTGAATCCACGGAGCCAAACAAAGTATGCAAACTACAAAAATCCATATATGGATTAAAGCAAGTCTCTCGGAGATGGAATCTTCGTTTTGATGAGACAATAAAAAATGTTTGATTTTATCAAGAATGAAGATGAACCATGTGTGTATAAAAAGGTTAGTGGGAGAAAAGTCGTATTTCTAATTTTGTATGTGGATGACATAATATTTTAGGAAACGATGTCCCGATGCTAAAATCAGTAAAATTGTGGTTATTCAAAAATTTCTTCATGAAAGATATGGGAGAGGCATCTTACATTCTCAGAATAAAGATCTATAGAGATAGATCTAAAAGAATGCTTGGCCTATCTCAATCTACATACATAGATAAAATCTTGAGAAGACTTAGCATGGAAGAGTCCGAGAGAGGACTCTATCCCATCGGGCATAGGATCTATCTCTCAAAAGAGATGTTTCCAAAGACACAAATTGAAAGAGATCGCATGGATAGAATTCCTTATGCATCAGCAATAGGATCTATCATGTATGCCATGCTATGCACTTGACCAGATGTTTCATATGCTTTGAGTGTCACAAGCAGGTTCCAAACGAACCCTTCGAGAAACTTTGGATCGTAGTAAAAATATCCTTAAGTACTTAAGAAGGACTAAGACATGTTCTTGGTGTATGAAGGAAATGAACTTAGAGTTCAAGGTTATGCCGATGCTAACTTTCGATCGATAAAGGCGATAGCAAATCTCAATACGGATATGTATTTACTCTAAATGGTGGTGCGATCGGTTGGAAAAGTTCTAAACAAGAAACATTCTTGATTCAACTACAAAAGTCAAATATATAGCTGTTTTAGAAGTAGCAAAGCAAGCAGTCTAGATCAAGAACTTCATTTCAGAACTTGGAGTAGTTCCTAGCATTGTTGATCCAATATCTCTGTATTACGATAACAATGGAACCATCGCACAAGCCAAGGGACCCAAGTCTCATCAAAGATCCAAGCATATATTAAGGCGATATCATCTCACCAGAGAGATAATCCTGAGAAATGACATAAAGATAGAAAGAGTCCCGACTGACGACAATGTAGCAGATCCTTTGACAAAGCCGTTGTCTCAGCACAAGCATGATAGTCATGCTAAATCTATTGGTATTAGATACATGAGTGATTGGATCTAGTTTGTATGGGACGTTTTATATACTCTTTGTTAGACATTGAAATGTATGAATAATTTTATTAATTAAATATTTTGTCTACATTTTAATGACAGATCTATTATTATTTAATTTCTTTTATTTAAAATAATAGAGTCCGAAGAAAAGTTCATAGTAACTTGTTAATCACAAGGTGTTCTGATTGTGAGATACAAGTTATAAATAACTTATTCTTGAAATATCCCTAGTCATAGTAATAATGAGATACGGATATCATTATTACGAATAGACTAGCATGTGTTGCATTTCTTTTGAAGAAAGTAGCTGATCTCACAAACTAAGATGTAGAGGGACATATGAATGAACACATGAATGCATTGTTATGAGAACATGACATTGGATGATCCGCCTAGAGATTCTACATGGATAACTATCCAAGCGTCAATGGTAAATCTCTAATGTGCGGTAGTAGATTTGGTCCTTTGACTTGAGGACATCATAGAATCTTATGTGAGGACCACTATACTTTGGCGAGCGTTTGATGGGATTCAAAGATTTTGAGTCACCAAGAAGACATCGTACGGGTATAGTGAGAATCATATGAATGTTGTGAATGTCTAATATAAGGATTCGTCACTCCTGGAAAGTAGAAGATTATAACCTGATTTTTACCCACTTAAGTTGATATAAATTTCCTCGGCCAGGGTGGAGTTATGAGTTGAAATTTTTTCAACCATAACTAGATTAGATCAACGAAGTGTTAAGGTGAATAACATAATTAGTTGAAATGAGATTGACGCTGATCTATATCTCTTAACCAATTGGGTAATATTGATGAAGGGATTATATTTCCACGGTAACCGTACATATATTGGTTATGTCATACCACATGACATTTCCCTTCATGGATTGCCTTGACACATTGCTAGATGTCAATCTTGGACGGCGACGTGAATTGATCAATCTAGGTGAATCGATGAGAATATCACTGCGTTTGCCATCGTGAATGGGAACCTAATAGGTCACACACATAAGACGAGAATTGAGCATCTAGAGTTAGACTTTGTCCAAGTAGGAGATTGTAAAAATTAATGTCCAACGTTCAATTAGTTGGGTCGGACTTTATTATTCATTGGACCAAATTAATTAATTAGATTAATTAATTGGGCCCATTTGTTGATGGGTTCTAGTTTGACTAGAACTAGGACTAAAGGTTAGCCCTACCTATAATTACAAAGGCCACGACAGATTAAATCAGAAGTTGGTTTTCATTAGTTGCTAGCACAAGAAAAAGATAGCCAAATACAATTACTCCAAAAAGGTTCTGCTTTCATCTGTTCTTGATTGTAGAAGTCCAGATCTATTCTTGCTGTGTGGATTACCATCAGAGGCTGGACAATTGGACAGCTGTGGTATTGAAGATCGCACCTCCAGCTAGTCAGAAATCAGATTTCACGATATCCATCGAAGGTAAACTCTTATCATGAATTCTCTCTAAGTACAAGGTTGATCTGTCTTAAAAGAATTGAATATTTAATTTTTGTTGTGCATGTATACCTCAATTCCTAACAGGAGTGCTTTGGTTGTCTGTAGCCTTCCATTTTACCTCCTCAACTGCTTTCTTTTTGGCCTCTTTAGCAACCTTTCGGTGCACAACGGACTCTGAGTCCCCCAGCATAAAGCTTCTTGGCACCTTTGTAGTCTTAGGTGGTAGAGGCACCCAAGAGCCAACTTTAGCTTTTCCCTTAGGGTTAGTAGTAAGTGAAGGTTGGCTTGGTAGTGGCATGACACAATCAAAGGTGGTTGTAGAAGGAGGTTGACCGCTGCTCACAGTCTGCTTCTTTTGCTTTCTTGCGGCGAATGTGTCAAGGCTAGGAAATTATCCCATGTCTTATTGAATGTTTTTACAAAAACTTAAATTAAATAGTCAGTCTCAGCGAAAGTAAAACAAAGTAAATATTAGCAAAAGTCACATTATTAAATGACTTTGTTTTACCTTTGTTCGCCATAAGTCTGAATTTGATAAAGTAGCGATTCCTATTGATCAAGTTTAGAAAGCTCATTTCCTTCTCAAGCACTACGAATAGATAGCCGAATAGCTCATTCTCAAGCTTGGTGAAGCTCGGTATTTTGTTGGGCTCTACCCAAGAAAAGAAAAAAAGTGTTAGTATAATTAATTTACAATAATTTAAATAAGTATTAAATACATCTAATCAACTTCACTTACGAAGAATGCCATATTCTCTCTAGACCTTTACGTCTGGCCGAGGATCATTAGGGAAAAACTCCCAACACCTCAAACAAAGAAGAATGACGTCTTCCAGCATTTGACCAAAGACGTGAAGTTGGTGACTAAGAGAGCTTCTCAGGTATACAAGTGACATGTAATACTAGCCAAAGCTGGCTGCACCCAGGGACTTCCTAGGGTTGTAAAGGGATTGAAAGACCCGAAGTGGAAGGTTGTCTTCATTCCTTGCTATTTCCCATACAAAAAGTCCCTGAGAGACAGGCCACTCTATTTGAGAGAAGTTGAGTAGGGGTGAAGTAGCTCAAGGCCTCGTGCATAAAACGGTGCATCAGAAACTGTTTGTCAAAAAATTTATTAAATAAACCAGAAGTGTACTGGTCGAACAAGTAGTAAAGTGGACATGAATCTAAGTATCAATTCCACGAAGAATAGTTTTAAGTACCAAAATTTACTATTTAAGCTTTATTCGAAAACACAGTCATTTGGATTTTTTAAAATTAAGAAAAATAAAAACTATTAAATTAAGCTAAAGGAAACAAGAAAATAATCAAATAGCTTTTGATTTAATTAAATAAGTTTTGGGACTTGGGACTCACAGCTTCACCATCGTTGATCCTCCTAGTTTCATAGTCATTGATTCAATAATAACTAATTCTTATTAACGATCGAATTCTTTCTAAATTAATTAACTATATCTCTCGATAATAATTAATTCTATTTAATTAGGCCAACCCACCTATCTCTAGATGAATTCGTTATCAACCCTCTTAAATGCATTAACAACAAGAATTCATTAGAGCCTCATTGAAATTCAACTCTAAATGATCGCACTAACCACATGATTATATCTTTATATCTTGTCCAAATTAATGATTTTTATTGTCTAAATCTAATTCATGTTTTCATCTCTCGAATCCGCATAAACCAATATAACATTCACCAATTAGCTAAAAAGATAGCTTTAAGCAAACAATAAAAATTTAACAAAGAAATTAATTGTCATAAGTCGAATCAATGAACACAAAACTAGGGTTGACAACTTGGCTACGTTGTTCGTCCCAAGAAAATAAAATTAGCTAATCAAAGAATTCATGGAGACAATAGAATGAAATAATAAATACATGACCAGGTAAAGAATTGAATGTTGAAGGTAATAAGTTCTTGCACCATGAATCGTCTATCGCCTCCTTGAATCCAATCTCTTGTTCTTGATTCTTCTCCTCCAATAATCTCTACAAAATCTCCTTAGGTTTTGCTCTTGTTAGTTCCCAAAATTATCTCTCCCTCTCCTTTGTTAGCTCTCTTTTTGCCTCTTATATCTCCAAAAAGCCCCAAAAAATAGTGTACAAAATCATCCAAAAATAGACTTCTAGTTGAAAAAGGAATCACACATGTGCAGAGACATGCGGCCACATGACAAATTATGTGATCTTCCTCCATTTCGTCTCCCAAGTTTCGTACTCCATGTCCATTTGTCCCGAACTCGACTCTTTTCATGTTTTCTTGATTCCTAAAATAGATTTAAACAAACACATGTAAACACATACTTATTACAAATAAAACGCACATCTAAACACACTTATAGGAAATTTTAAAAATTAAATAAACACTTATTAAATTCCCCACACTTAGACCATTGTTAGGTCTCCGAACAACAACAAAACAAAAACAAAACACAACTCACAAGAAATCAAAACATATAGACTCTCGGTCATGCCTCAAGTAGACAACTTTGTTAAAGGATAGTGGAATAGCTCAACATAGCTTGCCTAATAAAAAGTCTCCCAAGCAAATAAGAGAAATAATGACTTTTAACATCCACTACTAGAAATTTATGTTCGCATACAAAATGAATTTGTAGAGAAATGTTATTTTGTGGGGAAAAACCTTTCCCGACGAAATTTTTTTGGGGCATTTGTGGCGCAAACATCATGGGGAAAGGTATAAGAAGACAAATGGTGGAAATTTGTGGGCTAAAGTCTCTCCCTACAAATCTTTTAGAGACAAATACAATTTGTCATCTAAGTTCTTTCTCGACAAAATTATTCGTTTACTAAAGTTATTTTGGCCCACAAAACAGGTTTGGTAGGCACAACAAGACAAAATATTTTGTGGGCTAAATCGTAATTTTCCCTACAAATAAATTTGTGTCGAAAACTTTTGTGGACCATGTTCTACTTTTTTCTACAAATGATATTTTGTGGGAATGCATATTTGTGGGCTAAGTAAATTATTTTTTCCAACAATGATAGAATTTATAGGGAGAAATTAATTATTTTTATATAATTGTTTATATTATGTTAATTCTGTTTACTTTCTTCAAAATAATCTAAAGATGCAAAAAAGACAACAAATTAAATTAAGACTTTATTAATGTCAATCCATATAACATTAAATTCAAAATATTGTACCAAAATACAAATAAAAACCATTCACTAAAACGTTTGCCTTTGTTGCCTTTGTGTGCAACAAGGGCACAAAGGCAAACGTTCCATTCTTTTCTGAACACAAGATGGAATGAAAAATTGCCTTACGTAGACCCCGTCCCAAAGTAGTTCTTTGTACCTTTCACCTCTCGTGAATCTACTCTCAATTTTCATATTCCCATGGGATCCTACGAGGGGTACTCAAAAAGTTTTAGAGTTAAAGCCTAGACCGAGCACTTCAAACTGCTTAAATTACGGGTGTAATTGGATATGATGCCTCATGTAGTGTGCACTCTTTACACTCATAGTATTTAGGGATATCATATTATAATCTCAAATCTATACAAAGAGGAACCTTACCATAGGCTTGCTAATATATCACATTGGAGCCAACATTGATACGAATACATGTAAGGGTCTTAATTGGATTGTAATGGGGTTTCGGGTTTGGTAGGATAAAAAGGATTTCTTTTTGGCTAATTTCGTGGAGGAATTCCAATAACTTAGTTTCCCAAGAGCTTAAATCTTCACGATATACCATTCATCATTACAAATTACCACACTCAAACCCACAACTTCTGAATAATTCCTTATTTTGCTTCATCTTGATGAACATATTATTTTTTATTTTTTCCATTTCTTTTCTCCTTATTTTTTTAACAAAGAAATTAGTTGAAATTTCTTATAACAAGCTATTGAATTCCTCCAAATTCAAGGTTCAAAACAAGGATGAGATCAAAGAAAGGATATTCATTGCTTGTAACGTGGTTTAATTTTCAACAAAAAGGCTAAATCTCAAAGTTGTCTTCTAAATGATATAATCAAGATAGGCTCTTTAAGATAGCTAAAATTGGCTTCACCTAATGCCCTTACATAATTGTATTCGATTTTCATTGAGGCTTCACAATATGCATAACAAAGCAAGTTCTAGAAGAATTCAACCATGCATGATATTCACTCAACCAAAAAAAATATATAGTAGCACAATATACAATATATGCTCTTTTAGGCTCAAAAGCTCACAAATTAAGGTCCATTGTGAATGAAATCACACTCACCATTTTAGCATTGGTGATTGCTCGGTCATAGCCCAAATGCCGATTATGAATTCTAATGGTATGTTAGTAACAGAAACACTACCAGGCGGTTTAGACAAGATGGCATTAATCAGGTGAAATTACATTAAGTTGGCTTAACTAAGGCATTAAAAATTTTCAACAAAGCTCAATTTTTCACTTGTGCTAAGAAAATAATGGAAGATTGCCTTTTCTAAGTGCTCAATAATTAGCCAGTTATGCAAGAAAATGAACTAAAATTTTCAAGTTTTCTCATTACTTGGGTTCCTAATTCCAGCAAAGTTATATAAATATTTCACAATAAGTTTCTCTCAAACATGACCGAGAGTTTTACACACAAAAACAACATGTATAACTTCAATTGGCATACGAACAACCAAGCGTACTTAAGAGAAAACATAAAGAAACACACGTACTAAATCATGAAAACAATCACCCCCACACTTAATTTCTACATTGTCCCCAATGTAGAGCAATTCAAAACAAATAAAAGAAGGGATCAGAACCCAGGGGTAGGCAGAGTCATCCATTGGCTGGGTAGTGTCATCGGGATCAGAGGAGCCACCACAGTTGGCAATTTGCTCGCAAGCTCTGCGGAACGACCCCCTAGAAATTGGGTCATCATACAGCAAAGTATCTTCTTGTGGGATAGAACGGATCAATTATTTCTTGCATATGGCCGTGATTACGCATGGGAATATAACTCGCTTAGAAAAAGACTTCTCAATCCCATGGTCCCGAATTAGCTCGTAAATGTGTTGCCCCAAATCAATCTTGCGAACCCAAATTGTGTACAAAAGTCGGGCCCTCTAGATATTAATAGCGGTAGTGTTAGATGTGGGCTCGGCGATTGCGTAAACAAAGTGGTGTATATACCAAGCCATTTTACTCAATGCACCATTAAGAAATGGACCCTATTCCACTGCCGTCGAACGCTCCAAAAGAAAACTAACCACATCTTCATCGCTAAAGTCAGGGAAAAATTCCTTATAATATGTGGCGTCTGTTGAAGTCAAACCACAGTATTTATCAATGGATTCCTTTGTGAATGGAATCCATTTTCTGAGTACTTTAGTGTAATTTGCTCGGGCGGACTCCTCATTCTCAATGTCCTAACTAAAGTTGTTGTAGAAGTCCTGAACTAATTTGGGATACTCCGCAAGCAACTCCTCCACGCATTTATTCCACCCATACTGATCAAAAAGCTTAGCAAACAGGGTGTCATTCATTTCTCCGAAATAGATGCGCCGTTCTTTAATAAACTTATCGCTAACTCCGAATTTGGTGGGTGCTATATCCTTTCCATTTCTTTTAGGATCCATGGTGATCAAATTTTGGTATTAAGATTGCAAAAATAAGAACTGTTGTTGGAACTAAGTAGTGAAATCTCCTTTTATTTGGCTCTTGAACATTGTGAGATGAAAAGGTTGAAGTGGAGCTCTTCTAATGCTTGAGGTGTAGGAGAAAGGAAAGTGAAGAGTTAGGGTTAGGAGAATAAGAGTGAAATAAGAAAGGATGTGAGGGGCTTTTGTAAATTTTTCGGGACCCATGCACCTGCATGAGGGTCGCGTGCGGCCGCATGGGGGTTTCGATCGGTTTATTTATTTATTTTATTCTTTTGTTAATTTTTCAAATGGCCGCATGGGGGTTTCTGTCAGGATGTCAAATTTTTTATTTTTTTTATTTTTTTAAGTTAAATTGTTCCCACCCCCACACTTAAAGCATAAAGAATAACAAGAACCAATAACCTAGGTGTAATGCTTAAATGTAAAATAGCGGCAAAATAAAAATAAAATAAAATAAACGAGTATACTGGGTGGGTTACCTCCCACCAAACGCTTGTTTATAGTCACGAGCCTATGGGTGATCACTCCGGCTCGGTGATTTCAATAACCAACTTTTCTTTCGAAAATTCAGTCTCAAAATAGTGCTTCAAGCGTTGTCCATTAACTTTAAAATTGCCTTTCTTTGGATGATGGGGCTCAGATGCACCATAGGGAGACACCTAAGAGATTGTGAAAGGACCCGACCATCTGGACCTGAGCTTCCCTGGAAAGTGTTTCAAACAAGAGTTATAGAGCAAAACTTGATCTCCCACCCTAAATTCTCATTTGTGAATATGACGATCGTACTATTTTTTTGTTCGTTCCTTATAGATAGAAGCATTTTCATATGCACCTAGTCGAATTCATCAAGCTCATTTAATTGCGGACACCTCTTATCACCGGTGCTTTCATATCCATGTTGAGTTGTTTAAGTGCCCAATACACCTTATGTTCGGAGTTCAATAGGTGCGTGGCAAGCTTTTCCAATCACAATCGATATGAAGACATCCCAATAGGTGTTTTGCATGCCGTTCGATAAGCCCATAATGCATCGTCCAATATTTTGGCCCAATCCTTTCGAGTCGAGTTGACAATTGTTTCAAGGATTTTCGTCAAGCTGTCTATTCGAAGTTTCCACTTGCCCACCTGGTGCGGATGATAGGCTATCGCCATACGGTGATGAACTCCATATTTAGTCAACACTGACTTTCAAAAGATTGTTGTTGAAGTGAGTTCCCCATCACTTATAATGGCTTGTGGAACTCCAAATCTTGAGAAGATATTCTTTATAACGAACTCTACCACTGCTTTAGCATCATTTGTAGGTAATTCTCAAGCCTCAACCCATTTTGACACATAATCAAGCTGCTACCAAAATGTACATGTTGTTACATGAAGAAGGGAAGGGTCCCATGAAGTCTATGCCCCATATATTGAATATCTCGACCTCCAAGTTGTTGTTCAATGGCATTTTTGCCTAGAAGAAATATTTGAGTGCGTTGACACTGTCACAATTCTTAACAAAAGAATGCACATCTTTAAACAAAGTAGGCCAATAAAACCACCTTTGAAGTACCTTAGCAATTGTATTCATAGGTCCATGATGTCCACCATATGGTGAAGAGTGGACTCGATCAAGGATGGACATCATATCTTCTTTTGGCACGCATCTTCTAATTATCTGATCTGCCCCCCAGCAATAAAGATATGGTTCTTCCCAATAGTAGTGTTTAAGATCATGGAAGAACTTTTTCTTATGCTAATAGGTAAAATCAGGATGGATCACTTCTCCAACCAAATAATTCACATAGTCAGCAAACGAATGGGCTTTCTCAACTCGAAACAACTGCTCATCTGGGAATCTTTCATTTATATCTCTAACTAAGTTCTCATCTGTTTGTTCAAGTTGAGACAAATGATCAGCCACTTGGTTCTCCGTAACCTTTTTATCCCGAATCTCGATATCAAATTCTTGTAAAAGCAACACCCATTGGATTAACCTTAGTTTTGCATCCTTTTTTCCAAATAGGTATTTTAGGGCTGAGTGATCCATATAGACAATGACCTTTGATCCAATCAGATAGGCTCAAAATTTATCAAAGGCAAAAACTACAGCTAACAACTCATTTTCCATGGTGGCATAATTAAGTTGAGCACCATTAAGAGTTCTACTAGCGTAGTAAATTACCTCAAACGCCTTGTCTTTCCTCTGTCCCAAGGCTGCTCCCGCTGCATAATCACTAGCATCACACATTATTTCAAAGGACAAACTCCGATCAGTGCGATGACCACGAGTGCGAGACTAATTTTTCTTTCAAAGTGTTGAAAGAAACAAGACACTTATTAGAAAAATTAAAGGGTACATCCTTCTCTAAGATTGTGCATAGAGGCTTTGTAATTGCTGAGAAATCTTTGATCAATCTTCTGTAGAAACCTGTATGCCCTAGAAAACTGCTAATCCCTTTCATTGTAGTTGGTGGAAGCAACTTCTCAATCACTTGCACTTTAGCCTTATCAACTTCGATACCCAATGCCGAGACACGGTGTCCCAAAACTATTCCTTTAGTAACCATGAAGTGACATTTTTCCAGTTTAGCACAAGATTCGTTTCTTCACCTTTGTTGGAGTACTAGAGATAGATTATGGAGGCATTCATCAAAAGATGAACCAAAGATTGAGAAATCATCCATAAATACCTCTATGAACCGCTCTACCATATCAGAGAAAATGGCTATCATGCACATTTGAAAGGTGGCGGTGGATTGCATAGACCAAATGGTATTCTCCTATAAGCAAATGTACCATAGGGGCAAGTGAATGTTGTTTTCTCTTGGTGCATTGGTGCAATGGATATTTGATTGTAGCTTTGAGTATCCATCAAGAAAACAATAGTGAGAATAACTCGCAAGCTTTTCCGAAGATCTCGATCAAAGAAGGACAAATGAAAGTGATCATTTCTAGTCGCGTTATTAAGCTTTCTATAATCAATGCAAACCCTCCATCCTGTAACTGGTCTAGTAGGGATGAGCTCATTATTGTCTTTCTTCACAACAATAATTCTCTTATTTTTGGGCGCAATATGAATAGGACTCACCCAAGCACTGTCAGAAATAGGATAAATAATTTCGGTATCAAGTAGTTTAACAATTTCAGCTCTTACCACCTCTTTCAAAGTAGGATTTAACCTTCATTGATTTTCAATGGATGGCTTGGAATCATTTTCCATCAAGATCTTATGCATGCTGATTGAGGGGTTGATCTCCTTTGTATCACCTATTGTCCATCCAAGTGCTGTTCTATGCTCCCTAAGAACTCGGAGTAATCGTTCTTCTTCTAACTCGGTCAAATGGTTAGAGATAATAACAGGAAGAGTAGAAGAAGTACCCAAATAAGCATACCTTAGGTGTGTAGGCAAGGTTTTCAACTCAAAAGTAGGCGGAGACTCAATAGAAGGTTCGAACTTTTTAGGAGCTTCACCCAACAGATTCATATTTCCAATTTCTTTTGTAAGCCATAGAAGGTAAAGCCACCAAGTTTTGTGCCATCTCGGCTACCATAATATTTTCATCTTTTGTAGTCTCTGACCGTACAATACATGCCTCAAGAGGTTCAACTAGAAGATCTTCTTCATATGTACCTTTAACATCTCAATCAATGACATCAATTGGAAGAAAGAATATGTAGAAGAAGGGTGCTTCATAGCTTTAAACACATTAAATGTAACTTGCTCTTTATCCACGCTTAGAGTCAGTGTTCCTTTGTACATATCAATCAAGGCTCTCACTGTAGCTAAGAATGGCCTTCCAACTATGATTGGAATCTCCTTGTCCTCTTTGATAAAAAATCTGGAGCAGATGGAATTCTATAATTTGCCCCCTCAAAATAATGCTGGTGATTATCAGCAATTAGTTCGAGAGCATTTTTAGCAAGCGCTGAATGTCCCTCATTATATTGAAGTCTATGATCTTGAATTTTTTGAGCTCAAAGTGTTAGAGAAGAAGGGCTTATTGCAATCGGGTATTACTTAGATGTGAAACTTGCAGACCTCATTGGTTGTGATATTGATCTTACGAGGGGAACGAAATCAAAGAATATATAGACTTGTAGAGACCCTCTATGTAGTTGTCTATCTAGGGCGATCGATCTACATCTTTCTCCATAGCCCTGGGGCTGTGTCTCTACAATAAAATCCACCGGAAAGATAAATTTCTCGACCTTAACCAAGACATCCTCAATGACACTTCAAAGATACGTGATTGACCGAACAACCAGTTGCAGAGATACAGTAGTAGTCACGCATTCTCCAAGTCCAAGCTTCATGTACACAGATAAAGGCACAAGATCAATACTTTTCCCAATATCACATAAAGCTAATCCAGAATAAAATTATCTAATGGTAAAATGGATAGTGAAACTCCCTGGATCTTTCAATTTAGGAGGCAGCTTGTTCTGTAGAATTGCAATATATTCCTCAGTTAGCATCACTGTTTCATGCTCTCTCAGCTTCCTTTTGTTGGAGGGGATCTCCTTCATGAATTTTGCATAGCTGGGCATCTTTTGTAAAGCATCTATGAAAGGAATATCGATGCTCAATTTCCTGAAAATATCAAGAAATTTCCCAAATTTTTTGTCCAGTTTGCTCTTTTGCAGTCTTTGAGGATAAGGAATTGGAGGTACATATGCCTTGATCGGTGTTGGAGCCACTTCTTTATACTTATCGACTTAGTCTCGCTCACTATTTTATCATTGTCTCAACTTGATGAGTTTCATCCTACACTGCTGTTGGTTTTTCATTCTCATTTTCAACTGGTTTTTTCACTTGTATCTCTAGCAACTATAAACCACTCCTAGTTGTGATAGATTTTAATTGTTCTTTTGGATTTGTCAATGTGTCACTTGGCAAAGCACCCGGTGCTCTGCCTGCCATTGTTAACGCCTTCTGACCCATCTGATTTTCCAGATTTTCAATTACCGCATTATGATTGAGTAGGATATTCTCAGTCTTTTGTATAAACTGATTATTAGCCTCCACATATTTACTGAACATATCCTCCAATGGACTTTTACTCTCTTGTGGCTGATTAAATCCTGGTGGCCTCATCGCTGGCTGATTATCCTTCCAAGAAAAGTTCGTGTGCTGACGCCACCCTCCGATTGAATGTTGGTGCAAAATTTTTTGTCCAGTATGCTCTTTTGCAGTCTTTGAGGATAAGGAATTGGAGGTACATATGCCTTGATCAATGTTGGAGCCACTTCTTTATACTTATCGACTTTAGTACGCTTCAACTGCTTTTATCTCTTGTCTCGGCTTGATCAGTTTCATCCTCAGCCGCTTTGTTGGTTCTTCATTCTCATTTTCAATTGGTTTTTCACTTGTATCTCTAGCAACTATAAACCACTCCTGGTTGTGATGGATTTTAATTGTTCTTTTGGATTTGTCAATGTGTCACTTGGCAAAGCACCCGGTGCCTTGTCTGCCATTGCTAACTCCTTCTGACCCATCTGATTTTCCAGATTTTTAATTATCGCATTCTGATTGAGTAGGATATGCTCAGTCTTTTGCATAAACTGATTATTAGCCTCCACATATTTGCTAAACATATCCTCCAATGGCCTTTTCCTCTCTTGTGGCTGATTAAATCTTGGTGGCCTCATCGCTGGCTGATTATCCTTCCAAGAAAGCGTTGGTCTTGGACGCCACCCCGATTGAAGGTTGGTGCAAAGGGCCCTACTGGAGTCCTTTGATTATTCCCCAACAGACAGTGCATGTTCTTCGTTGGTGTATTGAAATTAACAATGGGGCACTCGAGTAGCATGAGTTGTGGCCGATTATCACAAAAGCACGAAGACTAAACCATATTTACCGACGGAGTGGAAATAGCTTTAACTTTATGGGCCAAAGCTACAACCAGAGCGGATAAAGATGTGAGAGCTTCAACTTCATGAACTTACGCATGCTTAGGCATCGAACGATCACGAATACAAGCGATAGCTGTTTTGTCGCCATTTTCTCAAAAATTCCTAATGCCTCATCATAAGTTTTGTACATAAGAGAACCCTCTCTCTTTGAGTCTGCATGCTTCTTGTTCTCATCATTCAATCCATTATAAAATGTTTGGACCATAAGCCAGTCTAGTATTTCACGATTTGGGCAGTGTCTCAACAAGTCATTGAACCATTCCCATGCTTCAAAAATTATTTCACCCTGGCGTTGATTGAAAGTAGCTATTTAAAGCTCTCGATCTTTAACATCCTACCTGGTGGAAAGAATTTGCCCAAAATTTTTTGGACTAGAACATCCCAAGTAGTGATTGAGATGGCAGGCAAGGAATAAAACCAAGTCTTGGCTTTGTTGGTCAATGAAAATGAAAACAACTTCATCTTGATTGCCTGTTGTGGCACTCCATTAATTTTGAACATCTTGTAGATTTCCAAAAAAATTCTCACATGTTCAAGTGGGTCTTCATCAGGTAGGCCATGGAATTGAACAGTTTACTCAACTAGTTGAATGGTCCCAGACTTGATTTTATAGTTATTTGCTGGAGTAGCCGGTGGAACCAAACAAGTAAAATTCTCCCCAACAACCGGTATGATGTAATCCCTCAAAAGGACGATGTACCTCAACAACTGGTTGCTCATGCCCATTGTGAGCCATTTTCCTTTCCAACTTTTGTGCTCTAAACCGGTTTTACGAGTGCGTTCGATCTTTGGGTCTAAAGGAACCAAATCAATGTTACCTCGCTTCGCAGCATACAAATCAAAAAAAAATGAGAAAAAGAAAAAACTATACATCAAATTTCAAATTAAAGCTCAAGCAGTTAGTGCGATATTAAAAGCGTTCTCCCGAGTAATTGGCACCAAAAACTTGGTCGTCGAAAAATTTATTAAATAAATGCAAGTTTACGAATTCGAACAAGTAGTAAAGTGGACATGAATCCAAGTATCGATCCCACGAATAATAGTTTTAAGTACCAAAATTTACTATTTAAGCTTTATTCGAAAATGCAATAATTTGGGTGTTTTAAAATTAAGAAAAATGAAAACTATTAAATTAAGCTAAAGGAAACAAGAAAATAATAAAATAGCTTTTGATTTAATTAAATAAGTTTTGGGACTTGGGACTCACTCGTTGATCCTCTTAGTTTCATAGTCATTTATTCAACAATAACTAATTCTTGTTATCGGTCGAATTCTTTCTAAATTAATTAACTATCTCTCGCGATAATAATTAATTCTATTTAATTAAGCCAACCCACCTATCTCTAGATGAATTCGTTATCAACCCTCTTAAATACATTGACAAATAGAATTCATTAGAGCCTCATTGAAATTCAACCCTAAATGATCGCACTAACCACAGGATTATATCTTTATATCTTGTCCAAATTAATGATCTTTATTGTCTAAATCTAATTCATGTTTTCATCTCTCGAATCCGGATAAACCAATATAACATTCACCAATTAGCTAAAAAGATGAAAGCTTTAAGCAAACAATAAAGATTTAACAAAGAAATTAATTGTCATAAGTCGAATCAATGAACACAAAACTAGGGTTCACAACTTGGCTCGTTCAAGAAAATAAAATTAGCTAATCATAGAATTCATGGAGTCAATTGAATGAAATAATAAATACATGATCGGGTAAAGAATTGAATCATGAAGTAAGAAGTTCTTGCACCAAGAATCGTCTATCGCCTCTTTGAACCCAATCTCTTGCTCTTGATTCTTCTCCTCCAATAATCTCCACAAATCCTCCTTAGGTTTTGCTCTTGTTAGTTCCCAAAATTAGTTCTCCCCTCTCCTTTGTTAGCTCTCTTTTTACCTCTTATATCTCCTCAAAAAGCCCCAAAAAAATCATGTACAACATCATCCCAAAAATAGACTTCTAGTTGATAAAGGAAACACACCCGCACAGAGCCATGCGACCACATGACAAGTTCTGTGATCTTCCTCCGTTTCATCTCCCGAGTTTCATACTCCATGTCCACTAGTCTCGAATTTGACTCTTTCCATGTTTTCTTGATTCCTAAAATAGATTTAAACAAAACACACGTGAACACATGCTTATAACACATAAAACACACATCTAAACACAATTATAGGGAATTTTAACATATTAAATAAACACTTATCAGAAGCCATTATCCCGAGCCTAGAAAGGACATGTTACGGTCGGTCCTGTCATTTGGCCAGGTATGATCAGTTATATTGAGTCGGGAATCCTAGAGGTTTCTCAAAGCCCTAATAACACCTCTTCGATTATGACCAAGGCAACTCAGGATGCAACACATGCTTGTGGCCTCTTTGACCCAGTCTCAACACTCTTTTCATTGGTTGCTTCAACTTCATCTCCAACAATGCTTTCTTGAAGGTCGTCCATACCCCCTCGGTGAGGCTTCCTCATCCACGGGTTCATCACCGGTGGCTTTTCCAATCATTAGTTCAACTTCTAAATGCCAAGTCATCCCTCATTACCACGTCTATACATTTACTATCTAAGATCGTCCCACAATGCATACTAGATTGCCTAGGTTAAATTAATATTAGGGACCCAATGACCATAGCACCATCACTATCATCGCTCCTAGCCTCCCGGTACACTTCCGGATAGGGATTCATGAGATGATATTTTTAATTATATAAGTGAAGGAAAATGAAGATTAAAAAATTTTAAGAGAGCGGAAGGAAAATCATACCTAAAACTAATCTCTCATTGAATATCTCTTTTGCTCATACGGTAATGACAAAAAAACCTAGATCTTGAAGGGTTGAATACAAAGGTAAAGAGAAACAATGGCATCTTAGCTCATCTTTTATAGATTTCAAGATCAAAATCTCATATGTCGGATCATAGGGAGTATTATTTCAACCATGAATTTGAAACATAAATCTGGGCCCTAGAATTCAAAAGGGCACTAGACTAAATTTTAAAATAGCGGTCCAGATGCTACAGGCTCCTCATGGTGAGTCACTGCATCGATTGCGTGTTTCAAAATATGGTTGTAATCATTGCATCAGGAAACATTCCCTCTTGGATATACAACTCCAGTCACTATGACAGCTGAGGAAAACGCCTGCATTTCCTCTATATTATCTACAAATTAAAACATGACGTGTGTCATATTGGTAATTTCTCAACAACTAAGTATTTCACTTCATATAAATATGAGGATCAAACTTGGGAGACTGATGATACTTCTTCTTTGGACAATAATACTGCTTCTTTAGAAAAGGAACAAGCTAATTATATATATACATGAAAATTTCAAATCGGCTCAACTGAATTAAATGTCGTAAATTCAAAAGCTTCTAACTTTGTTCGGCATGGTATGCCTTGGAAAGGAAATAAAGCCAACAATTTGAGCCTCGGATATGCTTGTCATAGAAGTTCGAGATTAAAATATGCTCAAAAATTAAGCTTCGGATGTGCTCAGCACAAATGCTACAAATTGAAAAAAAGCAAGGTTTATTGATTTTTCAAGCTTTAGTTTCCGTTAGGGATTATGCCTCGGAAGGATGAGATGTTTAGAGTAAGTCCAAAATGGAGAAATAAGGGAAATTTGTAAGATGAAAGTGAATGCTCACGTTACCTACAACTTAATGATAAGCTAAACACATCAAAAATCATTCGCCTTCCATAAATGTAAGACTCGAACTTGGGAGACCGATGTAGTACATGAAAATATCACCATCCTAGGTGGATGCCATGTAAGGTTGATGGTACATTTGGCATGAAATTTGGGGTCTAGCGAGCGACCCTATCGAGCCTACTAGATGCTTGTGTGTCGCCAGGAGCTACGCTTTAGCCTAATTGGAGGGTATTAGGCGGCTTCGTCCATAAGAGAATGAATCGAACACGGCTAATAATTGGAAACTTGAGAAAGGGAAACTATGCAGCCTTGTCCCCGACTTTGGAATTAGGCGAGGCTCCATAGTGCAAATTTTAACAAATTCAACTCTAGTTTTAAAAATATCACCATCCTATGTGGATGCTACGTAAGGCTAATGGTATATTTGGCATGAAATTTTGAGCCTACCGACCCTGCTAGATGTTTGTGTCACAGTAGGCCTCACTTCAACCTAATCAGAGCATATTAGTCAACTTCGTTTGGCAGAAGATGAATCTAACACGGAGAATGAATGGAAACATGACAAAGGGAGCCTATGAAGCCTCATCCACAACCTCATAATGGGACGAGGCTCCATAGTGCGAATTTTGACCAATTCAACTCTAGTTTTAATGCACCATATCTTTGCGTGCACAACAAAGAACAAATGTCAAATCCATTCCATATAATTCATAAAATTAGTAAAATTGAGGAACCTTGGAAATTAGATTGGAAGATTATTGTTGGACCAAATAACTAAAGAGGTCTGAAAAATTATCTAAATACCGATGACAATTTATCTGTAAATACTCGATATTTTAATCATTTTATGTTACGCGAATATGCAGAAACACACACATAAAACATATACAAATACAAATAAAAATAAGTCAAGAATTCTTACCAATTCTAGATATATCTTGTAATATTCATCTTATCATATAATTTCGATTATGCGGCTTGATCGCTTGAGTGTGTATGCTCTTGCACCACCCCATGTAATTGGACATCGACAATCTAACATGTGCTCCAGTGTGTAAGTTTATGTTACATGGACTGAGATGTGGAGCATTCATGTTGGCTTCGAAGTCTAGCCTAATTTTGAGGTTAGCAATCATCCATATACGTTTGGCTCATCCAAAACCACATCTATCAACATTAATTATAGGGAGGGGGATGTTTTTCCACCAATGGACATTGATGCCCTTGGCTTCCCAAAATATACTAGTTCACTCCAACTTATATTTGACCTACTAAACGAATTGGGAACAACTTGAAATTTTTAGAGGACATCAAAAATTCTTTTATGTTCGTCGTACTAAAATTTCATAAGTTTTCTTATTCACTTGGCTAATCAAACATACTTGCAATTTCACCAAGAATTCTACTCCTGGGTACACATAATGTAGTACACGAAAAGACCATATCTAGCCCCCAAAGACTTTCTAGTGACACGATTCTAAGTTCTATGTACAGAGAACTCAAAGGACCATCAAACTCCACCGATTTCATCCAAGAACTTGAAGATTTCAACATATGGGAACAATTTAACAATCATGCAGAAACCAAAATTTCCTTTCTTCATCTCAGACATGCTAACATGTGACGGCAAAAATGAAAGATTAACATCATTACAAACAAGGAGTTCATACTTCAAAATCATAATCCCAATTCCATAATAGCAGTCATTTGCATAAAATTTATTCACTAAATCCCAACATTCACATATCAAACATAAATTCAAACATTTAACTTCTATGTTCGATACGAAATCTGTGATTATGAAAAATCCCATTGCTCGTAGATACCTATTATGGCAATATGATTATATTTTATTCACTTGTTTATAATAATCACATATGATACATATACACAATCATCAAACAAAATGAAAAACTTCACCGCACGGTTTCTACCTCAAAACTTGGTTCGATTGGGTTGAAAATCCTTTTTGAACAAAGAAAACCAACTTCTTTTACCTCCAAGGAAAATTTGCACTAAAACTCACCTTCTTGTCTAGAAAACCTATTGAAAAACTCCAAAAAGTATAGAGAAAAGAGAGATATGGTGGCCGGTTTTGGGTGAGGAAAGGAGAGAAAAATGATGTTATTTCTTGTATCTTTACCCTTCAATTGCCTCAAATCAATGGAATTAAATAGCCTTAATGTTGGAAGTTGAAGAGATTTATAACTCTAAAAAGCTAAAATAAAAATGGTTTTTGAAAAACATGTGGATAGTGATTCGATCCTAGGTTGTTTCCGTGTTAAAGTATGTAGATGAACAATGTGCTAACAACCCAGTTATTCATTAAAGAATTGAAACAAAATTCTTTTTAAATTGTAAGAACTAAACTTTTGGGCTTAAACAAACTTATGATTTGAGTTTTTATTTCTTTACATGGGTCGAGCCTCTAAGATTCGTCTCCTAAATGGACTAAGAAAACAAACCATAATAATAAAACTTTTAGGACCTTACATCGCTCACAAACTAAAATAATTTTGTGCTCGAAATTACATTTGATAGTCAAATAGCGTTGGATACTTGCCTTTCATTTACGCTTTCATCTCCAAGTAATTTCCTCCATTGTGTAATAACTTCAGCGATATTTAATCCAAAAAATTCCTTAGTTCTTAACTTATGGATTTTCCTATCCAAAATAGAAACTGGAACTTCTTCATTGGATAAATCTTCATTGGATAAATCTTTCTGTACATCCAAAACCTAATAATTCACCACATGTCTTAAATTGTGCACATACTTTCTAATCATGGATACATGGAAAGCGTTGTGTACAACTAAAAGTTTATGTGGTAAAGTCAAACTGATATTCTATGTTACCAACCCTATCAAGAGTTTCAAAAGGTGCGATAAAAAGTGTCTTAGTTAACCCTTCTTGGTGAATCTAAGTACACCCTTTATCGATGCCACTTTTGAGAACACCTTTTCACTTACTTGAATCCAATTCTTCCTTGATTATCAACATAACTATTTTGTTGATCTTGATCCACTTTTATTCAGCTTCTAATCTTATCCACTTCTTGAATCGGCGCTCAACAATTTTGGAACTATAACTCTCTTTTCACCGACTTCATCCAATAAATTGGTGATTTGCACTTCACGCCACACGTAGCGACTCATACCATGCCATATCAATAGTAGATCGAGGCAAACTCTACCAATGGCATGTAAGATTCTCAACTACCTCATAAATTCAAAACAAAAGCTTAGAGCATATCCTTAAGTATCTCGAATGGTTCTCTCGGATTGTCCATCGGATTAAAAATAGTAAGGCGTGCTTTGAAATTTAGCTTTGTTCCCAAAACTACATGCAAACTCTTTCAAAATTTAGAGGTAAACCTCGAATATCTATGTAATACGATGGTGATGTGATGAAGGGAACTCCATGCAGTGTGAAAATCTCCCTTACATACAACTGAGCTAATTCATCCAAGTTAAACGTCATTTTCACTGGTAGAAAATAAGTTTTCTTGGTCAATCGATCGACAATTACCCATATAGCATTATTTCCATTTACTGACCTTTGAAAACTAACCATGAAATCCATAGATAGGCATGGCAATGGGCCGAGCCGACGATAAAACTGTCTGATTGTCGAGCTCGATTCTCTCAGATAGGCAATGGGCCGTCCCCAAATGTCGAGCTCAGTTCGGCCCACAAGCTCGTGGGCCGAGCAAAGCAGAAGCCAAGCTCGTGGCGAGCTCGGCAGAAGCCCTATTTTTTAAAAAAATTGAAAAATAAAAAGAAATACAATATTAAGAATCATTTATGTTAAAAATTAAAGATTTAATACCCTCCTCTCTTTTTGTTTTTGTTTTTTTGCTTTTTAAAAATTTGAAAATAAAAAATAACTACCATATCGAAAATCCTTTATGTTAAAAATTAAATATTTAAAACCCTCCTCTTTTTTCTGGGCTTGGGACCGGCTACTTTAAAAGTAGGCGGAGTTAAAATTGTACACGAACAAAATGTTACGTGTACAATTTTTTATTAAACTAAGAAAAAAATATCAAATACGTAAATACTAATAAGAAATAATACTTACTACGAATATGATTAATCCATATTTAAATCTTCAAGTTCTTCGGACATTATTCTATTCACTTTATCTTGGATTCAAAGTTCGGCATCATCCTAATCCTTTAGACACAGTAAGCTTTCTAAAATGTCGGCTTTGAGTCTTGACCTGATATCAGATAAAATCCTGCCACTTGTACTAAATGCAGCCTCTGATGTTACAGTTGAGACCGGAGGTGTTAGTAGATCACGTGCTATTTTTGAAAGAATTTGGTAGCTACTTTGATGTTGTCTCCACCATCGTAGTATATCAAAGTTTTTTCTCTATTCGTCATCTAACATACTAAGCACATCATGTGCAAAATATCTAACTAACTCTACAGGTGTATCGTTAGAATGGGAAAGGAGAGAACTAGAAGAAGAACCAACTAATTGTTGACCTTGAGGTCCTAGACCACTCCTATGTGTACTGACGTAGCTCCATAAGTCAATGTCATCAGTTGATGACGAAGTATATGTTGGATTAGGGGGTCGTACAATATTCGTACACGCATTTTCAGCATAGACCTCATACATAGAACATAAAGTTTGTTCTAAATTAGCACATGTGATTGGATTTCCGTAAGTTAATTTATCTGAAATTGCTATTATTATTTCTTTCGTACCCTCTAAGTTAAGTCGAAGATCCATGATACATGCTAATAGAAATAACATAGGCAATTGTTCCCAATATTTCCTAAATTTTGCTTCCATAACTTGTTTAATACTAGTAAAAAGAGCAAAATTCTTATTACCTATTAAAATTGTTAGCAATATAATAGAAATGATTTAAAACGAGTGGAGTAGTTGGGTAGTACACACCAGAATATGCAGTTGTTACGTCGTAAAAAACTTTTAAAAATTTTCTAACATGACCACATATTTTTCAATCATGTATTTCTAAATCATATTCTGAGTCGTGTGAGTGTCGGCCATTATAATAGACAGTAATGCAATCTTCATAACCTTCACACGATTCAAGCATAAGATATGTTGAATTCCATCTATTAGCAACATCAGTTGCAAAACTTTTTGATTGCAGCCCATTTTATGTACATAGAGCAGCAAAAACTTGTTTCTTGATGGTGATACCGAAATATAATTAATAGCATATCTAACTTTTTCTAATTGAGGTTGTATAAATTTTAACCTATCTTGAACAATTAAATTAAACACATGACATACACAACGAATATGAAATAAAATACCATCAAAATCTGGACTACAATGTTACATTAATTTTCAATTACTATATTATTTGGGCCTGAATTATCAAATGTAAAACTACGAGCCATAGAATCACATTTAAATTCATTTAACACGCCTAATAAAACTTGATAAATATTATTTCTATTATGAGGATAGTCTATTTGTTTATATACTATTACTTTTTTATGCATTATCCAATTATTATCAATATAGTGTGCAGTTGCAACTATGTATCTTTTTTTGTTACAACATGTTCATAAGTCATATGTAAAAGATACAGCACTGTTATAATTATTCATATCATTAATTATAGCTTTTTTCTTTGTATTATATCTAACAATAGTGTCTTTACGAAGTGTATTTCTAGAAATTCTAACGTACCTTGATTGTAGATATTTTTAGACGAACGACGTCCAATGAGGATTGTCCACCAAGCATAGTAGAAACTCAACATTTGCTATCAATTTCGGCAGTCCTTCGTGGCGCATGAGTTCTTGTAAGTATATCCAGTTGTTGAGAGCGGGACACT
Source organism: Forsythia suspensa (assembly GCA_023638005.1). Lineage (NCBI taxonomy): Eukaryota > Viridiplantae > Streptophyta > Magnoliopsida > Lamiales > Oleaceae > Forsythia > Forsythia suspensa. The sequence continues at coordinate 44,866,990 of CM042674.1, forward strand.
GGACACTGGCTTCGAGAGATCGAAACTCGAGTTGTGTCGATTTGTATCCAAACTTCCATGTTTGTATTCACACTTTTGAAGTGTCATTTAGATAGGTCGTGCGTATCTCTTTGTGCCAAACAAACTTCTCCCGATAGTGTTTACACTGTGCTTTGAACTCGAGAGACTCTATTCACTAGTTTACTAGTTGGCACCAACTCAAAATGTTGCCAAGACTTAGCCTTTTGTTTGGTGGCTTTTCGTTTAGTACTAGAGCCCATGGTAGTTTGTGTATCGGCATCTTCTTGAAAGTCTTCCAAATCAATTGGATTAGTACTACCACCAAACCGATTAAGAATATAAATCGGAATTCAAATATCATTAAAGCAATTGAAATCATCATCACTTGATTGTATGCCATTTGGAATAATATAATAAAGAGAATAGGAGAAAATGAAGATGTAGTAGAAACTAGAATTGTTGAGAATTAATAAAAGTAGAAAATTACAACTTAAAATTATAGAGTAATATCTAGATAATGAGATACTAGATACTAATTAGAACACTAATATTGAGAGAATGTAATTTGAGAATTGTTAATAGATTGAGAGTTTGAGTATATAATTGAATGAGAGATAAGAGATTGAAGTGTAAAAAATGAGTTTAGAATAGGGGTATTTATAGGAAATAATGAAAGTAAAAAACCAAAAAAAATAAAAATAAAATTAAAATTAAAAGTGTTTGTGACCCTTGAGTCGAGCCGGCTCGTGGCTCAAATCAATTTGGCTCGTGGACTCATGCCCACTAGCCCAAACTAGCTGGGCTCGTGAGCCGACTCATTTTTTTGGCCGGAGCTCGTCTCGCCCCTCTCTTTTTTGAGCTCGGCCCTAGCTCGTGCTCGTCTCGACGAGCTCGAGCCCGAGCTAGGCCGAGCTTTTACGAGCCGAGCCGACAAGCTTTTTGCCACCCCTAACCATAGAGATGTTGTTTCATCCCCATCTTGGTATCTCTAAAGAATTCAACAGTCGAGTTGGTCTTTAATGTTCAACTTTCACTCGTTGACAAATCAGGCAATTTCTAACGAATGAACCGATACCACTTTTTATATTTGTCCACCAAATTGTATCTTGAAGACCTGTACGGGGTAGAATAAACTTGTTCTAAAATTTCTTTCCTCTGTTCATTGTCTTTAGGCATATAGAGCCATCATCTAAATCTCAATGCCTTATCAACAGATACATCAAAATCCTTCATTCTATTAGTTTTGATTTCACTTTTAATATTTTGAAGGAATGGGCCCTTATCTTGCGCCTCTATGATTTGATCCTTAAGGATTGGTCGAACCATCGAAGAATACACAACCTCGATTTTTAAATTCTCCAAATCTTTGATCAACTAATCTTGTTTTGAGATGACAGATGTCAATTGACCTACTGACTTTCTGCTTAATGCATCTGCAACCATATTAGTGCAGTCGTAGTCCTTTATCTCAAGATGGTATAGATAGTGCAGTCGTAGTCCTTTATCGATTCTAATCATCTCATCTATCTCATATTTTATTCCTTCTAAGTGAAGAAATATTTGAGACTCGTATGGTCCGTTGCACGTTCTAGATCATGCGTTGGGTAGTTCAGCTCATGCTGCCTCAATTTCCTTGAAACATAGGCAATTACATTTCCATGCTGCATCAGAGCACACCATAAGCCTTGTTTAGATGCGTCACTATAAATCATGAAACCATCAAACCTCTCTAGAATAGCCAAAACTAGAGTTTTGACTAAACACTACTTCAACTCTTGAAAACTTTGCTCACATTTAGCTGACCACAGAAATTTCACCCATTTCCAAGTCAACTGCGTCATTGGCCCAGCTATCTTAGAGAAACCTTCGATGAATCTTTGATAATAGACCCCAGAAAACTACGAACTTCACTGGCTTTAGTAGGTCTGTTCTAATTAGTTGCTGCATCCACCTTAGCTAGGTCTACTTTAATTCCATGGTTGGTGACTACATGAACAAGAAATCTTACTCTATCAAGTCAAAGTTCACATTTCTTGAATTTGGCGTATAACTTTTCCTTCTACAGCATGTTTAGCACCATCATGTGATGCTCCTCATAATGACTTTTATATCAAGAACATACCAGAATATCATCACTAAAAACTATGACAAAATGATCTAGAAGCTGATGAAACACCATATTCATCAAATCTATGAACGTTGTAGGAGCACTAGTACACCGAAAAGGCATAACGGTGAACTCATAATGACCATACCTAGTTCTAACAATATGTCACTAGACTTTATTTTAACTGGTGATATGATAGATTGTAGATTGATATTGGAAAACACATTCGTTCTCCATAATTGGTTGAATAAATCTTCTATTCTAGGAAATGGATACTTATTTTTAATGGTAAGTTTGTTCAAGTATCGATAATCAATTAACACTCTCAAAGTACCATCATTCTTCTTAACAAACAGAACCCCTATTCTCGATGGAGACACATTCGATTGGATGAAACCCATATCCAAAAGCTCCTAAATTTGAATATTTAGTTTTTGCAATTCTTTTGGTACCATTCTATCCAGAGCTTTAGATATTGGAGTCACTTTGGAAACTAGATCTATTGTAAACTCCAGTTGTCTACCATGGTAGCGTACCTAGTAGGTCTTCTAGAAAAAATATTTGAAGTCTTGCACCACCAGCATCTCACTTATTTTAGTTTATTGTTGTTGTACTCCAGAGATAGTAGGAACCCTTGATACGTTTCATTTCTCATATCTTCTCAACTTTCAATGCAGGCACCAATTGAAGTCGTGTTTGGTCTTTATTCCAAAGAAAAATATTATTCCTCACTTGATTTTCCTAAAGACACTTTATTTTCACAACATCGGATGTTGGCGTGGTTAGAACTTAACCAATCCATGTCTAAGGTTACACCAAAGTCTTTCATATCTATTAATTACAAGTTTTCTTTTAAAACTTTTTCCCCAAATATCATTTTAATGATTTTGCTACACGAATTTCATCTCCTCAAGTCCTTTAAAACACAGTAGAAAAACTTCTTGGTAACTTCCTCCTTGAACTAATCCCAAGCCAAGGCAAGCTACTCTACCTCGATTCTAGTTCAGACATTAACTCCCACCGTGGCTTGTTGCTACATAAACATGATCTACGTGCACTAAACATTCTGCGTGTCTCTATAAGTAATGAGCTAGTAACTTCATTCCAACTTTCATGAGACATTCCTCAATGGCTAATAGATCGCCTTCACCATTGAAGGAAGGTGTCTTATACCTTACGAAAGTCTCTTTAACCAAGGCGTGGGTCGAGCGGTGCGGGGTTTAGCTCGTTTCGGTGATTGGATTTGCCTTGTAAGCTCATGAATAACTTGCAAAAAATCCCTAATCAATGAGTTTTGATAATTGGATAATCACCATCTTTCTTTAAACAATAAGTATAATCCTTCTATTAGATACTTACTGTTGTGAAAAATATGTGATTGCAAGTGCACAATATCGTTAACAAGTAATAAAGTAAACCTTTTGAGTCTGGATTATCGTTCCCACGAAAACTATTTTATTTATATACTATCTCAATTAATCTTAATGCTAATTTATTGAAAACAATTTGAATTAAGTTGATTTGAATATTTAAACTAGAACTATGAATTTAAGGAAATAATATAATAATGTATGTTAACACAAATATCAAAATTTATTTATTGAACCGTAAAATCCGCATGTGAATTTATTCCTAATAATGTATTCGGTCGAATTCATGAATTAACCTAATTTACCACTCTCGAGTTCAAATTAGTTATATCTAATTAAGTTAATTTATGAAATCAGAATGGTCCTTAATTAGATGTATTAAATCGCCTAAGAATTCAATTCAAGACCGCGACAATAGTAAAAGCGTATATCTACCTTATATCCAATTGCCAAATTATACTCATTAGTGCGAATTAATAACTTACCTCTCGATTTGTTACAATCCACAAATCAATGACAAATAATGGCCAATTATTTCTAGCATTAAAAATGTAATTAAAATCAAAACATAAATAATTTATAAGCAAAACTTGATAGTCGAAAATAAAGAATTAAACTATGTTACATCGTTCATCCAAATTTTAAATTTTGCTATTCATAATTTTAGAGAAAAAATGAAGAGATTTGAATACATAACCGGATCTTGAATAAAATATGAGAAGAACTTGAATATCTTGCACAAAGAATTCTTCGTCTTCACGTTCCAATCTTCAAAATCTTGGTCGTTCTTCGTGTTCTTCGCCGTTCTTTCCTCCATTTTTTATTGTGTTCTCAAAGATTCAACCACCTTCTTTTGACCTAGGTTTCTTCTTTATATAGTGTTTCACTAATTTTGAAACTCGTGTACATGAAAAGATGAAAAAGACCCCGACTAGAATTGAAAATAAGCTAAAAAGTGTCCAGACGCTCAAACAGCGCATTACCGTAGTCGAACCGTGGTTCCAACTCGGGAAACAATTGAGAAATTCACCAAATTGGTTCCAATCCCCAAATTACTGAGACTTAGTCCTCAAAGTTTTGATATGTATTTTATTTGGTCCCCACTTCATAATTTGTCCTTTAGTCCTCTTATTTGCATCCCAAGTCCTTCAACTTTAGATTTTGTCCTCTTTAGTCTTCTGATTTCTTCTTTCATTTCAATTTAGTCCTCCTTTATTTGCAACCCAATTCTTTCAACTTTTGGATATTTGCAAGTTGATCTCCATATCCAAGTCTTCATACGCCTTCAGTCCTTTTTCGCCTATTTTGTTTTATTTTTCTCCAATTCCATTCGATCTCGGGTTTTTACCTAAAATAATTAAATCAACACACAATTAAGTAGAAAATCACTCAAGAGTACTTATAATCGTCTATTTTTGATGGTCTAGATTAAAGGTGTCAAGATGGACCGGTCGGCCGAACCCACATCGGCCTACCCATCTCGACCTAGAATTGCGGGTCGACGACGTGAACCAAGGCAGCCGTTTCACGGCCAAGAAGGGTGAATGCAGTCGGCCCGTAAATCGGGCGGGCTGTTCGACCTTTAACCGGTGGCCTATTTTGATTTTTTTTAATAATTGGTAAAGAGCATTTTAAAGTGAAAGATGTGTCTTTGTTTTAGTATTTAATTATATAAAAAATAGAAATTGAATTAAAAATTAAAAATGTGAATTTATCATTGTTATTTATTTTTATTTAGTAATTTAATACATTTTTGCTATATATGTAAATATATTTTTTAATTACAATAGCTAACTAAAGTTTTTAGTAATTTCATAAAAATTAATTTTTTATTCATCATGGGTCAAACCCGGGTTGAACCATGGCCACATGGGCTCGACCCGAATAGGCCGACGGGTGGGCTGAGATCGATTTAATTTTTGTAGGTTGGGTTGACTGGCCCGCAACCCGCCTTGGCGCGGGCTTTTTCTAATGCGGTCACACCAGGACTTCATCGGAGTAGGTCCACTTGATCCAGGATTGACACTCTAGTCTAGATAAGTGTAAAACCACACTTATCACTTACCGACATCAAAGCAAAATTTAGATAAAAGAAATGCACAACTTTTATTCATAATCCCAGGCCACATAACATTATTGAAACGAAGATGTACATGCTATTCATAATGACTTAATTTAAGATACGAATAAATACATATAATATGAAAATTCTCTCCTAACTAGCATATCTATAAGCTTTCCTCATCTTTGCCTCAATCTTGCTCTAGGTCTTTATCATCTTTTCTTCCGGCAATCATCAAGTTGAGTAACCTCACCTACATCTATCGTCACTTTGAATCGAACATGAATATGAGATTACATCTCCAATGTAAGATTTCCAATACTCTATGAGAGCATTGAAAAAGACAACAAACTCTACGTCATGGAGATTTCCGATGGGACCACTCATCATTATCTCCTCTAGGATCATCTTGCAAATGCCCTCTTGACCTTGTGTCAATGTATCCATGAGGTGTCTTATGTTATACTATTCACTTATCTCATAACTTTGTATTCGTTGCCCTCATCCAATGCTCATGCACACTTCAAATGTGATCTTTCAAACCGAGAGAAAATCTATTTCAAATTACAAATAAGATCGAATCATGGCCTCTCGAGCATTGATGACATTTCTTCTTCTAGTTGGTTGTTTTCTCCTATCATCTACCACAACCCAAATACATAACTTTGTAAAGATACGTGGTTCGAATTCATTTCATTTTTGCATAAAATAGTTAAACATTTATCAATCGAAATGTAAATGTATGACAACCATAACATTGATAATAATAAGCGTGGATAAATAGCATTGCGTAATCTTTTGCGAACTTGGGTTATGGATGTATTCGATTGGTGGATGCGCATAATATCGAGAAAAAGTCAAGTCCATCTCATTTTAGAATTTATTTGCATATAAGACACATAGTTGACAAAACTTTTGTAAAAACCTTCATTTTATGTATTATATTGAAACAATGTCCTATACATGATACTAAATACGTTCATGTTTAACAATGTCTCCTAAATGGAGTAAGCAAAAAAAACCATAAAAATAAAATTTCCGGGGACCTTACACTAGTTATCACAAGTGGTGGGGATTCGTGTGATTTAGTGGGATTTGACCAACCTATTCTTCTTGATTTAAAAGGTAATAGTAAATTCATTCCTAGATATCCTTCTTCATTTTCTTCTTGTTTTTCGAGCTCTGGGCTTTTTAGAAGGCTGCGACACATAGCTCTACTAGTGACCATTACTACAGCCCACTAAATCCTTATAGCTTCTTGAAGGTGAGTTGTGTTCTAGATCACAATACATTCGTGTTCCTATTGCCCGTTCTCGACATTTTCCGGCTCAACCAACGGTCCCTCTAAGATTTGCTTACTACCCCAATCATTATAACAAACTTAAACTCACCGACGCTTTAAAAAATTATTTTGTTCCTGACCACTCTTACAGAGCATTAGAAATGGAGGCTTTCCTAAATTCAAGAGGATGAAGTGGCAATTTTATGTGGGCAGCTTTAAGAAGAGACTACACTTTTCGATTTATTCCTTCCTCATTTCGTTTTAAACCAAGTGGCATTTCTCCTTGGAAAACTTATCCCTAATGCATGTCATATGTTGACGTACTTCATCATTCTTTGTCTCAACTCGGTATTGTTTCTACTTTAGAATTGCTTTGGTCGGTTTACAAATGAAGCTACTATGAGACGTCAATAGCTATGTAGTCTTCCTAACCTAACCGCCTTTTAAGATCCCCACTATCCTCCTTCTAACAATAGATGGAAAACTAGATGTCTTTTGTTAATCCTCGAGAAGGTACAATTTCATTCTCGGTCGATTGGAGCCATCCCAATAACATTCGTTTCTTGGTCGACGAGGCCTTGAAAAAATAGATCAATCTATTAACATGTCTAGCACTGTTAGGAGAAATGATGGATAATGTTTTGACAAATAGAATCCGTAAGTAATTGACAATGGAGGTAAAGTGTCCTATCAGTCTCATTTCTCCTTCTTGAGCATAGCACATTTTTGCGACAAAATTGCATTGGTTTTGGGATAGTTTGGGGGTTATATTTGCCACATTTTATACTATTTTATTATCTAATACATGACTAAGTGTCCGTTTGGTAGAGATTATAAACTAGTTTATTTGACCAAAATAGTTTATTTGACCAAGAATGGTAAAAATGACGACTACCAAGGCAAATTTTTTGTCAAATAAAGCGGTTTATAAACTCTATCAAACGAGCTCTAACTTGACCATGTTTGTTTTGTAGGTCATGGCTCCAAAACGTCCCTTCTCGACCTCTATGGAAAAATGCAAGAAGAAGGTGACAGAGCTCTTATAAGCAAGCACGCACACATAGCACCGATTCTTTCCACTACTTATCAAGGACTACAAGCGGCAGTTTCTTAAAGTCACGAGTCAATTGAGCCTATAGAGGGAGTGGGACGGTGCTTAGGAGAGTATCTACACTCGAAATGTACAACTTGATCAATGTATACGGATGGTCTTGGATAATGAGACGCCATTTTACAAGATTTACTCCCGGTTAGTCCATGAGTTCTACATGAAATTTCAACCAAGAAATGTACACACATGGGACAAAGTACTACGAGCGGTCATGGGTGCGAGCTAAGTGGATAATAGGTCATGGACCATTACTACGAGATTATAGCGAGAGGATGTCCACCCACTACCCATGATCCATGATATGGTGGATGTGGCCCAGTTTCTTTATGGATGGAATAATATGTGGCCGCTGCCCGTGAGGGACTTTGAGCACATTAAATTGACAGACTCCCCATTGATCTGAATCTATTTGTGTGCCAAAACATCGTCCCTAGCAAGCACCGCATGACGCCTATTAATTCGAAGGCCCGATTCTTATACCATCTAGCGCACGAGATAAAGATAGATTTGGAGAGCCACATATATACATTGATCAGAAGTTTGGTATTCCAGTTAAATAAAGGACCCACTACCATTTTTTAGGAATAATCATTGGTATTTGCGAGGCAGTGTGGGTCTACATTACTTCAAACAAACTAGTGGTGAAACTAAAAGGCCCAATAAATTGATTTACTTTGGAGAATGCAAGGCAACACACTTCATAAATTGCGGAGCTTGCCCCAACTTCTTGGGATCAACCTTGAGGGGACCGGCCACTCACCCGATCGCACCTCTCAGAGACATCACGACCATGCTGCCCTAGTTGCTAGAAGACCAAGGCGAGAAGACGAGGTTCATAATAGCCACGAGACCCAATTGTACACGATGCATCAGGAAGTGACATCGATGCGATCTCGCGTGGACGTGGTCGAACATACACATGACAATCATCTTGAAAAAACCCGACTTGGAGCGGTCGATTTGATTTGACTACAACCGGTCAAGAGACATCTCGAAAGATGTGCGGGCCGACTAGATGATCTCCACACAAAGATTTGTCGACCGACACCTCGACAAGATCCTCTAACCGTCGATCCTACCACCATTTTTACGTCAAGACAATCTAACCCACCTCCGAGGTCTCTCGATCCTCTATATACTTTATTGCATTTACATTGAGGACAATATTTGCTTTAAGTTTGAGAATGGGGATTAAAATTTTCTTGATTTTTACTTCACATTCGGGTTAATATTTTGGAAAAAAAATTATTGCATGCATGCGTACTGTAAATAGCCTTGTCGTTGAATGATGTGAATTATTTAAAATTTCTTAAATTCATGATTTGTGGAAAGAAGTATTACTTTTTTTAAAATGTAAAACTGCTTATCCATGTTAGATGCAATGCTGATTCTGTGCTTGTTAAATTTGGTACAGAGTGCTTTGGGCTAGCTAGAGGAAGCTAGGTAGTATGCTTGGATATTAAAATCTAATTCCCGCACATAATCTTCTTTCACGCAAAGGACTAGGCCAAGTAATATCATGTACCTCTTTTATTGACTTTTTTTACTCGAGTGATAAAGATCGTAGGAGTTCTCAAAACTCGGTGCCCTAATGTTTGAAAGACCACGAGTCATGACTAAAGCTCATTATATGAATCATCTAGAAAGCTTGATGAGCAGAGATTTACACATAAGATCATAAATAAAATAAAAATTTAAGTTAGAGCTGCAAGAAAGGTCATTTTGGAGTTAACTTGGGGATCAAATAACTAATGGATTTGACTTGCCTAGTGGAAGCTTGTTGGTCAAAAGCGCTCGAGAAAAATGAGAATCATCATGAAACTAGGTAGTTGTGATCATTGGTGGCCTCCAACTTTTGCAAGAAATAAGTGAGTGAATCAAGAGCACCCGTAAACTCAATACCCGAGATTGAAAGAAAACATCAAGTTTGGGAAGAGTATATCCAACAAGAGAGAAAAAAAATCGACCATTGAGGTCGGGCTATCACCAATATAGAATTTATATGCATCGGATTAACTACCCAGACGCACATATTGAGCATAGATTAAGTAGATGGACAAACTTTTCATGAATTGCGAATCGTGTCAAAAGTTGAGGCGAACAGTGAGCTATTTATTTTGTGAAGTATATGTTGTATTTAATTTTGTTTTACGATGATTATTAGTAGCTAGTGTGTTCGAGGATGAATAAAATTCAAGTTTGGTGGTGTTTGATAAGTACACTTTGTATTATAGCAGGGCCCTCAAAACAGGACAATTATGAATACTCAAGCATTTGTTTTCCATGTAATTGCATGTTTTTTTTATCTTTTAGGGAAAAACCGAGTCCAGGATGTTGATTAGATGAAAATGAAGCAAATAGAAGTGAAATGGGATTGAAATTGGACAAAAAGGTGGAATGAATGACTTGTGTGTAAACTACGAAAAGATAAAGGACCTAGGTTGCAATTAAAAGATGACTTGATTGAAATGATAGAAGAAATACATGGAATAAATTGAAAACTAAAAAAAGTTGAGGGGCTTGATGTGCAAATACCAAATGATTAAGCTGCAAAGAAGGGAATCAGACAAACCCATGCAATCGCATGAGATACACATCATGCAATCTCAATAAGCTAAAAAACAAGGCATGGTGTACAATCTTTTAACCATGCGATCGCAAAGTTAAAGCGGGGAATTGATAGTCTTATTGGTAACGACTTCTTTTGAGTTGCTAAATGTATTTGGGTCAATTTGGAGACCTATAAAAGGAGATAATATTGTCATCACGTGACACGCAATCAAAGAGAGAAATACAATCAAGTAAGAGGATACAAGACACGAAATGGAGATTGAAGGAGGCGTAATTCAAGATCCTTGACGAAGAATCATGGGTTGTGTCTGCATTTTTCTTCTTTCTATGTCGGATCATAATGCATTCGTATTTTGAATTATTTTTTGAATCATGTCGGACTAAACTACTTATTGCTAGGGTGGATAGTGAAACCTCGCGTTTTGATTAATTAGAAGTTTTTTGTTTTCGTAACTCGTTGATTATTGTTTGTTTTCTTTTACATTTTGATGTTTGATCACCATTAGAATGTTTTGTGGTCATTATTGTTTTTTTAGAGATTCAATCTAGATAAATACGTGGTAATGAATAACATAGGGCCCAATAATAGAAAGAAATTAATATTATGCTTTTGGAAATCTTTTAAGCGTGATCGTCGTGATTAAATGCACGTCCTCATGTTGAAACGTAACTAGAGATAGTTAGGTTAATATATCGATATAGAATTAATTGATAGTCGAGAGAGGCTTTTGATTGTTATAGGATCACCGATTTTGAACATAGGAAATAATTTACAAAGAAGATTAACGGATAATTGATTAGTAACATGTGGTGGTGGATTCATGAATCTTAGTGTTAGTAAACTCAAATTTTCTACTTAAACTATTTTCGGTTGCGTTATAATTTAGACTTAGTTAATTTAGAATAGGATAATCATAGAATTTGAATTCATAAAGAAATTGTGTTTTAAATTTTTTAAAGCTCGAAATGTTAATTAATTGGATAATTGATTGCTAGTCCTCGTGGATTGGACACTCTACTTATCAGTGTATTACTTGTTATCAATCCATCCACTTGCAGGATTAAAATCAACAACACTAATCATGAAGTTATTATCCATGAGGCTCGCCAACATGAAAGGTGTGCGTGAGCACATCATGCAAATGAGGGACATTGCGGCTCAACTTAAGAAACTCGAGGTTGAGATGTCCGACTCCTTCCTAGTGCACTATATCCCGAAGCGTCCTCCCCACAGCGGTACTAACTATTCAAAATCTCATACAATACACATTAGGATAAATGGTCAATCAATGAATTAATAAATGTGTGAACAAGAGGAATGGAGGCTTGTAATGGAGCATGGTAAAAGTGAAATGTTGACTACAATGCGCAGGAAAGGTAGACCTCAATCCAATCAGGAGGGAAAAGGTAAAATACCACCCTAGGCAGATATCATGAAAGAGACCTAGTGTTACTTTTGTAAGAAGAAGGGACACATGAAGAAGGAATGTGCTAAATTCAAGAAATGGCTTGGGGATTGATCAATTTTAGAAAGAGAAATTTTAGGATTTGGAAATGTCAGAAAATGAATATCTCTCTTTTTTTAGTGAGGGAGAGCGACTTATTTATAGATAACAATTACAATATACTCGGTCGAGGCGGAATGTAACAAAAGATGATATACACTCGACCGGTCAAACAAGTAAATATAAAACATTGATTGTATATACTCGACCCCCTACGTCATTGAAGATCGACTGACATCAGTAGACCCCTACTCTCAAGTTTACAAAATTGTATATCTTGAGAGTTATCAAGTAGGCCCCCACTCACAACAAGTCTGGCGATCGTAGCATTAAGCCGTAAAAACACGATTGGTTTCATTAAATGGCTCACGTGTTGCCTAGGTCACCAACCACGAAAAGTTATTTTGGGAATCGCGCCTCATTATGCCGCCTTTTTGGTTACAAAATTTCAAACATATAGCCTTTTCTTTTAGAATCGGTTCGAGTAACATCTTTTCTTCACTTTGCTTCCTTCTTTCATACATCATCACATGAACGTTATTAATTTGGCAAGTTCTTTAGGCGAACAAGAATTTGTTACTCTATCTCAAGTAGAATTTTCTTTTGACTCTTTGGAATCTATCGAATTCCTTGGACCTTGATTATTCAGTGGCAAAGAAAGTGAATAGTTTCCTTTTGACCGCCAACCAACCCTCCGGAATAATAACACCTGTGAGGTTTCTCATTTCACCAACATTGTTCCATTCATCCCCATTTATCTTATAGTTTTGAGTTTTCTTATTCTATGCCCCGGGCTTCTTTCATGCGGTCTTGATTTAGTGAAAATGGTAGTAAGGCGTATTAGGAATAGTATAGAAGGTCAGTCTAATCAAACACCTAGGCCTACACGACTACGTCAAGACGCTGTAGATGATCGGCCTCAATGCACCCTTTAGAACATCCCTAAGCACCCAAGCACCTATACTGAGACAATCCTCAAACGCACAATCGATCACTTTTTCCTTAGTCAGAACCATATTTATAGAGCTCATAGAACGAATGAGTATTTACCTGTCGGCCGGACAAGGGAAGTAGCAATTTACCAAGACAGCCTCAAGGCTGGTCTTCAATTTCCAATTCACCCTTTCTTAGTGGAATTTTTCTGCACCTTTAATAGTTCACCCGGCTAGCTAGTACCAAACGCATTGAGGATGTTAAATTATTATCTTCTTGTAAGTTTGCACCACGGCCTAGAGCCATCAATTGATATATTCCGCTTGCTTTTTGAAATGAAATTATTAGATCGCTATGACTGCTTCGTAGTGTTCTCTCATCGCGACCGGGGTCTTCCTGCTCACGAGCATTTTAAGATACCCAATTGTCCTACCTCCAATAGTGGGTGGAAAAATAGATATTTCTTTGTCAAACCGATCGATGGCATGTTTGCATTTCCTTTGAACTGGGGTCCTCCTCCGCTCATTGATTTTAATTGCACTCCGTTCTTCTTGAACACGAAATTGATTCCATGATTATTTTACAGGCGATTGAACCATTTGGTCGTTCGATGAATGACGTTTTGACTGATGATGCCTTGGATATATATATATATATATATTGATTATTTTTTTTTATGGAAATGTTATTCGCTGATCTTCTCTTTTTATCGATATGTCTCACGATCGGTTTAGTGAAGCCTCTCTAGAAGAGCTAGCTAGGAAGAACGTTTGAGGTAACCAAAAGCGACGAGGACCCGGTCTTATCTTGGAACCTCTCTCGAGATATTGCTCCATCAATGACCGGCAAGAACCAAATCCATTTAGTTCGTGTGGTTGTTGCTCTACTATAATTGCACTTCTGCCGGTGGTACTCTTGAAACTCATCGATCAACTCTTTGGGATGCAATCTATAGAGAATAGGCATACTTGTAATCTTGATTGCCCGATTGAGAAGGTGACGGAGGATTGCGTAATTATTTCTTCTTATCCGGCTGGGAGGTAGTCGAAGCAAGCGAGACAAATCTCCGAAAGTCTAGAAACGATCGATTATGGTCAAGAAGGCGGGTATTGTCGGTTTTCTTCTATTCTTTTTCTCCCTTTCTTTTATGATTTCTTATGGCCGCTTTTTGTGATGATTCTCTCTCTTCGTCACATTGCTTTTCATAAAATGTGCTACCAAGTTGAGAAGATCGAGCAGCCCTTGAAGTAAAAAGTAAAGATTTGCTCGACTGTCGCAAAGAACTATCCGAAAAAGATGCTTTAACAGCTGATCAAGGGGTGAAGGTGACCGATCTGGAGAAATCTCTACAAGAACAAGAATGTTTACTCCAACAGACGAGGGACCAACTTGTCAGGCTAGAAGAAGCGAACGAGCGTCTTACTCAGGAGATGATTACTAAAGCTGATGCGACCGTGGAAGAATTCAAAAAGAGTGAAGAATATATGACGACTGTGGGCATGGTGGGAGTACGTGGTCGAGATATGGCGTACAAGAAGAGTCGAGAGTGGCTCATAGAACGACTACCCAACGCTGACTTCACGGGCACCTCCCATTCATGCCATCGGTAGATGATGAAGAATCGGAGGAGGTAGAAGAGTAACTCCTTTAACTCCTTTATTTGTTAAAAACACATAACACTCTTTACTTATCTACTTTTATGCGAGATATCGAAATACTTTTATCTACTTTTGTTCTTTTGGGTAGAGAGGTGGTTTATCCTCGTCTGCCCTTGCCTTGGTTTGCAAAGACTAGATACAACCACGGAATGAATAGTATTAAGGACTTCTTTCTTTTCGTCTTCTCTTTAAACATTTATTGTCAATCATACTTTATTGTTACATGACCGTAGTCTATTGTCGTGCAACCGTAGTCTAATGCTTGCGATCGTAGTCTAACGTTACGATAGTAGTCTATTGTCATACGACCGTAGTCTAACGCTTACCACCGTAGTCTATTGTAGTGCGACCGTAGTCTAATGTTATGACCGTAGTCTATTGTCATGCGACCGTAGTCTAACGCTTGCAAAATGAAAAGGCTTCGTGGTTGGGAGGAATGGGGCCGCACTTTGGTTTGGTCATGTCATCGACCATATCCTTAGCGTCCTCATCATATGTCCTCGCCCCCATCTATTTATTCTGAAAGAAAAAGTAGAGATACACCAAACAAGCTAAAGCTAAGACAAAAGAAAGGATACATCAAGCTGATGGAACAACTGTTAGTTTACCGATAATATTTCTTCAAGTGTTCGATATTCCACGGTCGGCTAAAGGATTTTCGTATAGATTTTTTAGGTATCACGTTCCTTTCTTCACTTTCACGATGTCTTCAAAGGGCCCTCCCATTTAGGATCTAACTTGCACGGGTGATGACTGCACTGTAGCATTTAAGAACCGGATCTCCTTCTTCAAACTTTCAATGTTTTACCTTCCTATCAAAATATCACATTTGTTCTCCGTTTGTAATTTACCATCCTTGTGAATGCTTCTTTGTCTTACCCCTCCAGCAAGTTGAGTTCATATTTATGTAATTCAACATCGGCATCTTTGAATCATTATACGTGGTGAAGGCTCTAATATCTCGGCTGGTGTGTGTGACTTCTAATCCAAAACATAATCGGTATGGTGTTTCCCGATCGACTCTCATGGCATGGTGTGGTATGCCCATAGTATATGTTCAATTTCTTGTGCCCAGTGCCCTTTACATTTTCCAATGGTCCTAATATCCCATAAAATTATGCGGTTAGTGACTTCTAGTTGACCATTTGCTCGAGAATGGGCGGTGATATTTTCTCGGATCAATCTTGTAACTACGCAAAATTCTTCAAACTCCCGATTGTCAAATTGCTTTCCATTGTACGATATAATCACTCGTGGTATACCAAATCTACAAATAATGTTCTTCCAAATGAAGCT